>CM066038.1:386600811-387035394 GCA_033557465.1 Ichthyophis bannanicus | reverse complement strand
CAATGGTCCCGTTGGAGCGACCGGCCTCTCATCCCACCACCGCTCCCGGACTGTGGCCGACAGCGTCACAGAACCCCTCTCCCCCGAACGGAACAATACTGGCTAGGGGACAGCAAAACGCCCGACACCTCCACCAGTCGGTTGGCCAAACACTTGGCCAGAATCTTCCGGTCCGCGTTCATAAGAGAGAGCAAGGGGCCCGCCAAAAGTCCAAGGAGCTATCGTCCTTTCCCCTTGGAGAACAGCAGCAGGACAGACTCGCGAAATGACCGCGGGAGAAACCCCATGTCCATGATCTCCTGAAACAGGGAGGTCAGGAAGGGGGCCAGCTGGGAGATGAAAGTGCGATAGAACTCCACTGGGAGTCCATCACGCCCAGGCACCTTCCCCAACGGCATGGCCCGAATCGCCCTCAATCCACCTCCACCTGCTGAATCGGAGCAGCGAGTGCATCAACCTGTGCCTGAACCACAGCCGAATACACCGGGGGAAGGCCCAGGTACTCTCGGATATGGGTGGAGGTCCACGGGGATCCCCAAACCGATCCGAGAAGTATTCCCCCACCATCCACAAAAGGTCCTCCTGGGAGGTATGAAGGGTACCGTCCTCGCCCCGCAGGGCCATGACCTCCCCGACGCCGAACCCTCTCCTTGCAATTCAGGAAAGGGTCTGGGTGGCGACCCCACCCTGGCCGCCCCCTCAAAGCATAGGGAGGCATGGCGATCATAAAGCAGGCCACAGAGCTGGACGCGCACCTCTTCCCACCTCCTCCCGCGCTGCCCCTCGGGATACCAAACATCCAGCGACCTCCTGGAGTACAGTGTAAGTGAGGTAGCGGGATCGAGCCATGGAGGTACCCCGGGAAGGTAAGAGTTTGCGGGCACGCGTTTTCACCTCATCCCACCAAGCGCCACGGGAAGGAAAACACCCAACAGGGTCTCCTGGTCTGCGAGAAAGGCCAAGAACTCCTGGACCACCTCTGATGTTGCCAACAACTGCACATTCAGTCCCCCAGGCCAGGACCCCTGCTGAGCTTCCTCGTGGTTAGCCAAGAAGGACACGGAGAGGACTCAGTGGTCCGAAAAGCCAACCGCCTGCAACTGCGGAGGGGAACACTCCACCCGGGCACTCACATATATTCGATCGATACGACTGCCTGCAGGTCCCATGGTAGTATGTGAAACCCGGCGACCGTGTAAAGGCCCGGTGAAGAAGACCTCCACTAGGTCAGTCGTCCGGGTCATATCGGCCAAAAAGAGGCCCTCGTAACTGGGTGGGCAACGCTCCCCCCCTCGTCCTGCAACAGGGTGGTGGTGTTAAAATCCCCTGCGAGGACCACCAAACGGGAGGTGTGTAAGTAGGGGCGGATGACCCGAAAAAGGGTCTTCCGCGCCAACTTAGACTGGGGTCCGTAGACCACCACGAAACGAAAACGATGGGGCCCGCAGCAGCCATCTAAGAGCAAACATCAGCCCTGCTCCAGTTCCCACACATACTGCACCTGAAATAGGTGAGACGTGAACAAAACCGCCACTCCTGTGTAGGTCTGTTCCGCAAGTGACCAGTACGAAGGAACCCCACCACCACTCCCGCTTCGCCCGATGAAGGCTAGTGAGCGAGGTGAGCCCTGGTCTCCTGCAGAAATATGACATCCAGCCCACTCGTGAAAGAAAATCATAGGCCGTAGCCCGCGCCTGGTCCTGTCAAAATGCTGGCCACGTTGATAGTGGCGTCACAAGAAGCAGGAGTGCACGCCATGCCTATTTTGTGTGCAGTGTCCCTTTCCTCCTCTTCTCCACCAACCCCTGTATCCCCAGAATCCTGCTTGCAGGACAAGCCCGCAAGCTGGAGCAACTCCTCGGGGTCCCGTCGACCACCTCGAGGATCTCCTCCTCCTCCTGCCCGACCCTGTCACCCCAGGGGGTGCTGGTGCCCCCGTGACCACCAGGCAAAGTTGTCGCAGGGCTACCCAGCCCCCATGGGGCGAGGGGGCACAGACAGGCCAGGGGTCGGAGGAATGATCTCCTCTGTGGGATCCACCACCGGTTGCTGCCCCCCCCCTCCCCGCTGACAGAGATGAGACAACAGAACATTGCCCACCCCCGTGGGGGAGGCCGGGATTGCCGGTCAGCAGGGGGCACCTGCGAAGGCCCAGCACCCAACCGCGGAGGCAAAAGCCCGTCCTCCCTCACCCGTCCCGGTGGCCTCCTCCAGGGCTACCACCAAAAGCCGGGCGCCATTATCCACACTGTTTTGGAGGACCCTGACTGCGGCGCGCCTTCGGTATTTTCGGAGGCCGCCGCTGAGGAAGAGGGCTGCCCCCGCCGCTAACCGCACCGAGTGCCGCACAGGGGGCCCTGCCTCCACAGGCAAGCCCTCATCCGCCTCAGCCGCATCAGCAGCCAAGAAGAGGAAACGGTTGATGTCCACACGGGCTCTTCATCCAACAATGGGGATGTCTCCCATTTCTTCCTCTTGGCCTTGCCACCCTTAGGAGGGACCAGTAGTCCATTCCTGAGGTGGCACCACCCTCTCCCTCCATCCTAACCCAAATCCCCTCCCCCTGGTGGCTCCCTCGCTCAATGGCCTCCTCCACCATAGCGCCCCCAGACTCCTCCTGCGGGAGTGGGTCCGCCACTCCCTCCTCCCGCAAAGTAGCCCGCGGTGGGGCGCCGGCATCCCCCCCCCCCGGTCCATTGTGTGATGCGGAGGGGCAGCGGGCAAAGGGGTGGCCCAACTCCCCCGCAAAGGTTGCACCTGATGAGCAAACACCCGGCCGAGGGCGTGACCCCGTCCACCACAACGGGTGCAGACCTGCTCGGGACAGTTCATGCTCAGATGCCGGAAGGAGCCACAGAGGTGACACTCGCGAGGTTGCCCGGGGTAGTAGCACAAGATGCGATCCCGACCGAGGAAACCGGCCGAGGGCACGTGCTGCACGACCTTGCCCACCTCACACAAACGGATCTTACCCTTCCACGACCCGTCCCACACCCCTAGGGGCCCAGCGCCCTTAACCATGGGTGCGAGAAGCACCGCATGACGCGAACAACCAAAACTGGATGTCCTGCCCTGGGAGCGACTCATTCCTAACCAGTCTGGTCACAGGTACCGCCCCCTGGCGAGAGATAGGCACAACACGAAAGTCAGCCCACCCACCCTGCCCCCTCTGCTGCTGGTATCGGTCCCAGAAAATCCTCCAGCCCGCCGTCTCAACATGAAACTAACATCATACTCAATGGTGTTGTTTCATGTGGATGAAGGCATAGAGATCTCCCGGGAGAAACCCCAGCTCAAGGACCATCCTCAAGACATTTTCCCTGGCCGGAGGGGGCCCCTCCCCGGCCCATCGATCTGCGCCACGTTGCGCCGTCGGACCTCACTCCCTACCCCTCGGAACCCCCCCACTTCCTCCCCCGCCCCCAGGACCCCTCTCTTGGGGAACCCCCCCTCCTCCCTGCTGCACCAGGGGTCCCCGGTACCAGCACCAGACCACCTCAGGGCCTCTGTGAAAGTACGAGGAGGAACCGATCCCCCCTGCCTCCAGCCCCTCAACTCCCCTCCCCTCTCCCTCAACAGCTGGCGAGAGAGGCCGCTGTTGTGGCTCAGGATCCCCAGCCGCTGCCAATGGAGCGACAGTGGGAGCGGGGAGCTCCATCTCCGCCAGGAGAGAATCAGGGATGCTCCCCCTGCCCGCCCTCCGAGGCGCCCCCTGTCCACTCCGGTTCCCCTCCCTCCATCCTATCCGATGGGACCTCCCTAACCTGTCCCCCCCGAAGTGCCGCAACAGCCCCTTTAGGGCCTTCCGGGGTTTCGAGGGCTAACAGAAGGGCATCATGCAATTGTTCCTCTGTGATGTTAGGTATACCAGGGAACCCCCCAACACCCATATCCTGTGTTCCCACACCCACCTCTCCTTCCTGTGTCTTGGCCACCAGGACTGGGGAGCTACACGGTCCCTCCCCCTTCCTGGGACTCCCAGGCACTATCCCATCCCCCATCCCCTCAGACATCGGCTCCCTTTCCCCACCCGAGACAACCACGACCCCCCCTCCCACTGGAGAGCCAATCTTCCCTTCTCCCTCCTGCTCTCCTACAACCACGGGAGTCCCGTGCTCCAGAACAGGAGCAGTGGATGCCCCAGGTACAGAGTCCTCCACCCAGATTACCAACCGCTGCTCCCCTCTGCAGGGCTCCCGGCAATAAGGCAAAACCTCCCTCCAGTAAAGCAGGACCCTTGAACAATAGTACAGGGTCTCCAGACGACAAGGGCAATCCCCCGAAGCCCCCTCCCTGCTGCCCCCAACCAATCCCAAGTCCTACCTTATTGCCGGTGCCAGACGTGGCACAGAAATCAGGAACATCCAGGCCGGCAGCCAAGACTCCAGCGGAGGGGGAGCACTCCCCCCCGCGGGTCCGGGCCCCCCTCCCCCCCTTCCCCCCCTTCCGCCATTGGCAGCAGAAGAAGGTGTGTGCCCAGGTACCCGGGCCCCCGGAGAGACCAGGACTCCACAGAACCCCGGTGCACCCCGCCGCTCCACTGCCACAGAACTCAAAGATACCTGCTGAGCACCCATCCGCCCCCCACCCCCCCGGGGCTGCAGGCAAAGGAACACCGCCCCCGACCCTGTTTCCTTTCCCCCTTCCCCCTTCCCGGCACTCTTCCGACGCCAGACAGCCACCCCTGGAAATGACGGGCGGCCATCCTGAAGCCGTCTAGGGGCTGGAAGAGCAGCCAGGACAGGGGAGTCTACACCCACATCATCCCCCCCCCCCAGGCTGCACTGGAACTCCGGCGATCAAGCAGCAGGAGTAACCCAGTGAACAGCCAGCACGGAGTCTGTGGATCTCCGACACTGCTGCAAACATAGCCGGTGGGGATCGCCGATCCAGGGGAATCCTCCAGCTGCTGACTGTCGGGGGAAGCCGAAGAGAGCCTCCGCAGACTGCCGCCGTTGCTCCCGCGGCAGGGCAGAGGCAGAATTGCGGCTTGCTCCACACTTCCGGGTGATCCTGGAAGTGACATCACCCAGCTGACGGCGGCCATCTTGAACATCCGATCGGGCTGGGGGAAACCCTTCAGACACGTCCTCCAGTGGGGCAAAAACCCTCTCCTCGATGCTGACGTCACCTTGAACTCCCCCCGGGCGGCATCTTGGGGAATCCCAGCAGCGCTCAACGATGTCGGGAGGGCAGGAGAAACGGCGGAAACGCTGATGGGAGGAATGGATCCTGCGGAGCTCCCCCTTCATTTCCTGGTCGGTACTGGATGAAGCCATCAACTGCACACCAGTGGAGAAAGCCGATCCCCTGTCGGATTCCAGCAAACCCGGCGGGGCAGAATCGAACGCCCGAGCACCAGTGTTCAGCACAGGGTCGAGCAGAGCAGGCACACCGCGTCCCCAAAAGCCTTGGACTGGACATCCACACCACCATGACCGCCAGCCATCTGCAGGTAAGGTGCACCGAACCAAGAGAGCGCAGTAGATGGGAAGGGCAGTGATCGAGGTTCAGTCCGTACAGCAGCAGAAAATTGTAAGGGCAGAGAAGGGGACCGTTGGTGTCCGGCCGGCCTACCCGCCCCCGGGGTCCTCCCCTGAACTGCAGGCACACTGTTGATCCAACGGTCGTGATTGTGGTACACCTCAGCGAGGGACCCACAACCCTGGTTCTTCAAATAGGCAATCCCCTGGTACTTGGCCTTCAAGGCCCGCTGCACCTCCTTACGATATTTCTTATAGGCCACCCACTCCGTACCAGGAATGGTGGCCTGTAGGCTCTCCAGGTGGGAGAGCTGGGCTTGCAGCTGGGCCGCCTCCTCCTGGAGACCCCGGAGCTGTCGCACCGCTGCTACAACCTCTTCCGGGGCCCTAGCCATCTCCTGGAAGGGCGGCAGGCCCGACCCTCCATCCTCATCCTCACTGGAGGAGGTAGAGGCCAGGAACACTGCTGAGCTCCTCGTGGTTAGCCAGGAAGGACACGGAGAGGACGCAGTGGTCCGAAAAGTCAACCGCCTGCAACTGCGGAGGGGAACACTCCACCCGGGCACTCACATATATCCGATCGATACGACTCCTGCGGGTCCCATGGTAGTAGGTGAACCCCGGCGACCGTGGAAAGGCCCGGTGGAAGACATCCACTAGGTCAGCCGTCCGGGTCATCTCGGCCAAAAAGAGGCCCTCGCAACTGGGTGGGCAACGCTCCCCCCTAGGTCCTGCAACAGGGTGGTGGTGTTGAAATCCCCCGGCGAGGACCACCAAACGGGAGGTGTGTAAGTAGGGGCAGATGACCCGAAAAAGGGTCTTCCGCGCCAACTTAGACTGGGGGCCGTAGACCACCACGAAACGAAACCGATGGGGCCCGCAGTAGCCGTCTAAGAGCAAACACCGGCCCTGCTCCAGTTCCCACACATACTGCACCTGAAATCGGTGAGACGTGAACAAAAACCGCCACTCCTGCGTAGGGCTGGGCCGCAAGTGAACCAGTACAAAGGACCCCACCTCCACTCCCGCTTCGCCCGATGAAGGCTAGCGAGCGAGGTGAGCCTGGTCTCCTGCAAAAGATGACATCCAGCCCACTCGTGGAAAGAAAATCATAGGCCGTAGCCCGCGCCTGTCGATCAAAATGCTGGCCACGTTGAGAGTGGCAGCACGAGAAACTAGCAGGAGTGCACGCCATGCCTAGTTCGTGTGCAGTGACCCTTTCCTCCTCTTCTCACCAAACCCTGGATCCCCGGAATCCCGCTTGCAGGACAAGCCTGCGAGCTGGAGCAACTCCTCACGGTCCACGTCGACCACCTCGAGGATCTCCTCCTCCTCCTGCCCGACCCTATCACCCCAGGAGGTGCTGGTGCCCCCGGGACCACCAGGCAAAGCTGTCGCAGGGGCTAACCCAGTCCCCATGGGGCGAGGGGGCACAGACAGGTCAGGGGTCGGAGGAATGATCTCCTCTGTGGGGTCCACCACCGGTGCTGCCCCCCTTCCCCGGACAAAGACTGAGACAATGGACCAGTGCCCACCCCCGCGGGGGAGGCCGGGATGGCCAGTTCAGCAGGGGGCTCCTGCGAAGGCCCAGCACCCAACTGCGGGGGCAAAAGCCCGTCCTCCCTCACCCGTCGGGCGCCAGTATCCACACTAATTGGAGGACCCTGACCGCGGCGTGCCTTCGGTATTTTCGGAGGCCGCCGCTGAGGAAGAGGGGCCGCCCCCGCCTCTAACCGCTCCAAACGCCGCACAGGAGGCCCTGCCTCCACAGGCAAGCCCTCATCCGCCTCAGCCGCATCAGCAGCCAAAAAGACGAAATGGTTGATGTCCAACACGGGCTCTTCATCCGGCAATGGGGATGTCTCCCGTTTCTTCCTTTTGGACTTGCCACCCTTAGAAGGGACAGTGGTCCATTCCTGGGGTGGCACCACCCGCGACCCACTATCCTGCCGTGAAACAGCAACCTCCACCACATCAACCCTCTCCTCCTGCCTACCCAAATCCCCTCCCCCTGGTGGCTCCCTCGGCTCAATGGCCTCCTCCACCCTAGGGCCCCCGGACTCCTCCTGAGGGAGAGAGTCCTCCACAACCTCCTCCCGCACGGGAGCCCGAGGTGGGGCGACGGCATCCCCCCCGGTCCATTGTGTGATGCGGAGGGGCAGCGGGTAAAGGGGTGGCCCAACTCCCCGCAAAGGTTACACCGAATAAGCAAACACCCGGCCGAGGCGTGACCCTGTCCACCACAACGGGTGCAGACCTGCTCGGGACAGTTCATGCTCAAATGACGGAATGAGCCACAGCGGTGACACTTGCGAGGTTGCCCGGGGTAATAGCACAAGATGCGATCCCGACCGAGGAAACCGGCCGAGGGTACGTGCTGCACCACGTTTCCCACCTCACGCAAACGGATCCTGCCCTTCCACGACCCGTCCCACACCCCTAGGGGCCCAGCGCCCTTAACCAGGGGTGCGAGGAGCACCGCATGGCGTGACAACCAAAACTGGATGTCCTGTCCTGGGAGCGACTCATTCCGGGATAGGATGGTCACAGGTACCGTCCCCTGGCGAGAGATAGGCACAACACAAAAGTCAGCCCACCCTCCCTGCCCCCTCTGCTGCTGGTATCGGTCCCAGAAAATCTCCAGCCCCCGTCTCAGCATGAAACTAACATCATATTCAATGGTGTTGTTCATGTGGATGAAGGCGTAGAGATCTCCCGGGAGAAATCCCAACCCAAGGACCATCCTCAAGACCTGTTCCCTGGCTGGAGGGGGCCCCTCCCCAGCCCACCGGATCTGCGCCACGTTGCGCCGTCTGACCTCACCCCCTACCCCTCGGAAACCTCCCCCACCTCCTCCCCCTCCTGTGGGACCATTCCCTTGGGAACCCCCCCTCCTCCACCTGACGTCCCCGGAGTGGTGCCGGCCCCCCTCAGAGCCTCTGCAAATGTACGGGGGGAGCTGACCCCCCAGTTCCCACCCCCTGCTCTCCTCGTTCTTCTCCTGCAGCCACCTGCGGTGGACCCTGTTGCTGGTCTGCAGGGTCCGCAGCCACCGCACAGGAGGCGGCCCGGGGGCTGGGCAGGACCAACTCTGCAAAGATGGCATCAGGTATACTATCCCTTCCGGATCCCTGGGTGCCACCGAGAACCTCCTGAGCACCCCCTTCCATCGACTCTTTCTGCTGCCGAAAGGCAGCAAAGGCCCCTTGTGGGCCGTCCGGGGTCTCCAATGCCAATTTGATGGCTTCACTGACCTGGTTCTCGGTAACACCCAGAGGACCAGGGAACCCCCCGTACCCCTATCCTGTGCTCCTAACCCCTCGCAGGGCTCTTGGGTTTCAGCTACCACTACCGGGGACAAACACTTCTCCCCCCCAATCCCGGGATCCATGGGGACCACCCCCTCCCCCAGCCCCCCCAATAAAAGGCCCTTCCCCCCATCCGAACCAACTATTCCCTCCTCCCCTACCGGCAGACCAGTCGTCCTCTCCCCCTTTCCCTCCCTACCAGCGACCACAGTATTCTGCTCCTCCCCATCCACTACCCCCTTCAAGGCTACCGGCACTAAAGCAGGACCGTCCCGAGACATCAGGGCAGATCCCCCCAACATGCCGCGCCCCAACCCTCCGCCCCCCTGCCCTCCGTCTCCCCCAGGTCCTACCTTATTGCCGGTGCCAGACGTGGCACAGGGGCCGGAACAGCTCGGCCAGTAGCCAGGGCTCCAACAGCAAGGGCAGACGCCCCCCTGCGAGCCAGGCTTCCCTCGGCCACAGCAACAGACAAAACAGGCAGCTGTACAGCCCGCTCCGCGGTCCCAGACTGCAGAGACAGCAGGCCAACACTCTTCCCTCCCTGGCCCCCCCCTTGACCCCCTCCGGGGGCCGCAGAAAAGAAAGAGCAGCCCCCATCCTGCTTCTTCCCCCTTCCAGCACCCCTCCGACCCCAGCCAGCCACCTCAGAACACCCTGGGCGAGTACCCTGTTGCTTGCTAGGGGCCGGAAGGGCAGCCAAACAGGGGAATCCGGCCTGCCAGCCATCCCCCTATCAAAACCCTGCACCGGGATTTGAACTGCTGCCGGGATAGATGGAGCCACCGATACCGCGGCCATGTGGCCCGCAGACCCCCGACGTTGAACTCCCGGTAAGAATCCAGAAGAGCCAGCCCCCCGAGGACCATCAGACACCAAACCTCGCTGGGACAGCAGCAAGAAATCCTCCACAGCCTCACTGCAAAGAGCCGGCATCAGAAGAGCAGCAGACTCATAGTGACTTGCAGACTTCCTGGAAGACCCAGAAATGATGCAATCATCCCGACGGCGGCCATCTTGGGGTTGCAAAGGAGCCGAGGAAAGCCCTGCCAACCGCACTTCCTGTAGGGGAACTCCATCAGCTGCACCAAGACACCTGCGGGGACTCCGGCGGCCATCTTGGAAACTCTGTTCAGCTGCCACAGACCCGGGAGTGCCGGAATGGACAGAGACGGAGCCCCGGGAACCGGTTTCTGGCTTCGGTTTTCATCCACCAGCCCTTCCTCCTGATACAGGGGTGCAACATCGGTTGTGGGATCCTGTGCAGTACGCTGGGCCAGTGCCCCTCCCCCAACCACCCCCGGGGGCATCGGACCTCAGAGAACACACTGAAGGAACAGCAGGACATGCCACCATAGCCACCGATGCCCATCCGTCGATCCAGCTTCCACAGCAGCCGACAGGTAAGGAAATCTGGGGTCTGGAACATTATGCACTACTGCCAATGATGATAACCCTTTCTCCACTGTACCCAGGACAGGCAAGGGTGGGTAACAAAACCTTCTGGGAATCCACCGGCCGTCCCACCCCCGGGGGCCCCCCTGAACTGCACCTAGGGCTGCCCAACGATCATACTGTTGATAAATTTCTGTGAGGGACCCACAACCCTGGGTTTTTAAAGACATAATCTGTATATACCTGTCTCTCAGGGCCCGCTTCACCCCCTTTCTATAGGTTTTATATGCCACCCATTCCTCACCGGGAACGGTGGCCTGCAGGCTCTCCAGGTGGGAGAGCTGGGCTTGCAGCTGGGCCACCTCCTCCTGGAGACCCCGGAGCCGCCGCACCACCGCCACGATCTCGTCTGGGGCCCTAGCTGGCTGCTGGAAGGATGGCAGGCCCGACCCTCCGTCCTCATCCTCACTGGAGAAGGTAGAGGCCTCCTCCAGGACCCGAGGCGGAGGGGGGAACCCGCCTCCTCCAGTGCTATACTGCACAGTCCTCCAGGGTCTCCCCAGGGCCTCTCCCTGCTGCCACCCAGCCTCCACACCCTGCCTGGGGAGGAGACAGGAGCCTCCTCCCTGGGGTAGCGGGCCCAAACCTCCATACCTGTGGGTCCCTCCTCCCTGGCCAGGCACAGTCCTACCTGGGGGGTGCCCCACCCGGGCGCCGGCTGTTCCAGGCTGCTGGTTCCTCCATCCGGGTTCAGAGAAGGAGGCCCACCAGACTTGGTAGGCCTCTGGGCCTGGGCCTCTCCTGCTGGAGGTGGCCCAGGACCCGACATCCAGTCTCAGGTAGTTGCTAAGCCCCGCCCCCTAGCAGGAGCTCTCTGGGAGAGGTCTGCACTCTAGCTCTGCTGAACAGGAACTGAGTGGAGGGACCACTCGTGTGGTAGCAGTATTCGTCTGAGTTTGTCTGCCCACAAGTTTTGAATGCCCGGAAGGTATACCGCAAACAGGTGAATTTGTAACCCTCTGGCGAGGGCCCATATTCGCAAAGCTTTGTTGCATAGCGACAGAGAGCTTGTTCCGCCTTGCTTGTTCACATAGAACATAGCTACCTGATTGTCGGTTTGGACCAGAACTGTTTTGTTGCTGAGATGGCCCTGAAAGGCTTGAATAGCATTGAAGATGGCTCTCAGCTCTAGGAGGTTTATGTGAAGGGAAACCTCCTGTGAGGTCCAAAGACCCTGAGTGGAGAGATCGTGCAAGTGGGCCCCCCAACCCATCTTGGACGCATCAGTCATCAGAGTGGTTTGGCAAAGAGGCTGCTGGAAAGAAGAGCCTACAAGGAGGTTTTCCAGGGATTGCCACCATTGCAGGGACGAAATCAGACATGTGGTAGTTCTGATTTTGTCTGTTAGTTGACCCGAGGCTTGTGACCACTGAGAGGAAAGGGTCCATTGGACTGCTCGCATGTGGAGGTGAGCATAGGGAACCACATGGACAGTGGATGCCATGTGTCCCAGCAGTTGAAGTATCTCCCGAGCAGTAAGGAATACCTTCATAGATGCTTGAGATGCCAATTGTATTATACATAAGAACATAAGATATGCCATAGTGGGTCAGACCAAGGTCCATCAAGCCCAGAATTCTGTTTCCAACAGTGGCCAATCTAGGTCATACGTACCTAGCAGTTTCCCCAAGGGACACAGGTTCCACAATGCTTGTATTGCTTCAAGCACTGATATCCTGGGTCCCTTCTTAATAATGGTTTATGGACCTTTCCTCCAGGAACTTGTCCAAACCTTTTTTAAACCCAGCTACACTAACAGCCTTTACTACATCCTCCGGTAACAAATTCCAGAGTTTGATTACACGTTGAGTGAAAAAATATTTTCTTTTATTAGTCTTAAATAGTTTACCCTGTAGCTTCATTGCATGTCCCTAGTCTTTCTATATTCTGATAAGGTAAACAATCGATCTACGTTTACCCGTTCCACTCCGTTCATTAATTTATAGACTTCTATCATATCTCCCCTCAGCCGTCTCTTTTCCAGGTTAAAGAGCCCTAACCTTTTTAGCCTTTCTTCATAGGAGTATCCTTCCATCCCCTTTACCATTTTGGTGGCTCTTCTCTGAACCTTTTCTAAAATCGCTATATCCTTTTTAAGATACAGCGACCAGAATTGCACACAATATTCAAGGTGCGGTCTCACCATGGAACAATATAGAGGCATTATAATATCTTTTGTTTTATTTTCCATTCCTTTCCTTATCATACCTAGCATTCTATTTGCTCTCTTGGCCGCCGCTGCACACTGGGCCGAGGGTTTTAACATGGTATCCACAATGACGCCTAAATCTTTTTCCTGGGTGATGGTTCCTAATGTGGAACCTTGCATCGTGTAACCATAGTTTGGGTTGTTCTTCCCTAGGTGCATAACCTTGCACTTGTCCACATTAAATTTCATCTGCCATTTTGATGCCCAGTCTTCCAATTTATCAAGATCCTCTTGCAATTTTCCACAATCCTCTTGGGTTTTAACAACTTTAAATAGTTTTGTGTCATCTGCAAATTTGACAACCTCACTCGTTATTCCACTTTCCAGGTCATTTATGAATATGTCAAAAAGCAGCGGACCCAGCACAGATGCCTGGGGTACACCACTATTCACCTTTCTCCATTGGGAAATTGGCCATTTAGCCCTACCCTCTGCTTTCTATCTTTTAACCAGTTCCTGATCCACAATAGTACACTGCCTCCTATCCCATGACTCTTTAGTTTTGCCAAAAGTCTCTGATGAGGGACCTTGTCAAAGGCTTTCTGAAAGTCCAGATACACAATATCAACCGACTCACCTTTGTCCACCTGATTATTCACTCCTTCAAAAAAACATAACAGATTAGTAAGACAAGATCTTCCTTGTCTAAAGCCATGTTGGCTGTCTCCCATTAGGTTGTGACTATCTACATGCTGAGTAATTTTATTCTTTATGATGGTTTCTACCATATTTCCCGGTACTGGCGTCAGGCTCACCGGTCTGTAGTTTCCCGGATCACCCCTGGAACCCTTTTTAAAAATTGGTGTTACATTGGCGATCCTCCAATCTTCAGGTATTAGAGATGATTTTAATGATAGTTCACAGATTACTAATAGCAGGTCTGCAATCTCATATTTCAGTTCTTTCAACCGGCCCAGGTGATTTGCTACTGTATACCATCCGGCCCAGGTGATTTGCTACTCTTCAGTTTATCTAATAGTTGTAATAATCTTCCCGATGTATCGATATTTCCTTCAATTCTTCTGCACCTTTAAATACCACTTCAGTCATGGGTCACATCCCTACATCTTCCTCAGTAAAGACTGAAGCAAAGAATTCATTCAATCTCTCCGCTATCGCCTTGTCGCCTCTTAGTGCTCCTTTAACCCCTTTATCATCTAATGGACCAACTGACTCTCTCACAGGTTTTTTGCTACGAATGTACTTGAAAAGGTCTTTACTTTGCGTTTTTGCTTCCACAGCAAGCTTCTTATCAAATTCTCCCTTTGCCTGCCTTATCAATGCCTTGCATTTGACTTGCCAGTGCTTGTGCTGTTTCCAGGTTTCGTCATTTGGCTGTTTTTTCCATTTCCTGAAAGATGCTTTTTTGGCAACAACAGCCTCTCTGACCTCACCTTTAAACCATGCTGCAGGAAAGCCCTTGACTGCCATGTGTCTAGACGAGTCCCTATGAATTCTAGAGATTGAGAGGGGATGAGATGAGATTTTGGGAGGTTTATGACCAGTCCCAAGTATTAAAGAATTCTCATTGCGAGAGAGAGAGCGAAGCTGGCATCTGGAGCTGTCAATGCTCGAATGAGCCAATCGTCTAAGTAAGGGAAGACGAATATTCCTAGAGTCCTCATAAATGCTGCTACCACCGCAATGCATTTTGTGAAGACTCTTGGAGCAGAGGCTAGTCCAAAGGGAACAACTCTGTACTGGAAGTGTCTTCCTTGGACCAGGAATCGAAGGAATTTCCTGTGATCTGAGTGGATGAGAATATGCGTGTACGCATCTCTTAGATCTAGAGAACATAGCCAGTCCTGACTTTGGAGGTATGGTAAAAGTGTTCCAAGGGAGATCATTTTGAACTATTCTTGGAACAAATATTTGTTTAATTCTCTGAGGTCTAATATAGGTCTGTGTTCCCCTGTCTTCTTTGGAATAAGAAAGTAGGGGGGAGTAAAATCCTGTCCCCTGTTGGGGAATGGGTACTTCTTCGATTGCTCCTTGAGCTAGAAGTTATGTGACCTCCTGCCACAAGAGGTTGGTGGCAGGACCCTGAGAATTGAACTGTTTCATTATTGTAGGTGGGGGCAAGTTGAGAAAATGAAGCTTGTACCCCAGTTTTACAATGGACAGAGTCCAATTTTCTGATGTAATTTGTTGCCATCCTTTGGCAAAAAAGCATAGTCTTCCTGGAATGGTCAAGGGTTCTGGACCTTTTAGAGGCAGAATGACTAAGTTCTCTAGATAGAAGTCAAAGACCCTGAGGGGGCTGGGTCTGTTGAGCCAATTGAGCTTTCTTGCGGCTTTCTTTGCTGTCTGTTCTGTTGTTGCCCCTTCTGGGGAACATGGAGCGGACAGTGAGTTTGATGGGTGTAAGATTGGTAAGGCTTCTCTTTCTTACTGAAAAAAGTTTTTTTTTAATATTTTCTTCTTTGCTGGGTTGGCTGTAGACTTTGATAATCTGTTTAAAGTAGTATTGTCAGATTCAAGCTGATTAGCCTTGTCCTGCCAGTCCTTGCCAAAAAGATTTTCTCCTGTGCAAGGAATGTTTCCCAGCTTTTCTTGCACCCACTGTTCTAAGTCTGATGCTTGAAGCCAAGCAATAGGACCTGCTCCTATGGATATAGCAGAGGTTCTTCTAATACATTCAAAGCAATCAAAGGTAGCATGGTTCATGAATTTTGAGACATTCTGGGCATGCTTGACCAGAATAAGGTAGTCTGCTCTTTTTTCCTCCGATACACAAGGACTATGGAGCTCTAAGTCTTTTGTGACTTCTTCCAGGAACATTCCCATATAAAGAATGTAGGAACTGATCCTGGCTCCTAGCATGGAGGATTGAAAGCAACGACGGCCAAAGGCATCGAGAGTCCTGGATTCACGGCCTGGAGAATTAGAAGAATGTGTTTTAACACTCTTGATCCTTCGCATGGCCGATTCCACTACCATTGAATGGTGTGGTAACTGAGTTTTTTGAAAACCAGGACAACTTGGCACTCGGTAAATAGTGTCAAGGTGTCGGGAATGTGAAGATATTGTTAAAGGAGTTTCCCACATTCTCAACATTAGATCATGTAAGATCTTGTGAATGGGAAGCATAGCTGCTTCCTTAGGAGCCATAGGGTATTGTAGAATTCTTAATTCTTCTGCCCTAGGTTCCTTTTCTGGAATCACAGTGATTGCAAGACCCTTTGCTAAATCACGTATGAAATCCTGGAAGGACATATCCTCTGGAGGAGACATTCTGCGTTGAGGAGAAGGAACCGAATCTTCTAATAGATTCGCTTTGGTACCAGTAGAATCGTCAGAGTCATCAGACTCGGAAGACTCAAGTACCGGGTGCTCCTGTAACACATGGTATTGGTACCGCTCGAAGTCAGTACCGATCCCCGATACCGGAGATCGGCATGGGGGAAAGCAGTCCTGTCGAAGCAGGTACTGTCGGTACCGGTACCGATGTCAGTACTGATACATGTTAAACCATCTGTTGCGGTCTTACCAAAGCCGCTAAGAGGGCCGTTAGACTGCATTCGATAGCGAGAATTCTGTGATCCATTGCTCCTGCCGATGCCTGGGTGCCGGTACCGGTGGAAGCAGCTATGACCCCAGAACATGGCACCAGTAGTTCCGCAGAGGTGGAAGCATCTGGAACATCCAAGAGCCCCGTTAGTGCTTTGGAGCCCGAAGACTCCTGCCGGGGCTGTTTTGCCGGTGAAGTATCCTCGAGGGAAACGCCAGTGGAACCTCGATACTTTGAAGGAGATTTACCCTTCGAGGACCAGCTAGCCTTAGAAGACTTCAATTTGGTTACCTGAGATCCATGGGAGGAAGATGAAGCCCTGGAAGACGTCGATGCAACTGACATCGTGTCGGCGGCAAAAAGGGTACCGAGTTTTGCAGCTCTATTCTGCAGGCCCCTTTTGGTCATCCTCGTGCAGGAGAGACACTCCGTTGGACAATGTTCAGGACCCAAACATTTTAGACACCAATCATGGGTGTCAGTGACAGAAATGGTACCGCCACATTTTGAGCATTTTTTGAAACCACTAGCTGGTTTCTCCATGCTTGAAGAAAAATGGGCCTAGTGCCCAAAATGGCGCCTAGCACCAGAAGCAGGGAAAGATCCCTGAAGAAATACAAGTTTGTTTGGGTTTTTTTAAGGAAAGAAGAAGAAGAGAACCGGCAGTACAGGTAGGCATCGAATGAAGGCAGACGCGACCACAAAAAACAAGAAATAAAGGTAAATTTTCTGTGGTGACAGGGTATCACGTCCTGTCGGCTCCGCGGAAAACGAAGAACTGAAGTGAGAGAGTGTAAAGAGGCAGGAAGGCAGCACACATGTACTTTGGGATGCTCCCAAAAGCTTTCCTATTGAACGCTGGGGAGCATTCCCACGCGGGCTCCGTCAGTACCGACAATACCCATATGTGAAGACTACATTCCTGCTTGTTCCTGGAGATTCCTAAGTACCTTTGCTCAGCGAAAGCCCAGAATCCCTGTTCTTGACTCAGTTTGACTTCCAAATCTCATATCATCTAGCTATTCA
Source organism: Ichthyophis bannanicus (assembly GCA_033557465.1). NCBI lineage: Eukaryota > Metazoa > Chordata > Amphibia > Gymnophiona > Ichthyophiidae > Ichthyophis > Ichthyophis bannanicus. The sequence goes on along the minus strand of CM066038.1, from coordinate 387,018,402 downwards.
GAACAGAATGGCAGATGCCCTCTTATAGGGGCGGCTCTATAATGAGGTGAAGTGAGGCGGCTGCCTCAGGGGGCAAAGTTTTGAGGGCAGCAAAAATGCCCCCAAAACAGCCTCCTCACTTCACCTTCAAAAATTTAAAAAAAAAAAAAAAAAACCCCAAGCGCACAAGTTGCTGCCGCTGCTGAGTCCACTTCTTGGCAGAGGCAGACTGGCACTCTCTTTCCTATGGCAGCCACGGTGCCTGCTTCTTAAAGCCGTGACTGTGCTGCTGCTAGTGATGGTTGTCCGTTTAAACCAACTTCATACCGGTGCGGAGCCTTTGCCGCCTCTGTGAAGGAACCCGTGCAACTGGGTCCCGCCCCAAAAGGAAGTACGGCCCCTTCCCGTCTGCCCATATTTTATGTGGGAGGGAAGAAAAATCTACAATTGGCCGGGTATTGGGAGAGTAAATGGGGATTGAGGATGGAGGGGTAAAATTTGAGGGGATGAAATAGGAAAGAGGAAAGAGCAAAAGGAGAAAGATTAGTATATTAAAGCAGATGTAGAGAGAGAATGGAAAAAAACTAGAAGAGAGAAGAAAGGACAAATGGACAGCAGACGATGGAGAGTTAGCAGAAGACACGAAGAAACCAGAAGAAAGTAGCTGGAGCAATTGCAACTGAAAAAAATGCACAAAAGGTAGAAAAATCTCTTTATTTTGAATTTATTAACTGGAATATGTCAGCTCTGGGAAATGTGCATCATTAACATCTGCGCTTTGTTTAGTACAAGAGGAAATTAATTTATAGTTTTATTTCTACAGTGTTGTTGTACACTTCTGGTTCCGAGTCTTATGTGGCCTGCGGGTTACTTTACAAGTCCTCATTTGGCCCTCAAAGCAATTTGAGTTTGAGACCCCTGGTTTAAACAGACAACCATCGCTAGCAACAGCACAGTCACGGCTCTAAGAAGCAGGAGCCGTGGCTGCCATAGGAAAGAGAGAGCCAGTCTGCCGCTGCCGAGAAGCAGACTCGGCAGCGGCAGCAACTTGTGCACCATCTGTCTCTTTGGGCTGTGATCTCTTGTATTGCCCCGGCCTGCGGAACACACTGTTTCTCTTGGGCTGTTGCCTCTTGCACATTACCAGGGAGGGGGGAATGGACATTACCAGAAAGGGGGGAATGGACATTGAGGAGGGTATTGGGAGTGGTCATGGGGTGCATTGGGGGTGAACGAGATATGCTGGATGTGGAAGGGCATAGACTGACAGACAGGAGATGAAAGATGCAGGGGGGAAAGGGAAACAGTGGAGACAAGCTAGAGGTGGGGGCTAGGAGAAGAAGGGAGATACTGGACATGGGAAGAGGAATAGAGGGAACGGGCATAGGGAGAATCAAGGAGGAGAGATGGAGTGCTGGATGCAGGGAGATAGGAAGGGAGAGGACAGATATGGAAGGATAGGGAGAGAAAGAATGGATACTGGATGGAAGGAAAGAGAAAGAGACACTGGATGAAGGGTGAGAAATGGTAGACATCAGGGGTGGTTCTTCCATTAGGCCATCTGAGGCAATCGCCTCAGGTGACACTCCGACGGGAGTGGCACTCCCAATGCCGGTGGCACTCTGGATGTGTTTTAATTTTAGATTTTACAGCCTCTGGCCTGCTTCTGATTTCCCGCATGGTAAGGCAGAGGCAGGGCAGAGGTGGCAAAATCTAATATTAAAACAGCCGGAGTGTCCCCGCTGCCACCGGATGAGAGGTGCAGGTGGAGGGAATGGGGACAGGAGGAAGACAACAAGGAGAGACAATGGTGAGTGACAGAGGGGAGAAAGGGGGAGACAGGGGACATGCTGGAGAAAGGGGGAGACAGAGGGACAAGTGCTCGACAAAGGGGGAGACAGAATTTTGCTGGACAAAGGGGAGAGAAAGGGGGACAAGTGCTGGACAAAGGGAGAGACACGGACACGCTGGACAAAGGGGGAGATGGGGACATGCTGGACAAAAGGGGGAGACAGGGGGATAAATAGTAGACAAAGGCGAGCGACAGGAGAGAAATGCTGGACAAAGGGGAGAGATAATGGGGGGGCCAGCACTGGTAATGGGCAGATCAGAGGGGCTAGGACTGGTAATGGGTTGATTAGGGAAGGCTAGGACTGGTAATGGATTGATCGAGGGGGGGCTGGGACTGGTAATGGGCTGATCGAGGGGGGGCTAGGACTGGAAATGGGCCGATTAGTGGAGGTTAGGACTGGTAATGGGCTGATGAGGAGGGTAGGACTGGTAATGGGCTGATTAGGGGAGGCTAGCATTGGTAATGGTCTGATGGAGTGGGGTAGGACTGGTAATGGACTGATGGGGAGGCTAGCATTGGAAATGAGCTGATCGGGGGGGCTAGGACTGGAAATGGGCCGACCAGTGGAGGCCAGGATTGGCAATGGGCCGACGGGGGAGCAGGACCGGCACTGGGCCAGCACCGGCAATGGGGCTGAGGGGGGACCACCACCAGAGGTGAGCCGATTGGGAATGGGCCGATGCTGGGGAGGGGAGGATAGAGCTGCTGGCCCTCGAAGAAAACTGGGGGCTAGGGCTACAAATGGGCTGATACGAGGGGATGGGAGAATGGAACCAGAAGGGAGTGGATGCTGAGAGGGGCCGCCATGGCACCTGGACCAGAAGGGACTGGACTGTGGGGAAGGAGGGGGACTGGAAAGGAATGGACACCAGTGGCAGTCATGTGAATGCAAGTTGACATTGGAAGGTACTGGGAGGGAGGACCGGAAAGGGGCTGATACTGGGGAGGGTCATTGGGACTGGAAATAGGCTGATGGAAAGAAGTGAAAACAAAAAAAGAGATAAGAAATGGCAGATGGACCATAGACCATAGAAAAAGAGCTAAGAGAAGACAGGAAAGCAGAAGCCTCATATCGGGACCAGCATGATCAGAGAATAAAATGGTTAGACAACAAAGATAGAAAAAATAATTTTATTTCATTTTAGTGATTGGACTTTGTGTTATCTTTATATTTTATACTGCCTGGAGGAACTGCATATTTATTCCCCTTGGGGAAACTGCTAGGTACGTATGACCTAGATTGGCCACTGTTGGAAACAGAATACTGGGCTTGATGGACCTTGGTCTGACCCAGTATGGCATATCTTATGTTCTTATGTTCTTATGTTCTTATCTGATGTTGCACTGCTTGAAAGGTCTGGCTTCTTAGGGTTTCAGTTTAAATTTTGTCTACATATTTTTATTTTACTTTAGATTGTAAGTCACTTATTCTGTACTTGGTGAGGTTCTGTGTTCTGAGTGTGTGACTGAGCCCAGGTGTTCTGTTAACATAGAGTTTGTACATAAAGATTTATACTATACTATTGTAATTTGACTTGTTCAGCTTTTCAAATAGGTGTATGGATGTTCCAGGGTCCACTGTAGTATTTACAGTGACGCTTTATTTTGGTGGGCTCCTTATGTGAGTTTTGGAAGTTGGTGTTGGTATGGTATGGTAGATTTGCTCTATAGATACTCAGTGACTTTGTTGTAGGGTTTTGTATTAGTTCACAATATGCCTTGTACTGGAGAATGGTTGTTGTTGTTGTTAGTGAGATGATCAGAATCAGATTTTTTTTGTTTTAAGATATTGAGTTCTGTGGGTGAATGTCCTGGTTCTGCTCTGCAACCACTGTTGAAGGGGGTTCTGTGGATGCAAAATATATGTTGAAAAAGAAAAAGTAATAACCATAATGCAGTTTATAACAACCAAATAAAAATGAGTTATAATTTAGTTTTATGAACTGTGCTGTGGTTCTCGCTCTCTTTTAGTTCCTTGGTGTGCAAACATTTTGCATTTCCTCCATATAATCTAATCAGCTTTTTGGTTTGGTTCAGTCCCTGATTGGAGTTTTGAAAAAGCCCCGCCTACCTCTACAGGGGGGGGGGGGGGCGGGAGGGGGGCGCGCCATCTCATCCTTCGCCTCAGGCAGCAGATTGCCTTGAGCCGCCCCTGCTCTTATCGAAAAGGGGAATAGTGCCTCAAGCACCAGCAAAGAGAGATTCCTGCCAAACATTATTCATCCCTGCTAGATTGTCCTCAACTTACTTGCTGTAATCTATGTGACAGGAAATTAAGACCCCATAATGCAGATCTAAGGCCCTATTTATTAAGCATTTTTCCCAAATGTCATATATGAGCACCCTATGGTCTCTCTCTGGGGCAATTTCACCAATAGGTTAGTTTTGCACATACCATGACAGTTATGAACCTCACTTCTAAGCCAGGGTATGTGGAGTATGATCTAAGTTTCTCAAATTTACTGCTAATGCTTGGTGTAGTACTTGCATTGTACCAAAGAGAGCCTCCCTCTGGAGTTCGTAAGATGTTACATATATGGGTAATTTATCAAGGTGTGGATGGAAATTACTCTTAATTAAGCATGAGGCTTAGTGCACATCATTTTTTCATCCACCATGTGCCACTGCCTTGAATTTCTGCATCTTATATGCCTGATTTTGCTCCTTTTTTGCATTGAATCTTAACTCTCAAGCACTTGTCCGTGCCTCGGAATTTTAGATCACACTGCATTTTGTCTGCTTTTTCAAGGGTGTCTATTCTGTTGGCAATATTAGAGTTATCTGTTGTTAGGTCAAAAAGGTTCTGATCAATCGTGAGCTGGCAGGGTGAGAGACTAGAATTCTGACCTTGAGCCGCTGTGTGGTTGTGCTAAAATGAAACCAAGCAAGCAGAAAGGGCTCTCTTGTCCATCCAAGCTCAGACCTGTAACCATGATCAGAGGATCCATATTGGTCCTCAGAGAACTGAAAGGGGCTTGCTGCGAACAAAATAACGTTTCCAGCAATTTGGGGGTTTTAACCTGTGCTATGTACTCCAGCACTGATGCTTACGTTTAACTGTATATTCAGTGGTGCCATCAGCATCGCTGAATAAATGTATGACTAGTGACTGCTGGTGCTTTATACGTATATTTAAATCTATGCTTGTTACTTAGGTCTTGAGACCCACCCCAAAATTGATCAGTTTATTTATGAAAATCCTGTGTGGACCATTATCAAAAGCTTTGCTGAAATCCACATATACTACAACTAGCACATGTATGCAATCAAATTTTCTGATCAGCCAATCTGACATGATCTCACTTTAGTAAAACCATGCTGGTTGGATCCTGCATACTGCTGGATTCAAGCTACTTCACAATCCTATCCTTCAGTAGAATCTCTATTAATTTATCCAGCACAGTCTTATTCCACCTCTGCCCTTTCTCCTTTCACTGACATACCTGAAAATGTCACCTTGTTCTACAGTCTTAGCTGTTAATTCTTTTTTGCATCTTTGTTATCCTGAATACCTTCCCTCTCGTCTTTCCCAGATATTCTTCCCTGTCCTTTGTACTTTCTGCATGCTAATCTATTTTCTCTTTCCTTTTCAGCCATCTTTGAGAACATTACAGTCACACTGTCCTCTTACCTCTAAGTACTCTCTCACCCTGATTTTCCTAACCTATGTGTACCTCCTTAAGGTATGCCAGTGCTTTTTTTCTAGAAAGAAAGGAAATGGTAATGATGCCATCCATCCCCTTCTCATCCTCTCTCCTGCTTGCAGAAGGCATATGATAGCAGTGCTCTTACTGCTGGTGTTTCTTCTGTTGATTTCATGACATAGGAAAAGTACCAGTAAAAGCGGCAGGACAGAGGGGGGGGGGGAGTCACTACTGGTGCCTTTCTCTCTCTCTCTCTCTCCCCCCTTCCACAGACTCTCACTATATACAAAAACAAATGACCACAAATTAGAAAGAGAAAGACAATACTTGAACTGGGAACCCCAAGAAGTCTAACTCTGCATTTATGGCAACACCGAGAAATAAAAATAGAAATGCATTTTCTCTTGCACTGAACAAAAACACAGACATCAGCAATGCACATTTCCAAAGCTATGAGGGGCTGGACCGCCGGGCCCCGGTCCCGCGGCCGGCCTGGTAACCGGGTTCCGGGGCCCGACTTTGCGGCTGGCCGTGTTTTGCTTGGGGGGGGGGGCGGCGCGTTGGCGCGCGTGCCTGTGCGCCGGGCCTCATGCTGCCTGGGGGGGATTTCTGATTGGTCCGCGTAGGCGGACACGTGGACGGCAACGCGAGCAAGGAGGGTTCGCTGGGCGGCGATCCCTCTCTTCCTCCTTGCTCGCGCTGGAAAAAGGTTTGGTGGTGGGGTTGCTATCGTGTGCGGGTGGGTTTTTTTCTTCGGCCTGCCGGCCTCGTCGGTGTGTCGGGTGGGTCCGTGGGGGTGCTTTCTCCCCGCTCCTCAAATTAAACAAAAAAAAAAAATTACAAATTACAGAAAAGAAACCAACGCGCTTTCGCGTGGTTTCGTTTCTGCCGGGCTGATTCCAGCGTGGCCGTTGCCGCTCGGCACGTGGTGGGCTGGTTGGGGCAAGGCCTTGTTGGGTGAGTGAGGCCACTTGGACGACCTGGTGACTTTGGGGAGCAGCGTTTCCCCTTCTGTGCCTACCTAAATAGGCAGTTATAAATAACTTAATACAAAAAAAAAAAAAAAATAATAATAATAATAATACCTCTCCAGGACACCTGCTATCTTAGAGCAGGGCTGCCACGGAGGGTTGGGGGGGCAGGGCTTCTTGCTGAGTGCCATGGCCCGGCAGGCCCTGTTGCGAGGCGTGGCTAGGGGGGCGAGGGGTGCCACCAGAGGGCGGGGAGCTCCGCGGCGTGGAGCCTTGCCCGGAGACCGCGGTAGGGCGGGTCGTGCCGCGGCCCTGGCTCCGGGCGGGCCGCCTGCTGCACGGCGGAGCCGTGGGATTAGTGGAGTGAGGTGGGCTCGGGGGCGGGGGACTGCTAGGGGGCTCCCTGTGCCCGAGTGCGCGGCTGCGGGCGCCTCCATGGGCGAGCAGGCCCCGCCCGCGGGGCCTCCGGTGGAGGTCACTGCACTGGCGTCGATGGGGGGTGGTGAAGCGTCGGGTGGCCCGGTCGGCGATGGCCCCGGGTCTCTGCGGGCCCCGGTCCACAGCCTGCTGCCTACTACAGCGGAGGGCTGGCCCTCGTTATCACCCCCTCCCCCGGGCTTGGGGGGGGTCTTCCTCCTCCCCTTGGTTTTCCCCTCCTCCTCCCGGTTTTCCGAGTTCGGTGGGCCCTTGGCCGTTCGGGGCGGCCCCGTGGGGCGGTGGAGGCCCTTGGGGTGGCTGGGGGGGTTGGTTCGGGGAAGGGCGTGGGGCGGCCGGGGGGGCAGCAGCCTGGGAGGCCGGGGGGTTGGGGTCTTCGGCCCGGACTTGGGGGGCTGGGTCGCCCACAGTGCTCGGTACCCCCGGTACTCTGGCTGCTCCTTTCTCTTCCTCTTCTCCGCAGGTCCCGTGGATTTCGACGCCTTCCACCACTATGGCTTCTTCTGGTGCGTTGGCTGGTGCGGCCCCTGCTGGGTCCACTGCTGGGCCCGAGGTTCCGGCACCTGGCGTGTCCATTGGCGGAGCTCCTGTCGCCCCCGCTGGGGGGAGTGGTGAGTATGCTGGAGGCGCTGCGGGGGGGGCCCTGGAATCTGCTCCGGGCCCGGGGGGGGTGGGGAAGGCAGCCGGGAAGCGCAAGCGGGCTTGGCGCTGTAGGCGTGCATCCTCTTCCTCTTCCTCGTCGTCTTCGTCCTCGGCTTCCTCGCTCGGCTCCGATCGTGGGGCGGCAGCGGGCGCTTCGGGGGGGGTTTCCGTCATACAGTGCTCTGAACTATGGGAGGCCGTTCCGCGGAAGTTGCGGCGGCGGATTAAGCGTAGAAAATATATTGACATCTCGATGGTCGGAAGCGGTCCGGTGAGAGCAGGAAAAAATGCAAGGAGGACGAGAAGGCGGGCAGGGTGCGCAAGGTCTCTCGCAACACCCTCAACTGGACCCGCGCCTTCTTGCGTTTGGCGAGCGTATGGGGGCACTACTTCCCGGATCAGTACGGGGCCCTGCTCGCCTATGCGGATAATATCCTAGCGGCTTCCCAGGCTCACGAGGGTTGGGCTTGGTTGAATTATGACGAGGAGTTCCGGGACCAGATGGAGGAGAACAGCCGCTTGATGTGGGGGACGAAGGACATCAACCTGTGGTTGACCCAGATGTCCGTGCGGGGCCGCGCTGGGGTATCTGGCGGGGCGGTTGCTAGGGCAGGGCCATCTACGATGCCCTCTAGCGGGCGTTCCTTTCGTGCCTCCGGTCCGGCTTTGCCTCCGTCAAGAGCAGCAGTCGGTGGGGGAGACGTCTGCTGGCGCTTCAACAAGGCGTCCTGCCCCTTCCCTGACTGCAAATTCAAACATGCCTGCTCCTTGTGCGGGGGTGCGCACGCAGCGGCGAAGTTCAGCAGGAAGGGGGTTGTGGGGGCCCCCTCAGCGGCAAAGTAACGGGGGTCGGGCCTTGGCCCGTACCCCTGTGCGCGTCGAGGCGATGCACCCCTGGTTGCTGGCGTACGGGCGTTCCTGTCGGGGGAGGGCGGCGGGTTTGCTTTTAGGTGGGTTTTCCCGGGGTTTTCGCATTCCTGTCCGGGGAGCGTCCGCGCAAGGGGGGTTTCGCAACGCTGCCTCCGTGCGGATTTATGGGGATTTTGTGCGGCGGAAGATTTCTGAGGCATGTGCATTGGGTCGCATTGCCGGCCCCTTCATGGTGCCCCCCTTTTCTCCATTTACGGTCTCGCCATTGGGTGTGGTTCCCAAGAAGGAGCCGGGCAAGTTCCGGCTGATACACAACCTCTCTTGCCCTCCGGGCGAATCGGTCAATGACCGCATACCTCGAGAGCTCTGCATGGTCCATTACTCTTCTTTCGATGCCGCCGTCTCCCTGGTCCGTCAATGCGGGCCTGGCGCCCTTCTTGCAAAAGTGGATATCGAATCGGCCTTCCGCCTGTTGCAGGTGCACCCTACGGCTTTCCCTTTGCTGGGGTTTTGCTTCGAGGCGCGGTACTATTTTGATATGTGCATACCCATGGGCTGTGCCATATCTTGTGCGTACTTCGAAGCCTTCAGTACGTTCTTGCACTGGGTCGTGCAGCGGCAGTCGGGCGTCGCTTCCGTGGTGCACTATCTCGACGACTTTCTGTTTGTCGGGCCTGAGCGGGCACCCACGTGTCCCACTCTCCTCAGCACTTTTCTACGCGTGGCTGCCGACTTCGGCATCCCCATCGCCTCGGATAAGACGGTTGGACCGGTTACGTGTCTTACTTTTCTCAGTATCGAAATTGACACGGTGGCCATGGTCGTGCGCTTGCCAGCGCAAAAGGTTCGTCGCCTTCGGGAGTTAGTGGCCTCTATAGGTTCCGCTTCCAAGACTTCCCTCCGCGTCCTTCAGTCGTTGGTCGGGCATCTCAATTTTGCCTGCCGTGTCCTTCCTATGGGGCGCCCTTTCACGCGGCGCCTCTCCTTGGCGATGGCGGGGCTGCGGCTGCCTCATCATCGCATTCGGGTGTCGGCGGGGATGCGGGCGGATCTGCGGGTCTGGGACACGTTTTTGGCTGGTTTTGACGGGTCCTCCGTCCTGCAGCTGCCTGAGCTATCGAACCGCGACCTGCAGTTGTTCACCGATGCGGCCGGTGGTTCTGGTTTTTGGGCGTTTTGTCACGGTTCCTGGTGTGCAGAGCCCTGGCCGGCGGATTGGGTAAGCTCCGGCTTGACCCAGAATATCACCTTCTTGGAGCTTTTCCCCATTGTCGTGGCTCTTTGGGTGTGGCCGGACCGGTTGCGGGACCGGCGGGTAGTCTTTTGGTGCGATAATGCGGCAGTGGTTGAGGTCATAAACCGTCAAGCTCCCCGGTGTCCCAGGGTGGCTTCCTTGATGAGAGTGTTTGTGTTGGCTTGCTTGCGCCTGAACGTCACCGCTAGAGCCCGGCACGTACCTGGTTCTCAGAACACTATTGCTGACGCTTTATCCCGTTTTCAGTGGGCGCAGTTCCGGCGGCTGGCTCCTCAGGCGGACGAGCTGCCTGCGCGGGTTCCGGAGCATCTCTGGAGAGTTGGGACCCTGACCTGATGGTTCTTCTTGCACCATCGGTGGCTCGTAGTACCTGGGCGTCGTACCGACGGGGCTACTCTCAGGTGAGTGCTTTTCTGGGCGCGCACGGTTGGTCTGGTGGGGTGGTGTCGGATGGCCTGGTCGGCCGTTTTGTGTTGTGGGCGAAGCAGGAGGGCTGGGCCCGGTCGGCTGTGGCTGGAGCGTTGGCGGGCTTTTCTTTCTTTTGTAAAGCCGCTGGTTGGGGAAACCCGCGTGTCTCCTTCTTAGTCGGACGCCTGCTTGCTGGCTGGGCTCGCGTTCAGCCAGGGGTACGGGATTGGCGGCTCCCGATATCTCATGAGCTTTTATTGCAGGTTTGTGCGGTTTTACCGCAGGTGGCGGCCTCTGGTTTTGAGGCGGTACTGTTTCATGCGCTGTTTACTACGGCCTTTTTCGGCGCCTTTCGGGTATCCGAGCTCGTCCCTCGGTCTGCTAGAGGTGGGGCTTTTGGCGGGCTCGACTTCGGGCATGTCCGTGTGGATCCGGCGCGCGTGCAGATTTTCTTATCACGGTCCAAGACGGACCAGTCCGAAAAAGGCGGGTGGATCCTGCTCCGTGCTATCCCCCCCTTGTTGTCTTGTCCCGTGCGGGCTTTGGGTGCGTACGTCCAGCAGCGACCGGGGGCGCGGGGCCAATTTTTCATTCACGCGGACGGCAAACCAGTGACTCAGTTCCAGTTCACGGCGGTGCTACGCTTAGTTTTGCGTGCCTTGGGTTGTCCTGAACGGAGCTACGCTTCGCACTCATTCCGGATTGGGGCGGCGACTAGCGCGGCGGCCGCGGGGCTGGACACGCGGGTCATTCAGCGCATTGGCAGATGGAGGTCGGGGGCTTATGCTGGTTATGTTCGCCCACCGGCCTCCGGGGGTGACGCCTAGTGCCTTGGGAGCTCTGCCCATGGGGGCGGTGCGGAGGGGTGGGGCCTGGGGGTACTAATCATTTTCTCCCTGTTGCAGAATAGCTTGCTGGTGGTGGTCCGCTCTTTTCTGCTTTCAGGTGGTGTGTCCGGTGGTGACTGGTGGATCATCGGGCACTCCTTTGTCTACTGGGCGGAGCGTCGAGCGGCGGTTCGGCCGTTGGGGGTTCACCTTGGTCTTGCTGCGGCTGGAGTGCGCTTGTGCTGGATGGGCCATCGCGGCATGCACTGGGGACAGCTCCTAGACCACGTCCATATGGAACTCGGACGGCGGCAGCGGCCAGTCGGGCTGCTGCTCCACCTGGCGGGCAATGACGTTGCTGGCTGGGCTTGCCTGCAACTTATCATGACTGTTTTGAATGACATTGCCCGGCTGCGGGAGGTCATCCCTGGGGTGGCCATCATATGGTCGGACATTATTCCTCGCCCTGCCTGCTGGACCCAACGGCGTTGGTCGAGGGGTTTGTGCAAACTCAACCGTCAGATTGGGCGGTGGGTACAGCAGACAGGCGGGTTTCATGTTCGGCACCCGTGGGCTGATGTCGCCTGTGCTGGTCTGTACCGGCTCGATGGGGTTCACCTGGCCCCGGTGGGGCAGGACCTGCTTCTCAATGATTGGCAGGAGGCATTGGAGTCTTGGTGCTGGTCGCAGCTTTCTTTGGTGGGGGCGGCTCTAGGATAGCGTGCTACCTAGTGCCGGTGGCGGGGTAGCGAGCTGGTGCTCGTTGACCCGGTGCCTCAGGGCAGCCGTATGCCGCTTTCAGGTGAGCGGCACGGCTCAACAGGTTGGGGGAGACGTCCCGGCTGGGGTCTCTACCCGGAAATAGGCGACCCCCTCAGCCGGCCTTTGCTATAACGGCTAGGCGGGCGCAGGGGGGGTCACGGGGGGGGGTGGTTTGGATGGTGCTCCACTTTGCTACTAACGGGTGGTGGGGGGCACCATCCGGATGAAGGGTGGTGGGGGGGGTTATTCGGTTATTCAGTTACTGTTTGTTGGATTACAGAATTGGCCCATGTTGGGCCGGTATTCTTACCATCAATAAAGCTGCGACCAAGCAATGTTTGAACCAAACCCTTGATGTCTGTGCGCTTTGTTATAAGGTGGGGGGGGGGGTGGTGGAAGGAGTGTGAAATGGGGGATGGGGGGGAGGGGGATGGGCCCAAGCCAGGTTGGGCATCCGGATACCTCGGTTATGAGGGGCTGGACCGCCGGGCCCCGGTCCCGCGGCCGGCCTGGTAACCGGGTTCCGGGGCCCGACTTTGCGGCTGGCCGTGTTTTGCTTGGGGGGGGCGGCACGTTGGCGCGTGTGCCTGCGCGCCGGGCCTCATGCTGCCCGGGGGGGATTTCTGATTGGTCCGCGTAGGCGGACACGTGGACGGCAGCGCGAGCAAGGAGGGTTCGCTGGGCGGTGATCCCTCTCTTCCTCCTTGCTCGCGCTGGAAAAAGGTTTCCCTCCCTCCCTCCCTTTGTCTGTGGCGGGGGGGGGGAGAGGTGGAGGTCGTTGCAGCTGGTGGGGGGGGTGGCCCCCTTTGGGTCGGGCGAGCGGGGTAGCGAGCTGGTGCTCGTTGACCCGGTGCCTCAGGGCAGCCATATGCCGCTTTCAGGTGAGCGGCACGGCTCGACAGGTTGGGGGAGACGTCCCGGCTGGGGTCTCTACCCGGAAATAGGCGACCCCCTCAGCCGGCCTTTGCTATAACGGCTAGGCGGGCGCGGGGGGGGGGTTTGGATGGTGCTCCACTTTGCTACTAACGGCTGGTGGGGGGCACCATCCGGATGAAGGGTGGTGGGGGGGGGGGGTATTCGGTTATTCAGTTACTGTTTGTTGGATTACAGAATTGGCCCATGTTGGGCCGGTATTCTTACCATCAATAAAGCTGCAACCAAGCAATGTTTGAACCAAACCCTTGATGTCTGTGCGCTTTGTTATAAGGTGGGGGGGGGGGTGGTGGAAGGAGTGTGAAATGGGGGAGGGGGGGGAGGGGGATGGGCCCAAGCCAGGTTGGGCATCCGGATACCTCGGTTAACATATTCCAGTTAATAAATTCAAAGTAAAATACTTTTTTTCTACCGTTGTTGCCTGGTCGTTTTATTTTTTCCAGTTACAATGCCTCAGACTTTCTTCTGCTACTCAGTCTTCTCTTAACTCTCTTTCCAGAATCAGCTGTCCATTTGCATTTTCCCTGACATATTGATCTTTCCCTTTTAGCTCCTTCCTTGGTCTGATTCTTTTTAACATCTTTGTAAGTGATATTGCGGAAGGGCTGTTGGGTAAGGTTTGCCTCTTTGCGGATGATACCAAAATTTGCAATAGAGTAGACACCCAAGAAGGAATAGATAACATGAGATGGGATCTAGCCAAGCTTGAAGAATGGCCAAGAATTTTGCACCTGAGATTTAATGCTAAAAAATGCAGGGCCATGCATTTGGGGTGCAAAAATCCAAGGGAGCAGTACAGTGTAAAGGGTGAAGTACTTCCGTCCACAAAAAAAAGAGCGGGACTTGGGTGTGATTGTTTCTGATGCTATTAAAGTGGCTAAACAGGTAGAAAAGGCAACAGCAAAAAACAGAAGGATGCTTGGGTGCATAGGGAGAGGAATGGCCAGCAGAAAAAATATGGTGGTAGTACCTCTGTATAAGTGTCTGCTGCGATCTCATTTGGAGCACGACATATTGTGTGCAATTCTGCAGATCAAACCTTCAAAAGGATACAGTATGAACAGGATGGAGATGGTGCAGAGGGTGGCTATTAAAATGGTCAGTGGTCTTTGTTATAAACCATATGGGGACAGACTTAAAGATCCTAATATGTACACATTAGAGGAAAGGTGGGATAGAGGAGATATGATTGAGACGTTTAAATACCTCCGTGGAATAAATGCACAAAAAGAGAGCCTCTTTCGATTGAAAGTAAGCTCTGCAATGAGGGGGCATAGGATGATGATGAAAGAGGATAGACTCAGGAGTAATATGTGGAAATATTCCATTACGGAAAAAGTAGATGTATGCAATAGTCTCCCAGTGGAAGTAGTAGAGACAGGGACAGTATCTGAATTCAAGAAAGCATGGGACAAACACAGAAGATCTCTAAAGGAAAAAAAGGGACTACAGTATTTGATATGGAAGGGCAGACTAGATAGGCCACATGGTATTTTTCTGCTACCTCTCTATCCACTCAAATTTCACAATCTGTCCACCCCTCAGAGCCCCGCATCTCTGTCTCTGTCCACCCCTCACTCTCTCTATCCACCACTTAGAATCCAGCATCTGCCTCTCACTGTCCACCTATCATATTCCAGCATTTTACTCTCTGTCCACATCAACGTCATCCTCTCATAGCTCAGCATCTTCTGTGTATGTGTGCATGTGTCACTGGGACATGTTGAAGGGTGCGTAGATACATTGAGAATGCATGTGCTTATAGGAAGTGTTATGGCTTTGTGCATGTGTATATTTGGTGTGCGTCATAGGGAGTGTTGAGGGCTTTGTGCATGCATGTGTGTGTCAAGGGGAGTTTTGGGGGCTGCATGCATTTGTGTATGTCATGCAGAGTATTGGGGGGCTGTGTGTGTGTGTGTCTGTCAGTTATACAGTGTCAAAGGTTGTGTGTGTGTGCATGTTTGTCATACAGAGGGGCTCTGTATGTGTCTGTGTGCGCGCGTGCGTGCATGCATGCAGAGTGTCAGAGACTCTGTGTGTGTTTTTTATTAAGAGTGTCAGAGGCCGTGTGTGTGTGTTTCTCTCTCATGACTCCCCTCACAGATTTTCTGCAGTCTCTCTCTCTCACATAATCCCCCAGCCTTCTGCCAGTCTGTTTCTCTCTCTCATTCTCATAATCCCACAGGCTGCTTCTTTCCCTCTCATACCTGCTCCCCCCAGTATTTATTTACATTCTCTTATATACCGCGCTATTCTGCATCAGTGCGGTTTACATTGAACAAACTGAAATTACATTGAACAGGGCATTATAACTTGGAGATAACTATTTTACAGGGAACATGGGCTATGGAGGGTTAAGTGGCTTGCCCAAGACCACAAGGAGCACCTGTGGGACTAGAAACCCCAGTCCTTCGGGCCCAAGGTTGCTGTCCTCTAGTGGGATTTGAACCCCCGACCTTCCGGCCTGAAGTACCTTGCCCCCAACCACTAGGCCACTCCTCCACTCCTGGAGGAGTGTGTATGTAGTATGTAGTAGGAGTATGTATTTAGGAGTAGTAGGAGTATGTATTTCTCTCCCTTAAGGCATCATCAGGTTTCACCCAGTGTCTCTGATAACCCCGACCCCTACTAGATTTCTCCTAGTCTCTCTCTCTCATCCACATAACTCCCCAGTCTTCCACCAGCCTCTATTTCTCTATCTCTCTCTCATTATCCCTTCCCCCTGGCATTCTCTTACTCATTGTGCAATCTGTGCTCATCCAGACTGCTGCAGTTCAGCAGCTTCCTGCACCTGGCATCGGCTTTCTAAATGGTGAAGCCGCATGGGATAGGAAGCTCGGACTGATCTCTCAAACCATGAGATTAGTGCAAAATTCCTGTCCCAAACGTCTACACCATTCAGAGAGCCAAACATCATCAAGGTACAGGACATGCCGCTGACCACTTAAAGGCCCCTAAAAATCAGCATGGGGTTTTGCTTATGCTCGCACTGCATGTCAAATGTGCAGCATACACATGGATTTCAAAACCCTGCACTGATTTTTTACTGCCGCCAAAAAAAAACAGCTTTTCAAATGCCAGTTTTCACTCTTTGCTGGCAGTTGGCCTGACCATATAAAAACCTGCCTGGCTGGCTGAAAACCGGCCAGTGGACAACCTCCTACTGCTCCCTTGGGTTCCTTGTAGGAAAAAGGCACAAGTTCCTGGCTGCAGGGCCTTTTATACGTCCCTCCCAAATGGAAGGTAGACTCCTCGGGCCCGATATTCAGCATAGGTGGCTAGCACTGCTAACACGTCTAGCTGCTGACACTGAACATTAAACCCGGATATTTAATGCTGGAGTCATATCCGGCCCCAGCACTGAATATCCAGATTAGCCATTTTTGCTGATTGGTAACTGGGCAGGGTTATCTGCGCCTAGCCTTTGCCTCATATCACTAACTGGGAAGTGGCTCGATATCGCCACTGCCCAATTACCGATCAAAGCCATCTCCGGTCTGCCCCAGAATGCCCCTGACATGCCCCAATGCTAAGCGGTAAGCATTGGGGCATGTAGAACCTGCAGCTGTGGATACGTACTCAATGCCACTAACCTTGTTAATCGCTTTGACTGAGAGGCAAATCCATCTTTCATCACCTCACACTGCAAAAGAAAAGGGTTAGTTAGGAAAAGTGATTCCAGAATGTTTCTGTCTGGATAGAAAGAGATCCTGCCACATACATATACTATTTTTATTTCAACTTTAAATTTAATCAGTCATTTAAAGGACTGCTTCTACCAGTCTTTCTTATTATTGTCAAAGACGATGAAATTTCATATGAAATTAAAGACTAAAAAGGCCCATTATCGTATGCAACGAACATTTTTCCTATATCAGTAATAGCTAAGGTATCAATTTTTTATGTCAAAAAATAGTTTTTTGTCCACAGGCAAAATTACTAAGTGCTTTAAGAGATTATTATTAATGAAAATGATCATATCAGCAAAATAATTCCTGTAAAATTATTTTAATAGCTGTTGAACCCATTTTCCATGGTTCTGCTCTAGAGGTGCAAGTGCCAGGTGATTGCAGAGTTTTTGATAGCTACAAAACATGAATATTTCCTTAACCCTTAATTACTTTCAATAGGGTATGATTACTAATAACTGTCATGAATTCCAAATGACATTGATGTCATACACTGGGTGCACTGGCAATTAACAATTAAATCTTTTTAGAATGCTGCAATTAGCTGTGTAGGCAGAATTCATTGCTGTCAATAGCATTAAGGTGGAGGGAAGAAGAAAGGGGGAAAAGGCATAGAAATATTTCATTACCTGACATGAGCTATGCTCAATAAGTATAAACTGAAAGACATTTTAAGGCATTTTGCTATGTACAAAAATTTACTGTTAAGAAATTACTATCATCCCATGAACAGTTCATAAAAACCATAAGAAAAAACATTCTGAGTTAGACCAAGGTCCATCGAGCCCTGCATCCTGTCTCTAACAACAGCCAGTGCAGGTCACAAGTACCTAACAGATTCCAGAAAGTAGATCTGTTTCTCGTAGTTCATTTCCAGGGATGAACAATGATTATTCCAAGTCTAACTGCCCAGTGGCGGACCTACATTTTTGGGGACCTGAAGCCTGAACTGTTATGAGGGCCCCTTCGCAACCAGCAACGAGGTCTGGGTACCCACTGTTATCTTCTTCAATGGGGTTGTTCCATGACAGATCAACACAAATTCTTTAAAACTTTAACCACTACATCTCAGATTTTGATTAAAATTGCTGTACTGGATTATCTCACATGTCAAAGTCAGTGGTGTAAATAAAAATGTCCTCTGCCTTATAGTTTTCCAGTTATGGGGGGATGAAAATTAGGGAAATGTTATATAAATGCATGACACAATAAATTACCAAAACCCCAAACAAGGCTGACAAAAACAAAAAAACAAAAAACAGACCACATGTGAGACAGAAAACCAGAAAAAAACAGATGGGGTGAACGTGACAGAGGAAAAAAGACCTCAGTAACCCTCCATACAGAAAAAGGAGGAAACGAGTCTCACTAAGGGAACAAGTCCCATCAAGCGTGAAAAGACTCTCTTTACATCAAAGGTCTGAAAAAAACCTCTCACTCCCCACCAGCTGGTATAGCTTTAAGCAGAACCAAAAAGAAAACATTCAGCGCTAAAAATGTTCAGCATGAAAAAAACTTATCTGAAATCCAGAAGAGAAATGTCCAAAATGTCCAAATATCAAACAAGCCCCGACAAGAGCCCCGACACCAGATGTTTCGCCTTGCGGCTTCTTCAGGGAGCTACAACAGATGGGAACTGCAGTTTGAAAAAGGAATGCTGGCTGAAACACGCTGACTTCAAAACTACTTGCTTCAAAAAGCTATGTGGAGCGGTAAGCTATACCAAAGACGTCTTTTTGTTGTTTGGGGTTCCATTGATGCCGGGATTTGGTATAGCTTACCGCTCCACATAGCTTTTTGAAGCAAGTAGTTTTGAAGTCAGCGTGTTTCAGCCAGCATTCCTTTTTCAAACTGCAGTTCCCATCTGTTGTAGCTCCCTGAAGAAGCCGCAAGGCGAAACATCTGGTGTCGGGGCTCTTGTCGGGGCTCGTTTGATATTTGGACATTTTGGACATTTCTCTTCTGGATTTCAGATAAGTTTTTTTCATGCTGAACATTTTTAGCACTGAATGTTTTCTTTTTGGTTCTGCTTAAAGCTATACCAGCTGGTGGGGAGTGAGAGGTTTTTTTCAGACCTTTGATGTAAAGAGAGTCTTTTCACGCTTGATGGGACTTGTTCCCTTAGTGAGACTCGTTTCCTCCTTTTTCTGTATGGAGGGTTACTGAGGTCTTTTTTCCTCTGTCACGTTCACCCCATCTGGTTTTTTCTGGTTTTCTGTCTCACATGTGGTCTGTTTTTTGTTTTTTTGTTTTTGTCAGCCTTGTTTGGGGTTTTGGTAATTTATTGTGTTATATTGGCTCCTTGAGGATTTTTTTGAAGATAGTTTGAATATAAATGCATGAAGCATCATAGAATGATGAAATAAAACAGAGAAAAGACCACAGTCAATATAATCTTTTATTTTAGATACCTATGAGAGGCTAAGATAAATAACGCTAATAAAAGTTTTAATTTCTGTCATAAATGTTTTAAAATTATTTATAATTATTTTATATTAAATATATTGAGAATGAAACATCCTTAATATGAACATTTTCTTTTTGTTTACAACTTAGCCTATATGATATTTTAATAACCTTTTAATTTTTATTTTAGCTATTATTTTGTATTGAATTATAATTATATATATATACTGTGTATACTGTATATATATATATTTTTAAACCCCTTCTCATACAGTAGACCCCAAATTTTTAAGCAATGTGGACTAAAGTCGTTTCTGGGATTAGGGACCCTGAAGCTTAAATTTCATTAGTTTCATAGTAGATCTGCCCCTATACCTACCTAAGAATTTTTATGGACTTTTTCAACTTGTTCAATCCTATTTGAATACCACTATGTTGATTGCCTTGACCACATCCCTCTGGCAACAGATTCCATGGCTTAATTATGTTCTGTATCAGAAAAAAAAAAAACATTCTATGATTTGTTTTCAGTCTTCTGGTTTTGGTTTCATGGAGTGTCCTCTTGCTTTTATGTTATTTGACTGGTTAAACAGCCGTTCCCCTATTTAACCATTCCAATCTACTCATTATTTTATACATTTCTATCATATTCCTCTCAGTCATCTTTTCTCCAAGCTGAAAAGCCCTAATCTGTTTAGCGTCTCCTCATAAGAGGAGTGACTCTATCATTTTCAATATTTGTATCACCTTCCTCTCAACCTTTACTAGTTGCACTACATCCTTTTTGAGATGTGATGACCAGAACTGCACACAATATTCAAGGGGGCATGTTTACTAAATTTCACTACCTGGTAGCGTGGTTTTTAACAAAAACCCCATGCTACCCTGGTAACATTTATTTATTTAAAGTTTTTTTTTTATATACCGCTTTTCAACTATTCAAGGTGGTTTACATAAAACTAACAATGGAACAGAACAAAGCAACTGTTTTACAGAGAACATGAACATTCCATATTATAAAACTAGTGCAACAGTTAACGTGCTTATGATCAAGACACAGTAACTTCAACTATATGTGTTGGGGCAGGGAGTGGGCAAAACAGGGGTGGAATTAGAAGCATAGAAACATGATGGCAGAAAAAGAGCACATGGCCTATCTAATCTGCCCTTCCATATCAACCACTACAATAGTCCCCTTTTTTCCTTTAGAGATCCTCTGTGTTTGTCCCATGCCTTTTTGAATTCAGACACTGTCCTCATCTCTACCGCCTCCACTGGGAGATTATTCCACTGATCTACCACTCTTTCTGTAAAAAAATATTTCTGCATATTACTCCCAAGTCTATCCCCTTTCACCCTCATCCTATGTCCCCTCATAGCAGAGCTTGCATTCAATCGAAAAAGGCTCTCCTGTGCATTTATGCCACGGAGGTATTTAAATGTCTCAATCATATCACCTCTGTCCCGCATTTCCTCTAAAGTATACATCGCAAGATCCTTAAGTTTGTCCTCATATGCTTTATAACGAAGACCACTAACCATTTTAGTAACCACCTTCTGTACCGACTCCAACCTGTTTATATCCTTTTGAAGGTGTGGTCTCCAGAATTGTACACAATACTCCAAATGAGGTCGCACCAAAGACATATATATAGAGGCACTATCACCTCCTTTCTTCTGCTGGCCATTCCCCTCCCTATGCACCCAAGCATCCTTCTAACTTTTGCTGTTGCCTTTTCTACCTGTTTAGCTGCTTTAAGATCATCAGACACAATCATATCTAGGTCCTGCTCTTCTTTGGTGGACAGAAGTACTTCACCCCAGAGAGCTCTTTGAAATAGTCAAGATCCTCACAAAAGAGCAAACAACAGAAGGGGAAGTACAAGTGGACCCACAGGAATTCGCCGACCACATCAAAGACAAATTCCACTCCACAGAGCGTACAAACACCCAGTGGGACCACCAGGACAGACATACACACCAAAACCTGGGGCACATTCTACTCACCCTCAACAGAGCAGATATCCCACATCATCTCTACAATCAACACAAGCACTGCTCCTACAGACCCATGCCCAGTATCATGGGTCAAAGCCACCAAATCAAACTTTATTCACACCATACATAAAATAGTACACAACTCACTCACTCAAGGACTCATGCCAAAGCAACTAAAGCTTGCCTCAGTAAGACCAATAACAAAGAAAACAACCCTCGACAAAAAATGATCCAGCAGCATACCGACCGATCTCCAGAATAACCTTCCTGGAAAAAATCATCGAAAAAAACGGTACAACTACAACTCCAGGAACACATCGACAAACATGAAACACTCGACGACAACCAACACGGCTTTCGTCCCAACCACGGAGTCGAAACGCTACTGATCTACCTCTTCGACAGCATCCTAAGAATAATTGACAACAACAGGAAGGGAATCATAATGATCTTCATCGACATCTCCTCAGCCTTCGACACAGTGGACCACAACACGCTCCTGGAAAGACTAAAGAACACTGGTATACACGGTATCACTTTGAAATGGTTCCACTCATACCTAACCGAAAGACAGCTACAGGTCAAGGTGGGACACAACACCTCCCGACCCATAAATGTCCGTCAAGGAGTACCTCAAGGATCCGCACTTTCAGCTCTCCTATTTAACATCTACATCCAACCGATATGCGACATCATGAAAGAGAACAACATTCAATACACAATATATGCAGACGACATCATGATATACACCCCGATAGAAATCGACAACCCGGATTTCTCCAAGATAACAGACTGCCTTACCCAAATGACGAGCTGGTGTCAAAACAACAACCTCGCAATAAACTACAACAAGACTGAAGCTCTAATAATCACTCGGAACCAAAGCTTCATACACCCGCCAAACATCAAGATACAAAACACTACTATTCCAATAAAATCAGAAGTGAGATACCTTGGAGTTACTCTGGACAATAAGCTAAACCTCAAGCCACACATAGACAAAACAATACAAAAAGTCTACTACAAGATGCGAATCATCAGGAGACTGAAACCACTCCTTGCCCCAGAACACTTTCGTACCGTCCTCCAAGCACTGATAACCCCAATACTGGACTTCTGCAATCCGATATACTTGGGACTACCGAAACAAGCCCTCAAACCACTCCAGCTAGCACAAAACACTGCAGCACGAATAATATCCGGTACTGCAAGACAGGACCACATCACACCCACCTTAAAAGACTTACACTGGCTCCCAATCGGTGCACGCATCAGATACAAAACTATCATAAACCTATTTAAGATAAATCAGCACACATCAGCCAACAGCCTACACACCCTCATTCAACCAGACAACAGCACTCGTCCTAGAAGAAAACAAACACGCAACCGAGTCAGCACCCCAGGTGAATTCAAACACACACGCAAGGACACAACAGACAGAGCTCTCTCCATGGCTGCTCCAACTATATGGAACAAACTACCAGACGACTTGAGGACAACTACAGACCTCAAAGACTTTAGAAAACAGCTAAAAACCATGCTGTTCATAGAACACTATGGACACATCACATAACCTAAGAGAATGTATAACAGCACATATTGCTGTCTGTACAGATAATGTTTTACAGCACCACTGTATATAGCCCACACTGTACATAGCTCAAACCATTCTAGCACGCAACACACCACACCTTGTACATAGCTCACCCCAATCTAGCACACGATACAACACACACTCAACTAAATTGCACCCTCACTGCATGATTAACACACTCACTTTACCCGATTGTTTGCTGTGATACCACCTTGATTAATAAGATAAGGCGGTTTAAAAATACTGTTAAATAAATAAATAAATAAATATTATATCAATCCCTTGGATTGCTGCAGCCCAAATGCTTGACCTTGCATTTTTTAACATTAAATCTCAGCTGCCAAATTCTAGACCATTCTTTAAGTTTAGCTAGATCCCTCCTCATGTTATCTACACCTTCCTGGGTGTCTACTCTACTACATTTTGATATCATCTGCAAAGAGCCAAACCTTTCCCAACAGTCCTTCTGCAATATCATTCACAAAGATGTTAAAAAGAATAGGACCAAGGATAGGTCCCTGGGGTATACCACTGGTAAACTCCTTCTCCTCATAGTGAACTCCGTTTACCTGTACCCTTTGTTGCCTCCCACTCAACCAATTTCTAACCCAAGCAGTAACTTTAGGGTCCATCCCTAGGGTGCTCAGTTTGTTTATAAGTCGCCTGTGTGGAATGGTGTCAAAGGCTTTACTGAATTCTAAATACACTACATCTAGGGTTCTCCCTCGGTCCAACTCCCTGGTCACCCAGTCAAAGAAATCAATCAATCAGATTTGTCTGACAAGACCTGCCTCTGATGAATCCATGCTGCCTCGGATCCTGTAATCCATTGGACTCCAGAAACCTCACTATTTTCTCTTTCCGTAGAGCTTCAAATAACTTACTCACCACCGAAGTTAAACTAACCGGCCTGTAGTTTTCAACCACATCGTTATTTCTGTTTTCATGTAAAGGGACCACATGTGTCTCTCTCCAGTCCTCTGGCACCACTCCCAACTCCAACGAGGCATTGAAAAGGTCAGTCAGTGGAGCTGTTAGAACATACCCAAGTTCCCTCAATATTTTCGGGTGTATCCCATCTGGTCCCATTGTTTTGTCTACTTTAACTTTACCTAGTTTCTCACGAACACAGTCTTCTGAAAATTGTTCAAGATGCTCCTCACTTCTGTTCCTGTTTGTGAGCGTTTTCTGAGGTCCTGCTCCTGGTTCTTCATCTGTGATCACAGAACAGAAATATTTGTTGAGCAATTCCGATTTATCTTCATCAGCTTCTACATATTCCTCCCCTTCACCCTTGAGTCTGACAATACCACTTTTGCCCTTCCTCTTCTTACTAACATATCTGAAAAATGTCTTATCCCCCCATTTTATTGCATTGGCTATTATTTTGAATCTTTGTTTTCCTGACTACTTTGCTAGCTTCTCTTTCCAAATATAGATGCCTGTCTTCCTCTTTCTGTGATCTGTTGTGCAGTATTTCATGAAGGCCTCCTTCTTTTTCTACATCTTTTCAGCTGCTTCTTTCAAAAACCACAGTGGTGTCTTTTCCTTTTACCTTTATTTACCATTTTAACAGAAAGGTTAAAATATCCCCTTTCAGTTTTGCCCACTGTTTTTCTACATCACCCAGTGGTTCTCATCCTGCTAACGACTCTCTAAGGTATTGGTCCATCTTGTCAAAGTTGTAAAATTTAAGACCTTCACTTTTGAATGGATTTTATGAACCTAGTCCTAATACTGAACCACACCATCTGGTGACATGTTGTGGACAGAGTGGGGATTGGTGGCCTGCACTTGCTGCCCTTAGCAGGGGTACACTTAACACCACCTCAATGAATGACGTCAAAATGCTCCCACATGTCGGCTTGCCTAGGGCTGCATCTTGGGTCCACACTAACTGCAGGAGGCTGGAAGCACAGGCCCCTGAAGTTAGTGCTGACCTCCCTTCACTAATAAAGCAGCTGACATATGGGTTACCAGCACAGCCATTAGTTAACATGCTCCTAGGTGCGTACATACTAGGGACCTTTATAGAAGCATAATCATACTCTCAGTTTTGTTCTGCATCCCTTTTCAGATAACCCTTACAATTCTATTTGCCTTTTTAGCAGCCATGGTACAATGGGCTGAAAATTTCAACATATTATCCAGAATGGTGCCAAGATCTTTTTCTTGAATAGTGACTCCAAACTCAGAACCCAGCATTTTTTACCTATAGTTGGGATTGTTTTTGCCTACGTGTATCACTTGTCACTTGCATTTAGATGCCCAGTCTGCTGTCTCACAAGATCCTTCTTCAAATCTTCACAATTGTCTGCTATTTTAATAACTTTGAATAATTTTGTGTGATTTACAAATTTGATCATCTCACTTATCACTCCTGTTGTTGTTGATAAGTGCCGTCAAGTCGGTGTCGACTCATGGCGACTCTCTGGATAGTTGTTCCTGCTCCTTGTACATAACACTGTATAGAAGCTCATGCTGTAAATAGCCCACTTCGAATCAACACTGACTTACACACACACACATTCACTATACAGTATAACACTGCATGAGAACACAAATGTCAATATAAATCAATTGTTTGCTGTGTACACCGCCTTGATTGAAGGATAAGGCGGGATATAAATACTCTTAAATAAATATATAAAATTGTGTTCTGTCTTCAGTCAGGCGGCTCATTGTTGAGAGACTGGTACCTGTAGCTGCTGTTATTGTATCAATCCATCTCATTGCTGACCTTCCTCTTTTGCATTGACCTTCTATCTTGCCAAGCATGATGTCTTTCTCTAATGATCTTTCTCTTTGCATGATGTGTTCAAAGTATGAAAGTCGAAGTCTTGTCATCTGAGCTTCTAAAGAAATCTTAGGTTTGATCTCCTCTAGTACTAACTAGTTTGTTCTTCGGGCAGTCCACGGTATACGCAGTATTCACCTCCAGCACCATAATTCAAAGGCATAAATTTTCTTCCTGTCTATCTTTTTTACTGTCCAGCTTTCACATCTATATGATGTTACTGAAAATACCATGGCTTGAACAAGTCAAATCTTTGTATGGAGAGAGACAACTCTGCTCTTGAGAATCTTGTCTAGGTCTTTCATAGCCATTCTGCCAAGAGCAATGCATCGTCGGATTTCTTGACTGTTTGTTGTTTCTTTATCGATAGTTGATCCAAGTAGGTTAAAATTGTCCACGATTTCAATTTCTTCTCCTTCAATGATGATGTCACTCCTATATCCAGATTATTTATGAATATGTTAAAGCGCACAGATCCCAATACAGACCCTTGTGGAACTCCAATGATCCTTTTCTTTTTTTTAAATTAAATTTTCAAAATAACATTACAAGTTAAATCACTTGCAACAGAAAAGGGGGACGCTTCTAGAAACATAATACAGAAAGATAATAAACGGATATAGTTCAAAAAAGCAAACCTCTCCACTAGCCCACAATATAGAGATCCAAGAAAGGAAGCTAAACCAAATTAACCAAGGAAAACATGCAGACATCAACGGCCAGATACAACAATATACAGCCTAGGAGACCCGCTCATTCACCCCCCACAGGGCTCTTAGAATTCAAAAAGGAAATCAATTGAGAAGGATGAAGAAGAACAAAGGAATTAGCTTGCAATTTCACCAAGCATTTACATGAATACTTTAGGAAATACAAACCCCCAAGCTGAAGAACCCACGGGTGCAGTACCAGAAACTCTGTCCTGCGATGGTGGGTTTCCCGAGTGAGGTCAAGAAAAATCCTGACAAGACACCCCTTAAATATCAAGTTTCTTTTCCTAAAAAACAACCTTAAAAGCCTATCTCGGTCAGAAACTAAAGCAAAAGTTACTAAACAGGTTGGAGGCCTGAAACTGGAGGTATCTGATGTTTCTAACAGCTCTGAAACATTTAACACATCAAATTGCCCAAGCACAGTAGCCTCAGCATTAGCCAAGGACTTCTGGCCCCTTGGAAGGTAATACATTTTTACTATAGGAGGACATGAGTCTGCAGGAACTCCCAAATTTTCTACCAAATATTGTTTAAACATTTCCCTAGCTGAAATAACAGAGGAGCAAGGAAAATTAACCAAATGCAGAGTCCTTACAGTTACATCTTTCACCCTATTCTTTATCAAGCCCAAGTCCTGCACCTTTGTGCCAAACCTTCAGTGTTAGAAGTAACCTGTCCTTGAATCCCAACTATCCAATTCATAAGAGCCTCTCCAAGTTGATTAATGGCTAACCATAGAGCCTCCAGGAAGAATTGATCAGGACACTGTAAAGGAAAGGATACTCCAGCCCCATGCTGCACGAGTTGCTTCACTGCATTGGTCTGTGGGTCTGAGGGGGACTTCCTAATGCCATCTCCAGATGCCATGGCAGAGCCTCCATTCTCAGGAACCAGCCCAGACTGTTGATCCTGCAGACAAATAGCACCATTTGCCATGCTCCGTGAAGGCAACCCCAGCAAGGACATATGAACCCCCAACACCGGAGAGTCCAGCGTCTCCGCACCTCCACAAGCCAAATCCAGGCACAACTGTTTCTGAGACCGCTGTGCTTCCGGGGGCATGAGGTCACTGCTCAAGAGGGACGCCAGGTTACCCAGCCCCAAGTGTCCTCCAGCCGAGCTTACGTCCCCTGATACTGGCTGCAGCTCCTGGCATCAAACAAAGGAATCCAAAGGACTGGAAACCAGAGTCGAGGTCAGCGGGGCGGCCTGGGGTAGCACACCAAGCTTCGCCTTCCTCTTATGACCCGTCAAGAGCAGAGTACCAGAGACTAGACACCACCTGCCGCCATCTTGAATACTCTTCAGCTGATACTTTTCTACGTGGAAAATTAACTACCGTATTTTCGCGCATGTAACGGGCACCCACATATAACACGCACCCACATATAAAGCGCAATTTTTGGTCAGTCCTGCATTGAATTTCTCACATAATGCGCACGCGCGTTGTGATACAGCGGACCCTCTGGCAGAAAGAAAAAAAGTTTTAAATTTTGAAAAAAACAAGCTTCACATGCAATTTCCTGAAGGTCCACATAGAGGGAGCAGGAGAGCAAGCCTGGAAGCAGAGGAACCACGCCTCTATGGGCAGGACCTAGAATCAGTTAGTCCCGATTTAAGCAGGGACAGAGCTGAGTCAAGCAGAGTCGGAGTCAGAGTCAGAGTCAGAGTCGGTCTCAGACCCAGAGCAGCTCGAGGAGTTGAAGCAACTTGGGGAGCAGGCCAGAGAGTAGGCCGAGAAGCAGGCCAAGGAGTAACTCAGAGAGCAGGCCGAGGTGAAGGCCAAAGAGCAGGTCTAGAGGAAGGCCAAAGAGCAGGCCGGAGAGCAGGCCAGAGACAACTGGAAGGAGCAGCACTGCAGAGAGCAGCCAAAGAAGGAGGTGCTCTCCCTTCCAGCCTGAGAGAAAGCCCTATCCAGGGAGAAGGGCTGGGACACAATCTGAGAAAGAGATATCCAGCTGAAAAGAATACCCAAGGAGAGAAAGGTACTTTTAAAGATTTTTTATAGAAGTAACCTGAAGGAGGAATGGAAAACTCAGAGGCCTGGGGAACAGGGAAGAGCTGAGAGGGCGCGGCCATTAGCCAACTGCCACAGGGGTGGAAGTGAAGGACAAGCGCATCAGCTGCAGCCATGCCTCGGAGAAGTTTCTCCCCATTCTAAAGAAAGAAAGATACACTGGGAATACTTGAGCCAGCAAGAATTGGAGGACAATCAGGCTAGGCCTCAAGCCTTTCCTGTAAGAGACTGCAGGAACTTTAAAGGTAAAACAGTTGTTGCCTGCGATTGCTTGCCTAAACTTAGCACAAGAGAGAAACAAAAGAATGAGTTTTATCTGTATGATAAGGACACTTTTATGCAAAAAGTAACAGATAATCCCCCCAAGAAGAAAGCTAGTAATGCTAAAGGTTGGGACAAGCGAACTTTCAAACCTGTAGCACATGAACAGCCAGGGTTCTATACCACAGCCAAAAACCGATGCCCCAAGCTGACAAACCAGCATTGGAACACAGTGTGGCATGCTTTCAGAAAGCCCGAATTCAACCCTCCTGAGGTTTCAGACTCAGACCCCTCAGAGATGGAATGGATGCCAGGGGAATCTGAGGTTGATGAGGCAGTTGAACCCATGGATTGTATTTATTGTACAGTAGGAAAGCTTTAAGCTGTTTGGAGCAACAGAATGTATGAAGTGAATACAGGATGCTTTATGTTTTAAGTTTCTGTGAAGATTAACAATGTTATTTTGAACGTTTTGTGTGAGTTGAACCTGATACAAGGAATGATACAGCCCTGTTATTTTCTTAACCGCATATTTTGAACCATTTTGCGTAAAGGTGAAATAAAAGCCTTTTTCCTTTTTCCCTACACTTGGCTGAAAGTCGTTTTATTGGGAAGTTGGCAACGAGGTCGGCACAGAGGGCCGCTACCTCATGACCCTCGCAACAGGCCAACCCTAATACCCCTAATCTTATGCGCTCCCCAGCCCCGGTGGAACCACTACGCCGCCACCAGAGGGGACTGCGGGGGACAGCGTATAACGCGCATGTGTCGACTGCACTGTGAGGTGTATAAAAGGCCCTCGATCTCTTCTATTATAATCCAGTCATCATGCCCGGAATTAAACGCAAGTCTTATACTGCGGACTTCAAGCTGAAAGTTGTGGCAAAAGCTGAAGAAACAAGCAACAGAGCAGCAGCAAGAGAATTTGATGTTGGTGAGTCATCTGTTCGCGACTGGAGAAAGGAGAGAACGGCGCTAGAGGAGATGAACCCGCGAAAACGTGCGCGTCGGGGTCCCAAAGAAAAGTGGCCAGAGCTAGAGAGTGACTTAAACAAGTGGATTTTGTCTAGAAGGGAGCAAAATCAAGCTGTCTCAACTATCGCAATTAAATTCAAAGCAAAACTGCTGGCCAATGAAAGAGGAATTTCAAGTTTCCACGCTAGTTTCAACTGGATTTGCAAATTTATGAAGAGGAATGGTCTTTCCGTGCGAATAAGAACAACTGTAGGCCAGAGGATTCCGGATGACTGAGAACAAAAGATGGCGGATTTCGGCACATTTGTCAGCAAAGAAATTTCGGAGTTCAGCATTTCGGCAATGGATGTTATTAACATGGATGAGGTTCCTGTGTCTTTTGACATTCCACCAACCAGAACTGTAGCTGCTTCGGGTTCAAAAACTGTCGCAATAACAACAACTGGACACGAGAGGGCTTATTTCACTGTAGTCCTGGGTTGCACAGCGAGTGGGCATAAGTTGAAGCCAATGGTTATTTTCAAGCGATTAACCATGCCCCGCGAAAAATTTCCACAAGGTATTGTTGTTCACTGTAACAAAAAGGGGTGGATGGACTCTGAGGTCATGAAAATATGGATTGATAAATGTTATAGGGCCAGGCCTGGAGGTTTCTTTTCTAAAAGGTCTTTGTTGATATTCGATTCCATGGCTGCCCATAAAGAAACAAATGTACAAAATTATATTAATTCGGCTGGTGCCCATATCGCAGTGATACCGGGTGGTCTTACTTGCAAGCTGCAGCCGCTAGATATAGCTGTTAATCACCCCTTCAAAACGTTCATCAGACGAGAGTGGGATAATTGGATGCAGCATGGAATTCATGAATTCACTCCATCTGGACGATTAAAGAGGGCTACATTAACGGAAATCTGCAATTGGTTGTGTTCTGCTTGGGACAAAATATCCCCGGAAACCATCAGAAATGGATTCCGAAAAGCCGGCATTGTTTATAAGAACGAGGATTGGGTGCACAGTGATGACGAAGATGATGATGAAAACGTCGAAAGGAGTGACGATGAAAGTGCATATGTTACGGAAGAGCGCTCCAGACGGTTTTAAATTTTTTCAATGATGATGTTGATGAGGGGAGTGATTTCGAAGGTTTTATGGAATCGGATGAGGAAAATTAATTAAATATATTTTATACCAATATATTCGTGTAAGGCTTCTTTTTTGGGATCGGTTACTTGTTATAAAGTTCAGGTATAGCGCGCCCTCGCAAATACCACGCAGGAGGGTTGCGCGGTAGGTAAAAAAGTATATAGCGCGCGCGCTATATGCACGAAAATACGGTATTCATTCCTACTCTTCCTGTCTTTTACTCAGTTTGTAATCCATAAAAGGTCATGGCCTCCTATATCATGATTCTAGTTTCCAATGGAGTCTCTCATTATCAAATGTCTTCTTAAAATCCAAATACAATATATTAATTGGCTCACCATTATCCATTTGTTTGTTTACACCTTCAAAAAAAATCTAATAAATTGGTAAAGTAAAACTTTCCTTTGCTGACCCCATGTTAACTCATTCCCATTAAATCGTGTCTATCTATATGGTCAGTAATTTTGTTTTTTTACTATAGCTTCAACCATGTTGCTTGGCACTGATATCAGGCTCACAGATCTATAGTTTTCCGGATCAACCCAGAAGCCCTTTCAAAAACTGGCATTATATTGACCACCCTTCAATCCTCAGTAATCATGGCTGTTTTGAATGTTACAAATTACTAGAACAGGTTAACAATTTCATGTTTGATCTCTCTCAGGACTCTGGAGTGAATGCCATCTAGTTCTAGCAATTTGTTACTCTTGAGTTTGTCAACTTGATTTATTACATCTTCTAGACTTAAGGTGTGTCACGCCCATAGCCCCTTACATGTGTATGGAGGGGCGTGCTTGTTAGATAGAGTTCCCCAATTAAGCAATGTTCCCCAATTAAGCAATGTTGGCTATCTTGCAAAGGATTATGGTACTGGTAGTCCAGTCATGCGGTGCTTGCCTTTGAGGGAAATGAAGAGAATGTAGTTGGCTCGAGTGTAAGGCAGTAACAGAATATTTATTTATGAGGTAAATCCAGATGCACACAGATTCTACTTGGTAATACCTTAGGATGTATTTTCAAGGATTTATATTCAAAATAACAATACAACTGAAGGGTAAAGCAAGTAGCTTGTAAAGTCAATTAACAACAGAAAGTCTTTCTCAGTCACTGCTGACACACCTGCTCAGCAGGGCTGGAGTAAAGGAAACCAAAACTAAAAGCTTCTTCACCAAAAACAGTTTTTCTTTTCACATTTCAAGCACTTTGGTATCCAACGTGGGCATAGCTTGAGCTGTGTGCTGCTCTGATACCAGCTGGCTAACCAGCTGCAATCAACAGCTCTTTTCTTTTTCTGCACAAGTATTTATACAAACTTCTAGTGCCAGTTACTAGAACGTTTCCCTTTTGATGTTTGATCCCACTTTCAGGATTTTCTCTGTGCTAGCAACCTTGCATAAAGAACAGTCCATGAGATTATCGTCCTCCTCTATAATTATAGCTTATTCTTCTATTTGCATTGGTTCTATATCAGGAGCTGGATCAGAAGGCTTTACTAACTGACCTTCACCAGGACAGGAACTGTGTCTAAACACTTTGCCTTGCTTTAGGTTAGACAGACGTTCATAGTTCATACCTGAGTTAAAGCTGGCATTAGGCTGTCCTCTCAAATATTCTGGCCAGTATTCATTGGAGCTTTTATAACCTGTCCTCCAGTGTATTATCCTGGACCTCAGGGTATCTGCTCCATACCTCTTCTTAGGGTTCCCAGCTGAAGATCTCCAAGCCTTTGAATTTCCCCAATCCCTTGAAGCTGGCTTCTCCCAGGAATCTCTCCAAGAACCTGAACCTCTCAGAGCTCCTCTTTCCTTGCTCTCATGCTTGCCTTCAAGCCTCCTCTCAGGCTTGCCTCCTCACTCTCCTCATCTCCACTAGAGGCTCTCTGCAGGCCACTGCAGCCTGGAATAACCTGTCGTCTAGGTAAATATGCAGTTTTATTCCTGTAACCTGCCAAAACAGGTCCCTTGATTAGGGTAAATTCCCTTCCTTTATCAGTATTCTCTAGGCTCTGGGCAGCTTCCTCATCACATACCCCCCTGCTTAAGTTATTACGGGCTGGCTGTAGCTGTGGAGAATCCTCCCTACAGTCCGTAATTCCAGTGAGGGCATTATTGTCCTCTGAGCGCTCATCTATTTCTTGGCTAGTGCTAGGGACATTATCGGTTGCAGACCTCTCCTTCCAAGATTTGAGCACATTTATGTGGTATGTCTGCCTGCGTCCCTTAGTGTTTTCTACCACATAAGACACCGGGCTCACCTGCCTGACTACCTTCCAGGGCCCTTTCCACTGTACTTCAAACTTGGGTGTGGTACCCGCTATCTGTACCAAAACCTTTTCACCAAGGGTTAACCGGCGTGCCTTGGCCTTCTGGTCGTACCACCCTTTCTGGCGCACTTGGCTGTCCTGCAGGTTTCTTTCAGCAACCTGCGAGGCTCTCCTTAAACATGCTCTCAAGTCACGTAAAAATTGTGGAACTTCCTGATTCTCTGGTTCGGGATCTAACCATTGCTCCCTCAAGATATCTAAAAGTCCACGCGGGGCTCTCCCATACATCAATTCATATGGGAAGACACCCAGGGAAACCTGAATTCGTTCCCTGCAGGCATATAAAATGAAGGGCAATAACATATCCCACTCTTTTAAATCTCCTGCTAATCCTCTTCTCAACATCTGTTTAAGAGTTTGGTTTAACCTCTCTACTAAACCGTTTGACTGAGGATGATATGCCGATGTCTTTACATGACGAATGCCAAAAGCATCCCAGACCTGGGCCAAATATCTAGATACAAAATTGGACCCTCGGTCAGTTAGCACCTCTCTGGGGAAACCAATTTCACAGAATAATTTTATCAATTCTAAAGCTATCGTCCTAGCGGAAATATTCCGTAAGGGTATGGCCCAGGGAAACCTTGTTGCTTGATCAATTATAACCAAGATATACTAAAAACCTCGGGGGGTTTTGACTAATGGACCTACTATGTCCACAGCAATGCGTCCCACTAGGTCTGATATAATGGGTGTGGGAATTAAAGGCACCACCTGGGGGCGAGTTGCCGTAACACGCTGGCACACTGGACATGCAGCACAGAACTGGCCAGTTTCTTTAAAAATACCTGGCCAATAAAAGCGGATGAGTATTTGATCCAGTGTTCCCTGCACCCCTTTATGGCCTCCCAAGGGATGATCATGGGCCAGCCTAAGAACTAGCCCCTTAAAGGTTGTTTGTACCGCCAACTGTTTGCAGATTGTCCCAGTCCGGGGATCCTGACTCTCCCTATATAATATTTCATTATCTAATATGAATCTGGGGAGAACCTCCCTCACCACCTGAGCATACTCAAAAGCTCGAGTGAGAGCCTGATCAGCTCTCTGTTCCTGGGTAAAGTTAGGAAACTTTTCTACAAGCTCAGCTGGCACCCAGGGCAAGCCTTGACTAGACTCCATCTCAGCCCTTCCCTGTGCCCTGCAATGTCTCTCACGATGCTTTTGAGCTTTCCTTTTTTTAACTTTCTCAGGTGGTGGGGTTATTAAATCCTCATGGGAAGGTAAGTCTCCTAATGACTCTGTCTGTTCCTCCTCCCCCTGGATACCTGCCTTAACCCGTGATCGGGTGGATACAAGGCCCCTCTTCTGCCCCAGACCTTCCACTAAACCTTGTTTAAATTGTGGCCAGTCTCTTCCTAAGACTAAATCAAAAGGAAGTTTGGGAACTACTGCTAAAGGGATCTCCTTCTGTACCCCCAAGCCCTTAACTAACAGCTTGTATGTGGGATACAATGAGGCAGCTCCATGAATGCATCTAATGCATATGCTACCCTCAGGGCTTCTATGCTAAAATTTTTCTTGTGCCTCTATTTTCTTCCAAAGCCTTCTAGATAGCATACGCTGGTCTGCACCAGAGTCTAAAAGAGCACTCATGGTAATCCCTTGCACATCAACCAACAAAAGGAAACCTTCTTCAGGCTGTTTTAAGTTAACACCCATTAGATTAGTGCAAAACTGGCATTCCTTATGCAAGTGTCCCCACTTTCCACACTGGAAGCACTTTTTCTTAGCGTATTTCATAACCTGAGTAGGCACAGTATTACTTTCAGAAACAACATCCTTTCCAATCCTCTTCTCTGATACAGCACAGCTTACCTCAGCACCAACTTCCAGAGGGCTACCCATTCTCTGACAAGCCTGTGCGGCTTCCATAAACCGTTCAGAAAAAAGGGTTGCCTCTCTGAGGCTTTGGCAATTTTGCTGTATGAGGAAGGTTTGTAAATCTTTAGGGACTGCTGACATAAATTGTTCCAGCATGATAGTATCCAAAATCATTTCTATACTCTTTCCTTCAGGCGCTAGCCATTTCAGAGCTAGTCCTCTAATTCTCTGACTCAGAGCTTTCGGCATCTCGCCAACTCTCAACACAGTAGCCCTAAACATTCGCCTATACACATTAACAGTCAGTCCTAGGCGTTCTCTTATGGCACTCTTAACAGCTCTATAATTTAAAGCTTGGGCTGCCGGCATGGCTCTATAGGCTGCAAGCGCCTCCCCAGTTAATGCAGTTGCCAGCCTTACTGCCCACTAGGTCTCTGGCCAAGCTAGTGCCTGAGCCACCCTTTCGAATGATTCTAGGAAATCATCCACATTATCATCAAGTGTGAGTTTCCCAAAACTGAATGCCCCAATACCCTGAACAAGTCCCACATTGTTCACATGGGGAGTAACAGGTGCCACTGTTGGTGTTGATTCAGCTCTTTCTTGGCCGTGCAGTGCAATTAATGCCTCAACTAGGTCCAGAACTGGCTTCTGCTGCTCCCTCAGGGCGGTGAGTGCTGCATCTTGAGCCTGCTGTGCGATCTCCTGTTGCCTGGCGAATTGAGCTGCCATCCAGCTCACCAGTTCCTTGGGATCCATCCTTTAGTACCCTGTAAGAAACAAAAAGAAAAGCACACAAAAAGGGCGGCACCCCCCAAACAGGTTTTTTTTTTCAAATGTCCCCGTATATATACTTTCTTATCCACCACTGGTCATGCCCAGGTACTTTTTACCTTACACCAGTGAGGATTCTGGCTCATACAGGTTCTTTTCCCGGAACTGCTCCTGGATCAGCCTCTTTATCTTCAAGACCTTCAGAGAAATTCCTCTTTCAACCTCCTGGTTGGAAAGTTTCTGTAGTTGTAAATCCTTTTTGAATTCCTGGTATCCTTGATGTAAAAATATATCCTGCCAACTACGCCACTATCATGCCCATAGCCCCTTACATGTGTATGGAGGGGCGTGCTTGTTAGATAGAGTTCCCCAATTAAGCAATGTTCCAGACTGGCTATCTTGCAAAGGATTATGGTACTGGTAGTCCAGTCATGTGGTGCTTGCCTTTGAGGGAAATGAAGAGCATGTAGTTGGCTCGAGTGTAAGGCAGTAATAGAATATTTATTTATGAGGTAAATCCAGATGCACACAGATTCTACTTGGTAACACCTTAGGATGTATTTTCCAGGATTTATATTCAAAATAACAATACAACTGAAGGGTAAAGCAAGTAGCTTGTAAAGTCCATTAACAACAGAAAGTCTTTCTCAGTCACTGCTGACACACCTGCTCAGCAGGGCTGGAGTAAAGTAAACCAAAACTAAAAGCTTCTTCACCAAAAACAGCTTTTCTTTTCACATTTAAAGCACTTTGGTATCCAACGTGGGCATAGCTTGAGCTATGTGCTGCTCTGATACCAGCTGGCTAACCAGCTCCAATCAACAGCTCTTTTCTTTTTCTGCACAAGTATTTAAACAAACTTCTAGTGCCAGTTACTAGAACGTTTCCCTTTTGATGTTTGATCCCACTTTCAGGATTTTCTCTGTGCTAGCAACCTTGCATAAAGAACAGTCCATGAGATTATCGACCTCCTCTGTAATTATAGCTTGTTCTTCTATTTGCATTGGTTCTATATCAGGAGCTGGATCAGAAGGCTTTACTAACTGACCTTCACCAGGACAGGAACTGTGTCTAAACACTTTGCCTTGCTTTAGGCTAGACAGACGTTCATAGTTCATACCTGGGTTAAAGCTGGCATTAAGCTGTCCTCTCAAATATTCTGGCCAGTATTCACTGGAGCTTTTATAACCTGTCCTCCAGTGTATATTCCTGGACCTCAGGGTATCTGCTCCATACCTCTTCTTAGGGTTCCCAGCTGAAGATCTTCAAGCCTTTGGATTTCCCCAATCCCTTGAAGCTGGCTTCTCCCAGGAATCTCTCCAAGAACCTGAACCTCTCAGAGCTCCTCTTTCCTTGCTCTCACGCTTGCCTTCAAGCTTCCTCTCAGGATTTCCTCCTCGCTCTCCTCATCTTCCAGGCTTAAGCTTTCCTTGCTCTCACGCTTGCCTTCAAGCCTCCTCTCAGGCTTGCCTCCTCGCTCTCCTCGTCTCCACTAGAGGCTCTCTGCAGGCCACTGCAGCTTGGAATAACCTGTCGTCTAGGTAACTATGCAGTTTTATTCTTGTAACCTGCCAAAACAGGTCCCTTGATTAGGGTAAATTCCCTTCCTTTATCAGTATTCTCTAGGCTCTGGGCAGCTTCCTTATCACAGGTGTTATATTTTAATTGTTCCAAATCATCACTATCAAAGAAGGTTTCCAGTGTAGGTATGACCACAACATCCTCCTCAGTAAAACCTGAGGCAAAGAAATAATTTAGTTTTTCTGCTATTATCTTAACCTCCCTGAGTATTCCTTTTACCCCTGGGTTGTCCAGTGGTTTAATTGACTCCCTCATGGACTCTTTGGGGTATGTTTACTAAACTATCCTAATGTTACCGGTGCTAGTTTCAGCGATAATGTGAAGAATGCCATATAAGGAGTGGGCTTTCCAGTCCTAAGGTAGCAAGAATATGTATCGCGCGATAGTGGGCACCATGGCACGTTAACGCGCGTTAACCCTAAGTACATGCCAGCACAGTGTTAGAAGCTATAACAATGTAGCCCACTGGTTACTGCAATGACTGTGGAGGCAGAGGTCATGGGTTCAATCCTGCAGTAGTGTAATCTAAAAAGGCTGTCTGAGGCATTTTCTTTTAATTTAAATCAGTGCTGCCAGCAAAAACACCCTCACAGTGCTGTAACCTAAGGTGCCTCATATGGCGCCCTATAAGGCGTCCCATAGGTCACATTATAAAGTGCCCTGTCTGCCAAGGCACCCTATAATGTGCCCTATAGGGCACTGTATAGGGCGCCTTATAGAGCACCTATGAGGCAGCTTAGGCTACAGCACTGTGAGGGTGTTTCTGTTGGCAGCACTGATTTAAATTAAAAGAAAATGCCTCAGACAGCCTTGTTAGATTACACCACTGCGGGATCAAACCCATGACCTCTGCCTCCACAGTCATTGAAGTAACCAGTAGGCTAGATCTCTATAGCTACTACCACACTGCTGGCTGGCTACAGAAAGACTGCAGGTCACCACACAAACTGTCTGCTGTGGTTACCAGGATAGGGTAAACCCACCCGTACCCATGATGCACTGCTCATGTAGATCAGCAGTCTACAGCTGATCACATAATGGGGTATGCACCCCACAGCACCTAGGCCTGGTAGGGGGAAGTGACCGTGTGTGTTACTGGCACAGAGTAGCTACAGACTGTGACATTGTGCGGGTCCTGTGCTCAGCCTGAGGGTGAGGTGGGGCACCCAGCACCAGGTCCGCAGCACCTGGCTTGGCTGTGCTGCAGGTCCCCATCAGTGCCAGTGTGTGATAGGTAGTCCTTGCAGACACACCTAGGATACACCTGTGTCCATCTGTATTTCCCAGTCATGTTTAGCCCTTGTGGACTATGATTTATTTATTTATTTATTATTATTATTTATTACAATTTCTTAAATACCGCACTATTGTCAGCGCGGTTTACATACAACAAAATGACCATAACAAACTGCTTGGCTTCACATAGAACAGGAGTAACAACTTGGATGCACCCAGAATGGTGCATATCCTGTGTGGGTGCCATGGTCACATGTTATAGGTGAAGAGCGGTGTTTGGACCCAAAAGCGGATTATGGAGCACCACCCAACCCGCCCTCTGTGGCTCAGGGTGGTGGGACAGGATCTCCCACCAACAGATCCACATTGTACATCTCTGCAATGGTGGCAGTAGAGAGGACCATCAACCCCAGTCCTGCTGGGGAACAGGCACCCTACAGGGCAGTCGATGCAGATCTGTATGCATCACATAAGGCAATGTCAGACAGGCAGAACACTGGAGAAGCTCAGCTGTCCCCCCACCACTATCTGACATTCACCCGCAGAGGGCACAATCAGTCTCCATCCGCTGCATCTTGCAAGGTGTTCCAGCCATACACATGCTAACTGTAGACAGTCTGCTAGCTAGTACATAGTGCATGTTCCTGGAGGAACTGTGTGCACCCAAAAATGGGATGTGAGCACACACACCAAGCAGGTATGTCAGTGATTGGTCCCCAGAAAAGAGAATCCATAAATATCACTTGAGAGAAATGCTGCATAGCACTATGGGGGAACCTAGCCATGCCGTGGTCAATGCTCAGTCAGGGTGAGAGTGACCTCCCATCATGACATGCTGTAGCCACCCTGTCCGTGCAGGTGGTGGTCGGGCACTACAATGTCACAGCCATTGCCCTATACCCTGTGCAGATGCATCCTGCCCAGGCCACCCTGTCCGGGCCATACCCACAGTACCTTGCTCCTCATTATGCACATTGGCAGGCTAACACTAGAAACAGTGCAAGGAGTGTGGGCTCAGTAAGGTGTGGGCAGCCACAA
The DNA here is from genome assembly GCA_033557465.1 of Ichthyophis bannanicus. Classification (NCBI taxonomy): domain Eukaryota; kingdom Metazoa; phylum Chordata; class Amphibia; order Gymnophiona; family Ichthyophiidae; genus Ichthyophis; species Ichthyophis bannanicus. The sequence continues at coordinate 386,979,455 of CM066038.1, read as the reverse complement.
CACACTGGATAGACATACACACACTCCTACACCTATGCCAGCATTGTGCAAATAGGGAGGTTTGTGGCAGCCCTGGCCGCCTCACCAGTCCTGGGCACAGTGTGGGCATTGCTATGGTACGCAATACTGTTGGGGTCACTCCCTGGGGTGGTAAACACTGTCAGAAGCAATAACTGAAACACACTCCACAGATATCAGAAAGGTTTCTATGATTAATCTCTATCAACAAATCGTGTTTAACTTAGGATTTGTTAGCTGACATTAATCATAGCAACCTTTTGATATATGTGGAACGTGTTCCCAAGTTTAAGACGGCATTACTAAGGTATGCAGGTGCTAGTATTGGGAGATGCTGCTCCATGCAGGGCCCAGCAGCCTAACTCTCCATGAGGCTTTGGATAGTGGAGCCTGTGGGTGTGGGTGGGTGTGCCCCTGTTGGCCACTGCTCTAGGGCAGAGGCTCCCAACTCCAGTCCTGGTGGGCCAAACACTGTTCAGGTTTTCATGTTGTCCCTAATGAATATGCATGGGGTACATTTGCATACAATAGGGGCGGTGCATACAAATACAGCACAGGCATATTTATTAGGGACAGCATGAAACCTGAATGGTGTTTGGCCCTCCATGACTGGAGTTGGGAACTCTGCTCTAGGGATTGCACATGTTTATGTGGTAGCCATTTTGAATTAAATCTCTCTCCCCAGAATCTGCTGTTTGTTAAACTTTTTTCCTGTCCTTTCCTGCCTGAGTGACTCCTCCCCCTCCCCCTGAGGTATTGTGTAGCCTTCTTCCTGTTTTCTCCACGTGTGCAGTCTGTTCTAGTTTGCTTTTCTCTGACCAGAGAAGGGCTGTACTTTTACAGAGCTCTGCTAGTGAGGGGATATTTGCCTCCTGGGACATCTTACTGTGAGTTCTAGCTGTTTATTTAATTATTTACTGTTTGTCTAACTGTTTGTTTAATTATTTATTGTTTGTTTTAGTGGTGTGCTAGTTCAGCCCTCTCAGCTGTACTTACCTTGCCTCTCTCAACTAACTGGGCTTTGTGTGGTAGCCATTTTGAATTAAATCTCTCTCCCCAGAATCTGCTGTTTGTTAAACTTTTTTCCTGTCCTTTCCTGCCTGAGTGACTCCTCTCCCTCCCCCTGAGGTATTGTGTAGCCTTCTTCCTGTTTTCTCCACGTGTGCATAGTCTGTTCTAGTTTGCTTTTCTCTGACCAGAGAAGGGCTGTACTTTTACAGAGCTCTGCTAGTGAGGGGATATTTGCCTCCTGGGACATCTTACTGTGAGTTCTAGCTGTTTATTTAATTATTTACTGTTTGTCTAACTGTTTGTTTAATTATTTATTGTTTGTTTTAGTGGTGCGCTAGTTCAGCCCTCTCAGCTGTACTTACCTTGCCTCTCTCAACTAACTGGGCTTTGTGTGGTAGCCATTTTGAATTAAATCTCTCTCCCCAGAATCTGCTGTTTGTTAAACTTTTTTCCTGTCCTTTCCTGCCTGAGTGACTCCTCCCCCTCCCCCTGAGGTATTGTGTAGCCTTCTTCCTGTTTTCTCCACGTGTGCATAGTCTGTTCTAGTTTGCTTTTCTCTGACCAGAGAAGGGCTGTACTTTTACAGAGCTCTGCTAGTGAGGGGATATTTGCCTCCTGGGACATCTTACTGTGAGTTCTAGCTGTTTATTTAATTATTTACTGTTTGTCTAACTGTTTGTTTAATTATTTATTGTTTGTTTTAGTGGTGTGCTAGTTCAGCCCTCTCAGCTGTACTTACCTTGCCTCTCTCAACTAACTGGGCTTTGTGTGGTAGCCATTTTGAATTAAATCTCTCTCTCCAGAATCTGCTGTTTGTTAAACTTTTTTCCTGTCCTTTCCTGCCTGAGTGACTCCTCCCCCTCCCCCTGAGGTATTGTGTAGCCTTCTTCCTGTTTTCTCCACGTGTGCATAGTCTGTTCTAGTTTGCTTTTCTCTGACCAGAGAAGGGCTGTACTTTTACAGAGCTCTGCTAGTGAGGGGATATTTGCCTCCTGGGACATCTTACTGTGAGTTCTAGCTGTTTATTTAATTATTTACTGTTTGTCTAACTGTTTGTTTAATTATTTATTGTTTGTTTTAGTGGTGTGCTAGTTCAGCCCTCTCAGCTGTACTTACCTTGCCTCTCTCAACTAACTGGGCTTTGTGTGGTAGCCATTTTGAATTAAATCTCTCTCCCCAGAATCTGCTGTTTGTTAAACTTTTTTCCTGTCCTTTCCTGCCTGAGTGACTCCTCCCCCTCCCCCTGAGGTATTGTGTAGCCTTCTTCCTGTTTTCTCCACGTGTGCATAGTCTGTTCTAGTTTGCTTTTCTCTGACCAGAGAAGGGCTGTACTTTTACAGAGCTCTGCTAGTGAGGGGATATTTGCCTCCTGGGACATCTTACTGTGAGTTCTAGCTGTTTATTTAATTATTTACTGTTTGTCTAACTGTTTGTTTAATTATTTATTGTTTGTTTTAGTGGTGTGCTAGTTCAGCCCTCTCAGCTGTACTTACCTTGCCTCTCTCAACTAACTGGGCTTTGTGTGGTAGCCATTTTGAATTAAATCTCTCTCCCCAGAATCTGCTGTTTGTTAAACTTTTTTCCTGTCCTTTCCTGCCTGAGTGACTCCTCCCCCTCCCCCTGAGGTATTGTGTAGCCTTCTTCCTGTTTTCTCCACGTGTGCATAGTCTGTTCTAGTTTGCTTTTCTCTGACCAGAGAAGGGCTGTACTTTTACAGAGCTCTGCTAGTGAGGGGATATTTGCCTCCTGGGACATCTTACTGTGAGTTCTAGCTGTTTATTTAATTATTTACTGTTTGTCTAACTGTTTGTTTAATTATTTATTGTTTGTTTTAGTGGTGTGCTAGTTCAGCCCTCTCAGCTGTACTTACCTTGCCTCTCTCAACTAACTGGGCTTTGTGTGGTAGCCATTTTGAATTAAATCTCTCTCCCCAGAATCTGCTGTTTGTTAAACTTTTTTCCTGTCCTTTCCTGCCTGAGTGACTCCTCCCCCTCCCCCTGAGGTATTGTGTAGCCTTCTTCCTGTTTTCTCCACGTGTGCATAGTCTGTTCTAGTTTGCTTTTCTCTGACCAGAGAAGGGCTGTACTTTTACAGAGCTCTGCTAGTGAGGGGATATTTGCCTCCTGGGACATCTTACTGTGAGTTCTAGCTGTTTATTTAATTATTTACTGTTTGTCTAACTGTTTGTTTAATTATTTATTGTTTGTTTTAGTGGTGTGCTAGTTCAGCCCTCTCAGCTGTACTTACCTTGCCTCTCTCAACTAACTGGGCTTTGTGTGGTACCCCCATCCCCCTGCAGAGGGTTGACAGGGTACCTTGTAACTGCCCTCTTTAATAGGACTTATCTCCCTCCCTCCCTCCCCAGCACCCACCCACCCCTGGGGTAATTGTAGTTTTATAGGTACTTGCACATCTTAGAGGAAAGGGGCTGCTCTCAGGTGCAGCTCTTAATCCAAATCAGTCATACACAGAGGACCTGAGATTAATTACGCTTCAGGTACACAGGGTGTATTAGGGGTATTAGATACACTTTTATTAGTATAAGCATCTACACCAATCCTTATTATATACCGAATTTAAAAGACCTAAACACAAGCTTTAAACTAAGATGCAGACAGAGGTCCAGCAACGAGATGGGGGTTCTCCAGTCTTTTGCATTGAGTGTCACATGTATGATTTTCTCCCAGTTGGTGAGAGGTCCTACATATGCACTAAGTGCAGGGAGCTCTTTGCTCTCAGGGAACGAGTCCGTTCTCTAGAGGCTAGAGTAGCAGACCTGGAAGACATAAGAAAGACAGAGAAGTACATGGACGAGACCTACAGGGATATAGTCCTGAAGTCCCACCTCCAGTCTGGCAGCATCCCTGTTGCCATGGAGGAGAGAGGTCGCGTGACAGGAGAGCATCACCCTGGTGTGGCAGGAAGTGATCCTGTAACTAGGACCTGTCCTCCAGGTGATGTAAAACCCTCTCGCACCGAGGACGTTTCTCCAGGGCCATGTCCCCATGAGGGGAGGGTCAGGACAGCTGTTATAGTTGGTGATTCAATCATTAGGAATGTAGATAGCTGGGTGGCTGGTGGACGTGAGGATCGCCTGGTAACATGCCTGCCTGGTGCGAAGGTAGCAGATCTCACACACCGCCTAGATAGGATCATAGATAGTGCTGGGGGGGAGTCTGCTGTCTTGGTACATGTTGGTACCAATGACATAGGAAAATGTGGTAGGGAAGTTCTGGAGGCTAAATTTAAGCTTTTAGGTAGGAAGTTGAAATCCAGAACTTCCAGGATAGCGTTCTCCGAAATGCTTCCTGTTCCACGTGCAGGACCCAAAAGACAGGCAGAGCTCCGGAGTCTCAATGCGTGGATGAGACAATGGTGCAAGGATGAGGGTTTTGGATTTGTTAGGAACTGGGGAACATTCTGGGGAAAGGGGGGGCTCTTCCGAAGGGATGGGCTTCACCTTAATCAGGATGGGACCAGACTGCTGGCATTAACCTTTAAAAAAGAGATAGAGAAGCTTTTAAACTAGAAAATAGGGGAAAGCCGACAGTCACCCAGGAGCGCATGGTTCGGACAAAGGTATCCTTGAAGGATACTACCAAAAACAGTGAGGTTCCAAAAGGGAGTATAGTAGCCCAAATGCCCTTGAGTAAGGAGCAGACAGAGCATAAAGATTCCCAATTACCCATGCCTACCAATAGCCAGATTAATATTAATAAAATTAATAAAATACAGTCACTAAAATGCTTGTATGCCAATGCTAGAAGTCTAAACAATAAGATGGGAGAATTAGAATATATAGCACTAAATGAGAGGTTAGATATGATTGCACTCTCAGAGACATGGTGGAAGGAGGATAACCAGTGGGACACTGTGATACCTGGATACAAACTATATCGTAATGATAGAGCTGAACAAATTGGTGGAGGGGTTGCGCTCTATGTTAAAGAGGGCATTGAGTCAGAAAGGATTAAGGTTTTGCAGGGAACACAATTTGCTGTAGAATCTCTATGGATTGAAATTCCATTTAAGAAAGGGAAGGTGATGGCAGTGGGAGTATACTATCGACCGCCTGGCCAGAATGAACAAATGGATGATGAAATGCTCAAAGAAATCAAGGAAGCTAACAAAAGCCACAACAGAGTAGTAATAATGGGTGATTTCAATTACCCCGGTATCGACTGGGACAGTCTCACAGCAGGACAAGCTAAAGAGATAAAGTTTCTAGATGAAATAAATGACTGCTTCTTGGAGCAGCTGATTCATGAACCGACCAGAGGGGAAGCCATACTGGACCTAGTCCTTAGTGGAACGCCAGATCTGGTGCAAGAAATAAGGGTGTTGGGACCACTTGGCAATAGTGATCATAGTATGATCATGTTTGATTTAATCAGTGGAGGACAAATAGTAAAGGAATCCACAGTACTACCTTTTAACTTTCAAAAGGGAGACTATGATAGAATGAGGAATATAGTTCGGAAAAAACTAAAAGGAGCGGTTCCAAAGGTTAAAGACTTACAGCAAGCTTGGGTGTTATTTAAAAATACTATCCTCGAAGCACAGACCAGCTGTATTCCACGCATTAAGAAAAGTGGAAGAAAGTCCAAAAAACTGCCAGCATGGTTTAAAGGTGAGGTCAGAGAGGCTGTTGCTGCCAAAAGAGCAACCTTCAGGACATGGAAAAAAGAGCCAAATGATGAAAACTGGAAACAACACAAGCACTGGCAAGTTAAATGCAAAGCATTGATAAGGCAGGCAAAGCGGGAATTTGAGAAGAAACTTGCTACGGAAGCAAAAACACGAAATAAAGACTTTTTCAAGTACATTCGTAGCAAAAGGCCTGTGAGAGAGTCAATTGGACCATTAGATGATAGAGGGGTAAAAGGGGCAGTAAGAGGGGACAAGGCTATAGCAGAGAGACTGAATGAATTCTTTGCTTCGGTCTTTACTGAGGAAGATGTAGGGATGTTACCCAAGACTGAAGTGGTATTTAAAGGTGATACTGCAGAGGAATTGAGAGAAATATCGCTACACCGGGAAGATATATTACAACTATTTGATAAACTGAATAGTAGCAAATCACCTGGACCGGATGGTATACATCCCAGAGTGTTGAAAGAACTGAAATATGAGATTGCAGACCTGCTATTGGTAATCTGTGAATTTTCATTAAAATCATCTGTAATACCTGAAGATTGGAGGGTCGCCAACGTAACACCAATTTTTAAAAAGGGTTCCAGGGGTGACCCGGGAAATTACAGACCGGTGAGCCTGACGTCAGTACCAGGGAAAATGGTAGAAACCATCATAAAGAACAAAATTACACAGCATGTAGATAGCCATGGCCTAATGGGAGACAGCCAACATGGCTTTAGACAAGGAAGATCTTGTCTTACTAATCTGATCTGCTTTTTTGAAGGTGTGCATAAACAGGTAGACAAAGGTGAGTCAGTTGATATAGTGTATCTGGACTTTCAGAAAGCTTTTGACAAGGTCCCCCATCAGAGACTTTTGGCAAAGCTAAAAAGTCATGGGATAGGAGGCAGTGTACTATTGTGGATCGGGAACTGGTTAAAAGATAGAAAGCAGAGGGTAGGGCTAAATGGCCAATATTCCCAATGGAAAAAGGTGAATAGTGGAGTACCCCAGGGATCTGTACTGGGTCCCCTACTTTTTGACATATTCATAAATGACCTGGAAAAAGGAATAACTAGTGAGGTTATCAAATTTGCAGATGACACAAAACTGTTTAAAGTTGTTAAAACCCAAGAGGATTGTGGAAAACTGCAGGAGGATCTGGATAAATTGGAAGACTGGGCATCCAAATGGCAGATGAAATTTAATGTGGACAAGTGCAAAGTTATGCACCTAGGAAAGAACAACCCACACTATAGTTACACGATGCAAGGCTCCACATTAGAAACCACCACCCAGGAAAAAGATTTAGGAGTCATCGTGGATAACATGTTAAAACCCTCCGCCCAGTGTGCAGCGGCGGCCAAGAAAGCAAATAGAATGCTAGGTATCATAAGGAAAGGGATGGAGAATAAAACAAAGGATATTATAATGCCTCTGTATCGCTCCATGGTACGACCGCACCTTGAATATTGTGTGCAATTCTGGTCACCGTATCTTAAAAAGGACATAGAGTTATTAGAAAAAGTACAGAGAAGAGCCACCAAATTGGTGAAGGGGATGGAAGGCTACTCCTATGAAGAGAGGCTAACAAGGTTAGGGCTCTTTAACCTGGAAAAGAGACGGCTGAGGGGAGATATGATAGAGGTCTATAAATTAATGAATGGAGTGGAACGGATAAACGTGGATCAATTGTTTACGCTATCAGAATATAGAAGGACTAGGGGACATGTAATGAAGCTACAGGGTAAACTATTTAAGACAAATAAGAGAAAATATTTCTTCACTCAACGTGTAATCAAACTCTGGAATCTGTTACCGGAGGATGTAGTAAGGGCTGTTAGTATAGCTGGGTTTAAAAAAGGTTTGGACAAGTTCCTGGAGGAAAGGTCCATAAACCACTATTAAAAAGGGACCCAGGATATCAATGCTTGACCTAGTACAAGCACTGCAGAACCTGTGTCTTTTGGGGAAACTGCTAGGTACGTATGACCTAGATTGGCCACTGTTGGAAACAGGATACTGGGCTTGATGGACCTCGGTCTGACCCAGTATGGCATTTCTTATGTTCTTATGTTCTTATGTTTATGGTGTTTGTGCTCTGTAGGGTAAAATATAGGCGTTTCAGGCATGTTTATTTTATCTGCAATAAAGGTTCCATCTTTATTGCCACGGTTTAGTACTGGGTAAAATATGGGGACAAGGTTGACAGGAGCCACAGCTGGGACTTGAACCTGTGACCTTGTGCCTCTGAACACACTGGCTGTGTGTACTGCACCAAACTGTTGCCACAGGGGCAGGTCATTCCCTGGGGATACCATGACTGTTCGTCAGGCAGACCTTGTCTGTTGCAGTGCACGGCACCCACCTAAATGGGGCTTGGCCTTGGTCTGGTGTGGGCAGATGCCCCTGCCCCCTCTGCCACCATGCTGACATGTCCTTATGCTGGTGGTGCTGGTGGTGCGCAGTCCCAGGCCATCCAGTGCGCCGGTAGGCAGCTGCCTATGGTGTGGGTTGTCGGGTGGGGGTGCCTACATGGACATGCGCGTTTCCCACCGGCACCGCCTGCCAATGTTATGTGCCTTTGGGGGTACCTGCTGGGTAATATCTCTTGTGACACTGTGGGACACACAGTCGTGCCCATGTTGGACCCTTGTGAGTTGCTGTCTTGCTGCTTTACAGTTTCGACATTCCTATGTGCCACCTAGGCATCTGCCTAGTCCGCACTGTGCCCCAGCTGGACCACAGCATGTGCTGCCTGCAGCCCCCTATATCCCATTTACAGCATCAGTACAGTTGCCGTTTCCTATGTGCCCACTCTGCTGTTGCTGCACGTGTGCATGCCATAACAAACCTGCCCAATATAAACGACAACAGCCCTGATCACCGCTATTTCAATGTGGGATGATTCACTTTGTAGCGGGACAGAGCATAGACCCTTCCAAACATGATATCTTCCTTTTTACGCTTTGTCAGTAGTGTTGTTTTATGTTTATCATTAATATCACTATTGGCCAGCTTGGTTATTGGGATTTCAAATGTGGTTCTGGTCATTTTATATGTTTATTGCCTTTTTGGTTCCTGCAATTGTATCACTACTATCACTTTTCTGGGTTTCCCTGCCTTTGCAGTACATTGCTGACTGAAATGGTTTCTCTGTCCTGGAAATGTGCCTAGCGCGAGGTTTTCACTGGCGCTAATTTTCAGAGCTTTATTTCACGGCGTTAGTGTGCATGGATCCACTCCCCGCCCATTCTCCGCCCATTGACCCCTTCTCTCCGCCCCTGGGGAGCCTTACTCCACCCTTTGGGGTGCCTTTCTCCTCCCTCTGCGCACCTCACCGCCACCGGAGACGTTATCGTGTGATAACATCGCCGCTACTACATTAAGACAGTTTAGTAAACATACCCCTTTGTGTCAGATGATCTTGAAAAAGTTTTTAATATTAGTTCTTGCCTCTAGAGCAGGCTTGTTTATAAAGTCTATCTTGGTCCGCCTTATAATTTTTTTACATCTATTTGCTGGTGCTGTGCTCACCTCTGTTTTCTCTATTAGGGTGCGCTTTCTATTTTCTAAAAGATGTTTCTTTGACTTTCATCACCTCCCCCACCTCACTATTAAACTACACTGGCCCTGATGATTATGAAACATATTTCATCTTAAATCTGTAAATGAAAATTTCAATCAAAAATAACATAAAAAGCATACAGGTCATTATCTGGCCTATTTTCAGCATTTTTTGATGCATGGAATATATTTTATCTGTGTTTTCAAAATGTCCTTTTTAAATAATGTCCATGCCTCATACAAATTTTTGACCTTGGCATTTGGTCCTTTTAGTTTCTTTTTAACAAAATTTATTATTATAGCATAGTTTCTCATTTTAAAAGCAAGTGCAACAGCAATAGTTTTCTTTAGCATCTTCATTCCAGTGATGATAAAGTTGATCACATTGTAGTCACTATTGCCTAGCAGCCCCATCAACATGGCTCCTAAACTAGCTGCTCCATTAACTGGTAATTTATTGCACCTAGAAACTTTACTTCCTTGGCATATTCCAATGAGATATTTACCCAATAAATATTTAGGTAATTGAAATCTCTCATTATTATGTTACCAAATTTGTTAAACCTTCCTAATTTCTGTTAATATTTCAATGTTTCTTCATCATGTCTAGGGGGTGGAGCAGGGTCAGGTATGGGTGGAACATGGCTAGCCACAGGAGGCTGTGGGGTCCTACCTGGTACTATACAGCTTGAGAGCTACACCTTTTGTGACCAGCCCAGCCACTTGCTACAGAATACAGTCATCCCACAAGCCAGAAAGTCTCAGACCAGCAATAAGCTGAAACAAAAGTCAAAGGAGGAACAGATCTAAGAAGTTCTGGAAGGAAAAGACTTCCCCATAGGATCTGGTTACAGAGGATCCAGTGGTACAAAGGATCTTAAAGAGCTTAAAAGGAAAAGACTTCCCCATAGGATCTGGTTACAGAGGATCCAGTGGTACAAAGGATCTCAAAGAGCTTAAAAGGGAGAGAGGAGGTATTGTGGGTTAAACTAGAAAGAGGGAAAGAGAAATCTATTTGCTTTGGTGTGATATACAGACCTCCCTCACAAGAGGAAGAGGTGGACAGAGAGTTAATTGAAGACATACACAGCATTGCTAGGAAAGGGGAAGTGCTATTGATAGGAGATTTCAATATGCCAGATGTTGATTGGCACATTCCTGCTGCAGTATCATCTAGAAGTAAGGAGATCCTGGATTCTCTACAGGGAGAACTATTCAGGCAATTGGTAACAGACCCCACACGTGAAGGGGCCATACTGGACTTGGTGCTTACCAATGGTGAAAGTGTTTCTGATGTTGTAGTGGGAGATCATTTTGCATCCAGTGATCACCAGATGGTGTGGTTCAGTATTAGGACTAGGGCTGTTAGAATCCATTCCAAGGTGAGGATCTTAGACTTTAGGAAGACTAACTTTGCGAAGATGGGCCAATACCTCAGGGAGTCGTTAGTGGGATGGGAACAGCTGGGGGATGTAGAAAAACAGTGGGCAAAACTGAAAGGGGGTATTTTAAAGGCAACCAACCTTTTTGTTAAAATGGTAAATAAAGGCAAAAGGAAAAGGAGACCGCTATGGTTTTCGAAGGAAGTAGCTGAAAAAGTGAAGAAAAAGAGGGAGGCCTTCATGAAATACAAGAGATCACAGAGAGAGGAAGACAGGCATCTGTATTTGGAAAAACTTAGAGAAGCTAGCAAAGTAGTCAAGAAGGCAAAGATTCAAAAGGAGGAAGAAATAGCCAATGCAATAAAATGGGGGATAAGACATTTTTCAGATATATTAGTGAGAAGAGGAAGGGCAAAAGTGGTATTGTCAGACTCAAGGGTGCAGGGGGGGAATATGTAGAAGCTGATAAGGATAAAGCGGAATTGCTTAACAAATATTTTTGTTCTGTGTTCACAGATGAAGAACCAGGAGCAGGACCTCAGAAAACACCCACAAATAGGAACATAAGCGAGGGACATCTTGAACAATTTTCAGAAGACTGTGTTCGTGAGAAACTAGCTCAACTTAAAGTAGACAAAGCGATGGGACCGGATGGGATACACCCTAGAATACTATGGAACTTGGGGACGTTCTAGCAACTCCACTGACTGACCTTTTCAATGCCTCGTTGGAGTCGGGAGTGGTGCCAAAGGACTGGAGAGAGGCTCATGCGGTGCCTTTACACAAAAGCGGAAGTAAGGATGTGGTTGAAAACTACAGGCCGGTTAGTTTAACTTCGGTGGTGAGTAAATTATTGGAAACGCTGCTGAAAGAGAAAATAGTGAGGTTTCTGGAGTCCAGCGGATTACAGGATCCGAGGCAGCATGGATTCACCAGAGGCAGGTCTTGTCAGAGCAATTTGATTGATTTCTTTGACTGGGTGACCAGGGAGTTGGACCGAGGGAGAGCTCTAGATGTGGTGTATTTTGATTTCAGTAAAGCCTTTGACACTGTTCCTCACAGGCGACTCATAAACAAACTGAGCACCCTAGGGATGGACCCTAAAGTTACTGCTTGGGTTAGAAATTGGTTGGGTGGGAGGGGACAAAGAGTACAAGTAAATGGAGCTTACTCTGAGGAGAAGGATGTTACCAGTGGTGTGCCCCAGGGATCTGTCCTTGGTCCGATTCTTTTTAACATCTTTGTTAGTGATATAGCGGAAGGGCTTTCGGGTAAGGTTTGCCTCTTTGCAGATGATACCAAAATCTGCAATAGAGTAGACACCCAGGAAGGTGTAGATAACATGAGGAGGGATCTAGCTAAGCTTGAAGAATGGTCTAGAATTTGGCAACTGGGATTTAATGTTAAAAAATGTAAGGTCATGCTTTTGGGCTGCAGCAATCCAAGGGAGCAATACAGTATAGGAGGTGAAGTACTTTTGTCCACTAAAGAAGAGCGGGACCTAGGCGTGGTTGTGTCTGATGATCTTAAAGTAGCTAAACAGGTAGAAAAGGCGACAGCAAAAGGTAGAAGGATGCTTGGGTGCATACAGAGAGGAATGGCTAGCAGAAAAAAGGAGGTGATAATGCCTCTGTATAAGTCTTTGGTGCGACCTCATTTGGAGTATAGTGTGCAATTCTGGAGACCGCACCTTCAAAAGGATGTGAACAGGATGGAGTCGGTGCAAAGGGTGGCTACTAAAATGATTAGTGGGCTTCATTATAAAGCATATGAGGACAGACTTAAGGATCTTAATATGTACACCTTAGAGGAAAGGCGGGATAGAGGTGATATGATTGAGATGTTTAAATACCTCCGTGGCATAAATGTTCAGGGAGAGAGCCTCTTTCAATTGAAAGCAAGTTCTGCTACGAGGGGACATGGGATGAGGGTGAAGGGAGATAGATTCAGGAGTGATATGCGGAAATATTTCTTTACGGAAAGAGTAGTGGATCCATGGAATAGTCTCCTAGTGGAGGTGGTAGAGATGAGGACAGTAACTGAATTCAAAAAAGGATGGAACCAACACAGAGGATCTCTAAAGGTAAAAAGTGGACTGTTGTAGTTGTTGATATGGAAGGACAGACTAGATAGGCCATGTGGTCTTTTTCTGTCATCATGTTTCTATGTTTCTATGTTTCTATCCATCTGTTGGGAAGAAGGAAAGAGGAGAACTACCCAGAACTATGAGAGGGTATCTTTGTATCACTCTTGAGAAGAATTAGTAGACAAACAGAAGGCATCCCTTACCTCCCAGTCAAGAAATATTCTTTAAATAGAAACATAGAAACATGATGGCAGAAAAAGATCATATGACCTATCTAGTCTGCTCTTCCATACCAACTACAATAGTGCCGTCTTTTCCTTTAGAGATCCTCTGTGTTTCTCCCATGCTTTTTTAATTCAGATACTGTCCTCATCTCTACCACCTCTACTGGGAGACTATTCCACACATCAACCACTCTTTCTGTAAAGAAATATTTCTGCATATTACTCCAGAGACTATCCCCTTTCACCTTCATCCTACGTCCCCTCGTAGCCAAGCTTGCCTTCCATTGAGACTTTCCAGTGCATTTATGCCACAAAGGTATTTAAACATCTCTATCATATCTCCTCTATCCTGCCTTTCCTCTAAAGTATACATATTATAATCTTTAAATCTGCCCTCATATGCTTTATAATGAGGACCACTGACCATTTTTAGTAGCCACCCACTGCACCAACTCTAACCTGTTTATATCCTTTTGAAGGTGCAGTTTCCAGAATTGCACACAATACTCCAAATGAGGCTGCACAAGAGACTTACACAGATGAATGATCACCTCCTTTTTTCTGCTGGCCATTACTCTCCCTATACATCCAAGCATCCTTCTGGCATTCAGTCACCTTTTCTACTTGTTTACTACTTTAAGATCGTCAGCCACAATTACACTCAGGTCCTGCTCTTCTTTCATGGACATAAGTACCTCACCCTTACATTGTACTGATCCTTTGCATTTTACAGCCCAAATGCAAGATCCTGCGTTTTTTATTATTAAATTTCAGCTGCCAAATTCTAGACAATTCTTCAAGCTTAGCTAGATCCCTCCTTATGATTCTATACCTTCCTGAGTGTCTACTCTATTGCAGATTTTGGTATCATCCGCAAACAAGCAAACCTCACGCTATAGCCCTTCAGCAATATCACTAACAAAGATGTTAAAAAGAATCAGACCAAGGACAGATTCCTGCGGCACACCCTGGTATCCTCCTTTTCCTCGGTGTGAGCTCCATTTACCTGTACTCTTTGTCGCCTCCAACTCAACCAATTTCTAACCCAATCAGTAACTTTAAGATCCATCCCTAGAGTGCTCAGTTTTTTTATAAGTCACCAGTGCAGAACAGTGTCAGAGGCTTTAGTGAATTCTAAGTACTCCACATCTAAGACTGTCCCTCAATCCACTCCCTGGTCACCCAGTCAAAGAAATCAATCAGATTTGTCGACAAGACCTGCCTCTGGTGAATCTATGCTACCTTGGATCCTGCATTCCACTGGACTCCAGAAACCTCACTGTTCTCTCTTTTAATAGCCTTTCTAATAATTTACTAACCACAGAGGTTAGACTAACTGGCTTGTAGTTCTCAATGTCATCCTTACTTCCGCTTCTATGTAGAGGGACCACATGTGCCTTTCTCGAGAAGGGACCGCATATGCCTTTCTCCAGTCCTCTGGCACCACTCCCGACGCCAAAGAGGCATGAAAAGGCCAGACAGTGGAGCTGCTAGAACGACCCCAAGTTCCTTCAGTATTCTTGGATGTATCCCATCTGGACTCATTGCTTTATCTACTTTTAGTTTAGCTAGTTCCTCATGAACAGTCTTCTGAATATTGTTCAAGATCCCCATTGCTTCTGTTCCTATTTGTGGGTGTTTTCTGAAATCCTGCTCCTGGCCCTTCATCTGTGAACACAGAACTGAAATATTTGTCAAGCAATTTCGCTTTAACCTCATCAGTTTCTACACTTCCTCCCCTTCACCCCTGAGTCTGACAATACCACTTTTGCCCTTCCTCCTCTCACTAACATATCTGAAAAATGACTTATCTCCGCATTTTATTGTATTGGATATTTATTTATTTATTTTTTTGCATCTTTGCTTTCCTGACTAATTTGCTAGCTTCTCGAAGTTTTTCCAAACATAGATGCCTGTTTTCCTCTCTGTGATCTCTTGTATTTCATGAAGGCTTCCCTCTTTTTCTTCACCTTTTCAGCTACTTCTTTTGAGAACCACAGCGACCTCCTTTTCTTTTTATATTTATTTACCTTTCTAACAAAAATGTTTGTTACTCTTAAAATATCCCTTTTCAGTTTTGCCCATTGTTTTTCTACATCCCCCAGCTGTTCCCATCCCGCTAACAACTCTTGGAGGTATTGTCCCATCTTGGCAAAGTTAGTTTTCCTAAAGTCAAAGACTCTCGCTTTTGAAAGGATTTTATCAGTCCTAGTCCTAATACTGATCCATACCATCTGGTGATCAATGGATGCGAGATGATCTCCCACTGTAACATCAGAAACACTTTCCCCATTGGTAAGCACTAAGTCCAGTATGGCCCTATCATGTGTAGGTTCTGTTACCAATTGCCTGAATAGTTCTCCATGTAGAGAATCCAGGATCTCCTTACTTCTAGATGAGACCGTAGTAGGGATGTGCCTATTCACATCTGGCATATTGAAATCACCTATCAGTAGCACATCTCCTTTCATGGCAATACTGCATATGTTTTCTATTAAATTTTCATCCACTTCTACTTCCTGTGAGGGGGATCTGTATATAAATCCAATGCAAATGGATTTCCCTGTCCCTCTTTCTGGTTTAACCCACAGTGCCTCCTCTCTTCCTTTTAAGCTCTGTAGTTCTACAGCTTTAATATTATTTTTTAAATATAGTGCCACTCCACCTCCCCTTCTTCCTACCCTGTCCTTCCTGAATAAAGTACAACCCGGTATAATTACATCCCAGTCATGGTTGTCCATGAACCTTGTTTCCATAACCACCACTAAATCCAAGTCAGCCCCTTCCATTAAAGCCTCAACATCTGGGATCTTATTTTCCATGCTACGGGCAGTTATACACACTGCTTTCCAGATGTTGCCCCTTTTACCCATTTTTACAGAGGTATTTAATATTTCACTTACTCAGTGGCTTTCTTCACTTACCTGGGGGCTTACTTCACCCATCCCCAATGAATCTAGTTTAAAGTCCTCTTCAGTAGGTTAGCTAGTCTGCTGCTGCAGACACTTCGATCCTTCCTGGACAGATGGACATCAACTCTGCTCTGCAGCCCTGGGAACAGCATCCCATGGTCCAGGAAACCAAAACCCTCTCGATGACACCATCTATGCAGCCATGCATTCTTCTCCAGGATACGAGCTTCTCTGCCTCAGCCTTTATCCTCAAAATGGAGGATTGAAGAAAACACCACCTGTGCACCTTTCTGCTTCACCCTCTGTCCCAGAGCAATGAAGTCCCTTTTGATATGCTCGGAGGAATACCTAGCAGTATCATTTGTGCTGACGTGGATGAGCAACATCGAATAATAGCTATAGACTTGATGAGTCAGCTATAGAGCTATAGACTTGATGAGTCTCAGAAAACTCTCTGTAACATCTTGGATTTTGGCACCTGAAAGACAGCACAACTCTCTGGACATCAAGTCTAGTCATCAGATGGACGCCTCAGTTCCCCTCAGAAGAAAGTCACCAACCACCACTGCCCTTTGCTTTCTTGTGGTGACTGATTCTGCAACTTTGGCGTGCTTGAGCTGTTGTTATTCCCTTTCCTAGGATGTTTCCACCTCCTCCACTTCCAGAGCTGCATACTGGTTTCTTCAACTCAAGGGCTGGAGGAGTTGGAGTGTTGATACTGCAGGTTCTGGTGACTCGTGTCCAACCTTTTTCTTTTTTGTAGCCTCCCACCTTCACCTATGTTACAGGTGAACAAAACAGACAAAAAAATTTTTTGTCAACTATTCTCATTTGCATTCTTGGGGAGGAGAGCAAGTGATTCCCAAAATTATATCTCCACTGGGGGATACACCCCTTTATTGCTTGCATTGATGTGATTCTGCATTCAATTGTGCAGAGCACAAATACAATGGAGGTGCCTAACGTAGGTACCCAACATTTTGAAGGGGAAGCTACAGCCTCTTACAGGAAGAGCATTAGCTTTGATGACAGTGAGGAAGAAGGTTCCCAACTTGGGACAATTCAAAAATAAAATCAAGAGGAAGAGTGCTAAGGAATACTTCAGGTCCAAGTACTTTAAATTTCCTATTATCATTTTTGTCATTTATATGTTGTTGTTGTTAAGTGCAATCGAGTCGGTGTCGACTCCTGGCGACCCTCTGGATAGTTGACCTAAACTTTGTTTGGTCTTCAGCCAAGCAGATCATTGTTGATAGCGTGGTATCCATAGCTGCTGTTAATGCATCGATCCTTATCATTGCTGGCCTTCCTCTTTTACCTAGCATTCTATTTGCTCTCTTGGACGCACTGCACACTGGGCGGAGGGTTTTAACATGTTATCCACGATGATGCCTAAATCTTTTTCCTGGGTGGTGGTTCCCAATGTGGAACCTTGCATCGTGTAACCATAGTTTGGGTTGTTCTTTCCTAGGTGCATAACTTTGCACTTGTCCACATTAAATTTCAAATGCCATTTGGATGCCCAGTCCTCCAATTTATCAAGATCCTCTTGCAATTTTCCACAATCCTCTTGGGTTTTAACAACTTTAAATAGTTTTGTGTCATCTGCAAATTTGATAACCTCACTCGTTATTCCCTTTTCCAGGTCATTAATGAATATGTCAAAAAACAGCGGATCCAGCACAGGTCCCTTGGGTACTCCACTATTCACCTTTTTCCACTGGGAAAATTGGCCATTTAGCCCTACCATCTGCTTTCTATCTTTTAACCAGTTCCTGATCCACAATAGTACATCACCTCCTATCCCATGACTTTTTAGTTTTGCCAAAAGTCTCTCATGAGGGCTTGTCAAATGCTTTCTGAAAGTCCAGATACACTATATCAACCGCCTCGCCTTTGTCTGCTTGTTTATTCACACCTTCAAAAAAACATAACAGATTAGTAAGACAAGTTCTTCCTTGTCTAAAGCCATGTTGGCTGTCTCCCATTAAGCCATGACTATCTATATGTTGAGTAATTTTGTTCTTTATGATTGTTTCTACCATTTTTTCCAGTACTGACATCAGGCTCACTGGTCTGAAGTTTCCCGGATCATCCCTGGAACCTTTTTAAAAATTGGCATTACATTGGCGATCTTCCAATCTTCAGATATTACAGATGATTTTAATGATAGATTACTAGTAGCAGGTCTGCAATCTCATATTTCAGTTCTTTCAACACCCTTGGATGTATACCATCCGGTCCAGGTGATTTGCTACTCTTCAGTTTATCAAATAGTTGTAATACATCTTCCCGGTGTAGCGATACTTCTTTCAATTCTTCCTCAGTATCACCTTTAAATACCACTTCAGTCATGGGTAACATCTCTACATCTTCCTCAGTAAAGACCGAAGCAAAGAATTCATCCAGTCTCTCCACTATAGCCTTGTCCCCTTTTACTGCCCCTTTTACCCCTCTTTCATCTAATGGTCCAACTAACTCACTCACAGGTTTTTTGCTACGAATGTACTTGAAAAAGTCTTTATTATGCGTTTTTGCTTCCACAGGGAGTTTCTTCACAAATTCTCTCTTTGCCTGCCTTATCAATGCCTTGCATTTAACTTGCCAGTGCTTGTGCTGTTTCCAGCTTTCGTCATTTGGCTCTTTTTTCTATTTCCTGTAAGATGCTTTTTTGGCAACAACAACCTCTCTGACCTCACCTTTAAACCATGCTGGCAATTTTTTGGACTTCCTTCCACTTTTCTTAAAGCATGGAATACAGCTGGTCTGGGCTTCCAAGATACTATTTTTAAATAACACCCAAGCTTTATGTAAGTCTTTGACCTTTGCAACTGCTCCTTTTAGTTTTTTCTTAACTATTTTCCTCATTTTATCATAGTCTCCCTTTCGAGGGGAGTGGAGTGGGAGTGGAGGAGTGGCCTAGTGGTTGGGGCAAGGTACTTCGGGCCGGAAGGTCAGGGGTTCAAATCCCACTAGAGGACAGAAACCTTGGGCTGGAAGGACTGGGGTTTCTAGTCCCACAGGTGCTCCTTGTGGTCTTGGGCAAGCCACTTAACCCTCCATAGCCCATGTTCCCTGTAAAATAGTTCTCTGTGTGCTGTGCTTTCCTGTCTAATCAATGTGTTTATACCTCAAATATTTCCTGTCATGATTTGACAATTTCCAATCTGTAATCAAAACCGCTGCTGATCGCTGGAAGTAGCGGTATACAAATGTATACTAAATAAAAGGTAGTACTGTGTATTTCTTTACCATCCCTCCTCCATTAACTAAATCAAACGCGATCATTCTATGATCACTATTGCCAAGTGGCCCCAACACCCTTATCTCTTGCACCAGATCTGGTGTTCCACTAAGTCCAAAATGGCTTCCCCTATGGTCGGTTCATGAACCAGCTGCTCCAGGAAGCAGTCATTTATTTCATCTAGAAACTTTATCTCCCTAGCATGTCCTGCCGTGACACTGACCCAGTCAATACCGGAGTAATTGAAATCACCCATTATTATTACCGTTCTGTAACTTTTGTTAGCTTCCCTGATTTCTTTGAGCATTTCATCATCCATTTGTTTATTCTGACGAGGCGGTCGATAGTAAACCCCCACTGCCATCGCCTTCCCCTTTTTACATGGAATTTCAATCCATAGAGATTCTACAGCAAATTTTGTTTCCTGTAGAACTTTAATTCTTTGTGACTCAATGCCCTCTCTAACATAGAGTGCAACCCCTCCACCAATTTCATCAGTTCTATCATTACAATATAGTTTGTACCCAGGTATCAAAGTTTCCCACTGGTTGTCCTCCTTCCACCATATCTCTGAGATACCAATCATATCTAACTTCTCATTTAGTGATATATATTCTAACTATCCCATCTTATTTTTTAGACTTCTAGCATTTGTATACAAGCATTTTAGAGACTGTATTTTATTCATATTAATCTGGTTATCGGTAGGCAGGGGTAATTTGGAATCTTTAAGCTCTATCTGCTCCATACTCAAGGGCATTTGGGCTACCTTTGTCTTTATTGGAACCTCTCGATGACACCATCTATGCAGCCATGCTGATGTGCCCTAACTTCATTTTTTTTGTAGTATCCTTCAAGGATACATTGTTCTGAACCATGCATTCTTGGGCAACTGTCGGCTCTCCCCTATTATCTAGATGTAAATATTTCAAATCGCCTTCACTTTCAGCCAGTAATGTGGTATTATCAGCATAGCGAAGGTTGTTGATGAGTCTTCCATCAATCTTCACACCTGGGTTGTCTTCATACAGTGCTTCTCTGATGATTTGTTCTGCATATAAATTAAAGAGGTAGGGGGAACAGATGCAGCCTTGTCGTATACCTTTGTTGATTTTAAATCATTCTGTTTCTCCTTGTTCCGTTCAAACTGTTGCTTCTTGATCAATGTAAAGGTTGTGCAAGAGAACGATCAGGTGTTCTGGAATACCCATGCTTCTTAATTTGTCCCAGAGTTTCTCATGGTTTACAAAGTCAAAAGCCTTGCTGTAGTCAATAAAACACAAATGGATATCCTTTTGGTATTCTTTTGCCTTTTCAAGGATCCATCTCACATCCGTGATAATGTCTCTCGTTCCTCGCCCTTTCCTGAACACTGCTTGCACTTCAGGCAGTTCTCGTTTCAGGTGTGGTTATGGTCTCTGCTGAATGATCTTGAGTAGAATTTTGCTGGCACGTGAGATCAGAGCGATTGTGCGATAATTTCCACTGTCAGTCGGGTCACCTTTCTTCAGTATTGGTATAAACACAGATCTTTTCCAGTCAGTTGGCCATTAATTTGTCTTCCTAATTTCCTGGCAGAACCTTGTAAGTATGGTAACAGCTTCATCTGATTGCTGTAATACTTCAGTGGGAATGCCGTCAATGCCTGGTGCTTAGTTCTTTGATAAGGCTTTCAATGCTGTTTCAATTTCTTCTTTCATCACCAATGGTTCCTGATCATAACATATAGGTTGAAACGGCTCTTGGTCCACTTGATCTTTATGGTATAAGGCCTCTGTATATTCTTTCCACATTTTCTTGCTCTTCTCAGCATCATTCAACATGGATCCTTGAGCATCTTGTAGCATTCTTTAACTCTTGTAGCTTTAGAAAAGACAATCTTGTTCTTCCTCTAATAGTTTCTAATTCTATTTCATTGCATGTGTCATTGTAGTACTTCTTCTTGTCTTGCTGCACATTGGAAATCTCTGTTGAGTTCTATGATTGCCTCTCTTTCTCCTCTGACTTTAGCTTCTCTGTGTTTCTGGACAATTTTCAGAGTTTCTTCAGTCATCCATTTTGGCCATTTTTGCTTTTTTACCTTATGTAGAGAGTTCAACTTAAGCATGAGTTTGCATACTAGTTGTTGGTGATCTGTACCACAGTCAGCTCCAGGTTTTGTCTTTGTTGATGTTATCAAGTTTTTCCATTGTTGTCTTCCACAGATGTAGTCAATTTGATTACTGTACGATCCATTGGGTGAAGTCCACATGTACAGTCGGCGTTTGTGTTGCTGGAAGAAGGTGTTTGAGATGAATAGATCATTGATCTTGCAGAATTCTATCAGTCTTTCTCCAGCTTTGTTTCTGTTGCCAAGTCCATATTTTCTAATCACTTTGCCTTTTTCTTTGTTGCCAACTTTTGTGTTCCAGTCACCTATGACTATCAGGATATCCTGTATGCATGTTCTGTCAATTTTAGCTTGTACTTGTTCATAGAACTCATCAACATCTTCCTCTTCTGCAGCTGTTGTTGGGGTATATACCTGAATTATAGTTGTGTTGATGGGCTTTCCTCGTAGATAAATAGAAATTAAGCGTTCACTGACTGCATTGTATTTCATTACAGTTCTTGCAAGTTTCTTCTTAATTTTAAATGCAACACCATTTCTTCTTTGTCTTTCTTTTCCAGCATAATAGACCATATAATCATCAGATGCAAAGTGCCCAAAGACAGTCCATTTCAGTTCACTGACACCCAACAGATTGAGTTGTACACGTTCCATTTCATTCCTCACTACCTCCAACTTTCCTTGGTTCATGTTTCATATGTTCCATGTCCCAATATGTAAGATATCTTTGCAAATTCTGCTCTCATTTCATACGCAGCTACATCAGCAGAGCCAACCACATAATGAATGCTGGCTTTACTCAGAGAAGTCTTCAGCTCATCCCCAGTAGCCATTTGAGTGCCTTCCAACTTGGGGGTCTCATCTTCCGGCACTATAGTGCAATTTCTTTTGTGATTATCCATTGGGTTTTCATGGCAAGATACAGAAGTAGATTTCCTAGGCCTTTCTTCTATGCAGTTAATTCCAGTGTTTTGCATTTATCACAGAAATGTGATCCTCTGCTTACAACACTGTCCCAATCTGCTGCTGCCTAGATGGGTAGTTTGTCTTAGTCTGGCACCTTAGCTGAGACCTGTCAATCATGGCTCTCAGCATTGGAAATAATGTTAAAGTTTAAATGTTAGCTATTTGTTTGTTGCTCCTTTGAGTCTGCTTTGTCAATAGTTTACTGGGGCTGATGGGAGAGACCAGCAGGCTACATCCAGTGATGTCACGATTCTGACATGCCCAGTCTCTAAGCTGCAGGAGGAGGTACACTACCTAGAGGTGGAGAACTAAAATGGAGTCACTAAAGGAACAACAATTACCAGGTAAGTGTAATTTATATTTTTTTCTACCTTTTGTGCATTTTTTTTTCAGTTGCAATTGCTCCAGCCACTTTCTTCTGGTTTCTTCGTGTCTTCTGCTAACTCTCCATCGTCCAGTACCAACCGCCAGGCACATTAGGAAATACTACAAACACTGCCCATTTAGAACCCATAGCAAACCTGCCATATCCTAACAGCACTACCAGAACTCACAAAGCACCATACCCTTTCTATCAAAAGGCAACACTGCAAATATTAAACCAATACATTTCAGAGAACAACAATACATAACCTACTGGGGAACGAGAACAAGTGGCAATGTCAAATAGGAATTATATAAACAGAATACCTCAGCTCAGTTACACATGCAGAACATAGACCATCACCAAACAAGGAATCACAATTTAGAAACAGGAATAAACTGAGAACCCCAAAAGCCAAACTTGGAATGTACAACACTGTAGAAATAAAACCAGAAATTAATTTCCTCGTGTACTAAACAAAGCGCAGACGTTAATGATGCACATTTCCAAGAGCTGACATATTCCAGTTAAAAAATTCAAAATAAAGAGATATTTTTCTACCTTTTGTGCATTTTTTTTCAGTGGCAATTTCTCCAGCCACTTTCTTCTGGTTCCTATGTGTCTTCTGCTAACTCTCCATCATCTGCTGTCCATTTGTCCTTTCTTCTCTCTTTTAGTTTATTTTCCATTCTCTCTCTACATCTGCTTTAACATACTAATCTTTCTCCTTTTTCTCTTTTCTCAATCCTTTTTCATCCACTCAAATTTTACCCCTCCATCCTCAATCCCCTCTTACTCTCCCAATACCCGGCCAATTGTAGATTTTTCTTCCCTCCCACACAAAATATTTTTCCCCTCTCCATTTCACTCTCCCAGCCCCATCCCATTCTAATCCTCCCCCAACATCAGCTCCCTTCTAGTTCCAGCCCACCCACCAACCGCTCCCTTCTAGTCCCCCCATCAGCCCATTTCCAGTCCTAGCTCCCCCATCCATTTCCAGTCCTATCCATCAGCTCATTTCCAATCCCAGCCTCCCATCAGCCCATTTCTAGTCCTTTCCTAGCCCCACCATCAGCCCATGTCAAATCCTAGCTCCCCTCCACTCAGCCCATTTTCAACCCAAGCTCCCCATGAGCCTACTTCCAGTTCTAGCCCCTCCATGAGTCCATTTCAATCCAAGCACCCACCACAGCCAATTTCCAATCTTAGCACCCTCCCAACAGCCCATTTCCAGTCCTATCCTAGCCCCTCCATCAGCTCATTTCCTGTCCTAGCTCCCCCTCCCACTCAGCCCATTTCCAGTCCTAGCTCCCTCCCCTCACATCCCATTTCCATTCCAAGCCCCTATCCCCATCAACTATTTGCAGTTCAAACTCCCCCTTCCACTCAGCCCATTTCCATTCCAAGCCCCTCCCCATCAGCTATTTGCAGTTCAAGCCCCCCTTCTACTCAGCCCATTTCCAGTCGCAACCCCCCCAGCCCATTTACAGTCCTAGCCCCCCCATAGCCCATTACCAGTCCTAATCCCCCCATCAGCTCACCTCCAGTCCTAACCCCCCATCACTCCACTTCCAGTCCTAACCCCCATCACCCCATTTTCAGTCTTAGCCCCCCTTCCACTCAGCCCATTTCCAGTCCTAGCAACCCCCCCCAGCCGATTTTCAGTCCTAGCCCCCCCCCATAGCCGATTACCAGTTCTAACCCCCCCCCCCCATCTGCCCACCTCTAGTCCTAACCCTCCCTTCAGCCAATTTCCAGTCCTAGCTGGGCAGGCGGGGGGGCCGCGGGACACTTGATTCTGCCGCTGCAATGGCGGTAGCGGCTGTCTTTTTAATGCAGAATGTTGTTTGCGCGGGGCCCTGTGCAAACAACATTCTTGCTCAATGGACGGGCCGGCCCTGCCCTTTATCCAGTGGTGGGATCTAGCCAGTTCGGCCCGGTTCATGTAAACCAGTTCCTGCCACGGGCTGCGTTTGGCGAACCAGGCCGAACACTGCATCCAGATGCTGGCACTGCACTAGCAGGACTTCCCTGCCCACCTGTGGTTTGATGGCATTGGGGGACCGCAGCATCAAGAGAAGCTCCTGATGCCATCAAACCACTTGTGGACATAGGGATCGTGCTGCTGGGTCACCAGGGAGCTGCTGCCCTGCGGTGACTACCAATGGCCCAAAGCGTGTGGCGCTGGCAATGCAAACACGTGTTTTGCTGCCGCCCGCTCGATCCTGTCAGTGGCGGAATCGATCCAAACTGGTTCCTGTTTGGATCAGATCCTGCCACTGCCCTTATCCCCCAAACTCTGTCAAAGACACATCCATACACTCCACAGTCCTCTCTTCATATACATAGCCACTCATCAGTGAGGTCTCGCAAGACATACACATGCAGGTAATGGAGTCCTAAAGCATTCCTGAATTTGACAAGAGAATAGTAACAAAGAATGCGGTGGCATACGTCTGTTTTTATTTGTACATATTTTAATCTAAAGATTTTAGAAACTATTACAATGGTTATTTATAATAAATTAATTTTTCCTTTAAAGAGTGCTGTCACGCTACTGACTCATGTTGTACTTTAAAGCTGCTCGCACCCTATAAGTCTGCTAAAGCTTCTACTACTATTGCTACCAAACTCCTTATCTCTTCTCTCCAAAGCTGCTGCATGCTGCCAACCCATCATATTGTTCACTTACAGCCATAGCCCCACCCCTTCCTCCATGTCCCACCCCCTCACAGTTCCACTTCTTTTTTTTGTTTACAAATCTAAGAATCTTAGGGGTATGTTTACTAAACTGCGGTAATGTCATTCGCGTTAGGTTCTGCGGTAAAGGTACAGATGGCCATATAAAGGCGTGGGTAGTGCATTGTTACAGCAAGCCGTATCAGCTAACGCATGTTACAAACTAACGTGCGCTACAAGGCGCCTCATAAGGCACCTTACAAGGCGCCTTGTAAGGCGCCTTGTAGGGTGCCTTGTTAGGTGCCTTCTAAGGTGCCATATAAGTAAGGTGCCTTATAAGGTGCCTTGTTAGATGCCCTATAAGCTGCCTTATAAGGTGCCTTGTTAGGTGCCTTATAAGGTGCCTCATAAGGCGCATTGTAAGGTGCCTTATAAAGTAGGGCTTCTTAGGCTATGCGCCGTATTAGGCACCCCTGGACAGGGCACCTTAGAGGACACCCTGGGTTACGGAACCATAGGTTACGGTGGCCTAACAAGGTTATGGTGCCCTAGGTTAGTGTGGCCTAAGGGCTGCAAGGTGCTGCAGGATGACATGCATGACCTGTGAGGAACAGAGACAGATGTAGCCCTAACACTAGATAGAGCACTCAGGAAAGGTAATGAACAGGTGAGTGAAGGAGGGAGAGCTGGGAGCCGCTGGACCTGCCATATCTGGGGGCATCCTATATGGCTGCCAGTACTGATGACAAACATGGTGGGGGCAACTGTACCACAGCACAGGGTGTTGGCAATGTAAAGTACTGGAAAGACAGTTAGTGGCAGATGATGGGAATACGTGTCCCCCAGTGGAGGCGGAGGTGGCAGGATAGTTACAATGATGGGTGGACAGAGGAGTGGTGGTGCCATGCAGATCAGGCACAGGCGAGGCAAGCATGAAGAGGCGCAATGCAGGAAAGGGTAGCAGTGCATGACATGGGGTGACAGCCTGCACAGGCAGACAGGACTCTACACAGCTGACAGACGCAGATAGACGGACCGAGGGAATGTTGGCAATTGTTGCGAGGGTATTATGGGCTGGCAGCACTAATCTGCAAAAATATGACTGTTACAGGCATGCACACTATTTGAGTAGGACAGGCATGAGAGGAGGGAACAATGAGGAATTGAACCCATGAACACTGCCAAGAATGGCATTGTATTAACCAGTAGGCTATACCTCCGTGGTGTATGTCACAGCAATGGCTGGGTACAGAAGGACTGCAGGTCACCGCACAAACTGTCTGCTCTGAGTGCCAGGATAGGGTAACCCCACCAGTACCCATGATGCAATGCACATGCTGAATAGCTGTCTTCAGCTGATCAGCAAATGGGGTCTGCACCTCTCCGGTACCTCAGCTTGGAAAGACGAACTGACAGTGCGTGATACTGGCACAGAGTAGCTACAGACCATGCCATTGTGCAGGTTCTGTGTTCTCCCTGAGGGATAGGATGGGTGCCCAGCACTAGGTCCGCAGTACATGTGGTGCTAGAGATAGGCCCTGCTGTACATCCCCATCACTGCCAGTGTGTGAAAGGTGTTCCTTGCAGTGCAGCTGAAGGTAATTCGGTGTCCATCTGTATCCTGCAGTCACATGTGGCCCTCTGGGACCAGACACCATCCAGATTAGTGTGTACCTCGTGTTAGGTCTGACTGACATGGGCACCTGTTATCAGGGCAGAGGGGTTTCCAAACTTGCATGAGGTTTGTGTAGCAGTGCCTTGATAGTTCAAAGTGGTATACACTACATACCCCAAAGGGCTCACATCATCATTTTTGTAGGTAAGGAACAGGTGCCCCAGACCCTGTGAAGCAACCTCCATCCTGCTGGTATGCAACAACCTTCCAGGGTTGGTGAGCTAGAGCCATACCTGTGGCTGGGGCAGTGGCAGACCAGCAGCAATGAGGGGGGTTAGCTCTGGAAAACCCCAACTGCCTCACACCACTGTCTGCCAGTCACCAGCAGACAGCACAGTCAGACTGCACTGTATAGGTGTTCTGACCATGCACAGTCTAACTGCAGACAGTCCACTAGCCAGTCCATAGTGCATGCTCACAGAGGAACTATGTGCACCAAGCAGGCATCTCAGTGATTGTGGCCCCAGCACTGGGGACACAACAGGATCACTGGAGGCAGAAAATATAGAGCGCTATGTGGGAACCTAGACATGCCATGGTCACTGCTCGGTCAGAGTGAGTGCCCTCCCAGCATGCCATGCTGTGGCCACTCTGTCCATGCAGGCGGTGATCAGGCACTTCAGTGTCCCAGCCATTGTCCCACACCCTGTGAAGATGCATCCTGGCCAATCTGCCCTGGCCGGGCAATACCCACAACACTTTGCTCCTCATTATGCACATATTCAGGCTAACGCTGGTAACAGTGGGACATTGACAATTGAAATTACAGTGAACATTACCATTTTTATTATATACAATTTAATGTTCACTGTAATTTCAATTGTTTGACTAAGTTTCAATGTAATGTCCAAGTTTTGTTCTATGTAAACCACTTTGATTTTTCTGAAAGGCGGTATATAAAACCGTTCAATAAATAAAAATAAATAAAATAAAAAATAAATATTGTGGGCCCGGTGAGGTGTGGGCAGCAACAAAACAATGGATAGACATACACACACACTCCCATTGCAGCATTATGCACAGATAGGGGTTGTTGGCAACCCTGCCCGCCACACTGGTCCTGATCACAGTGCCGACATTGCTAAGCTGTGCAGAAGGTAGTAGTAGTACCCTGGTGATAACTGCAGCTCAATGCTGGGGCCAACAGCCTGACTCTCTATGCATCTTTGGATTGTGGAGCCTGTGTGAGTGGGTGTTTGTACCCCTGTTCGCCGCTGCTTTGGGCTTTGCACATGTTGCTGTTGTATCTGTATTGTAGGATAAAACATAGGGACATGCTCTGCAGGAACCACAGCTGGGGCTTGAACCTGTGACCCTCTGCTTCTGGACACACTCACTGGGTGTACTGCACCACACTGTTGCCACAGATGCATGGTGGTCCCTGGGGCTACCTGTACCTTTCCTCAGCCAGACCCTTTATGTTGCACTGCACACCACGTACTGGTACAAGGCATGGCCTAGGTCCACTGCAGGCAGGAGCCGCTGCCCCCTCCAGCATGGGCACACACCCCACTGCCATACTGACATGGCCATATGCTGTCGGTGCTGGTAGTGTGCAGTCCCAGGCCATCCACTGTGTGGGTAGGTGGTCGCCTAGGGAGTGGGGTCTGGGGCATGGGGCATACATGAGCATCCTCACATTCCCCCACCCCCCATCACCACCTACCAATAGTCTGTTCTTTCCGCTTTGGGGAGGGTTGGCTGGGGGTATGTCAGGTCAGTGCCCTGGCATCTGTTAGCTCGGGTGGACCAGGTAGATGTAGGTGGATTGTGTTTGGACTTTGTCAGCTGCTGTCATGATGATTTCCGGTTTCTATGTTCCTATGTGCCACCTAGGCGCCCGCCTAGTCCACCCTGTGCCCCTGCTGCCCCCGCTACATGTCCCGCCTGCAGCCTCCTATGCCCCACTTGCACCATCGCCATAGTGGCCTTTCATACTTGGGCACTATGCTGGTGCTCGACATGGAGCACTACTATCACGTTTCTTGGGTTCCCTGTCTATGCTATACATTGCTGACACTTAAATGGTTTCTCTCTTCTGCAAATGTGCATCTAACAGCAGGTTTTCATTCGTGGTAGGATTCAGCCCTTCAGTTCAGCACGTTAGTGTGCAGGGAGCCTCTCCCCACCCACTCCCCGCCCATTGACCAATTCCCCCCGCCCTCTCTCCACCCTCTGCGGTGTTTACCGCAGCCAGGGACGTTAACGATCGTTAAGTAATGTTAACGCGCGTTAACGTTGTTACTTAATGAGCATTAACGTTACATAACACGCAGTCTGTTACGTTACCGCAGTTTAGTAAACATACCCCTTAGGCTACCATAGATCACCCTATGTAGCCTAAGATTTCCGACTGAATTGGTATTTGGGGCCAGCTTTACAGACTTCTGTTTTAAAGCAACATTATTTTTAAGTTATGTTTTTTACCATCTACTTGTTAGATGCTTATTTCGATACTCAACTAATATATTAACTTACATGTAGCCAGTCTCTCACTAGGGGATGAGGAGAGCCCTCGAGGTCCTACATGAAAGAGATTTATAAGGCTGATTGGTACTTTAAGCAAGGGAAAAGGTAGAAAAGAAGAAAACCCAGTGCACCTACGAATAAATGGTCTTGAGGATAGAGAGAATTTAAGCTGAAAGGCTAAAATGGAGAAAAATTCAAAAAGACAGTCAAAAAGGCACGTAGCACTATTAGGTGTATTTAAATAAAATAAAACACCTTTATTTGGTGATTTCTGTAAGTAAAGTATATACAGTCCTTTAAAATCAGTCAAAAGAAGTGGTGGGGCAAATATAGTGACAGAATTTAAAATGGCATGGGACAGACACAATGGATCCCTTTATAACAACAGGATAAAATCAAAATAACCTAAACGGTCTCTGCTATCTCAACAAATAGGGGTGACCTGCACGGAGCGGTGGGTACACCCCTTAACAAAGGCATGGATGGCCTGCATGGAGCGGCAGGTACCCCCTATACTTGCCACCTTGCTGGGCAGACTAGATGGATCAGCATATATCTGATCTGCCGTCATATACTATGTTACTATGTAAATGACTCCTCACTTGGTTTACAGCTTGCCATGCTATGAGGACTTGTGTGCATCAGTGATGCTGAGAGCTAAGCTTTGACAGGTCTCAGTGATGGGGAGGGGAACGTCTCTGACCGTAGCTTGCGCCGCTTAGATATCAAGAGTGCTGCGGCAGTATTTAAAGGTGTCCGAACCGTTCTGCAAATCGGACCGCTTGTTCGTGTTGTTCGGAGGTCCCCGTAAAGGGGAGGCAGCGGCGAAGGCCTCCATTTCTAGGTGGATTAGAGAAGCCATTGCATCAGCGTTTATTTTGCACGGACGGCCTGTATCAGTGGACTTATGGGCTCACTTTACTAGAGCGCAAGCGACTTCCTGGGCGGAGCACAGTTTGGTTCCACCAGCAGACATTTGCAGGGCGGCTACATGGTCATCCTTGCATACTTTCAGTAAGCACTATAGCCTGGATGTTCTCATGGAGAACGATGCCTGTTTCGAGGCTTGCGGTGCTGCGATCCGGGTGGAAGAGTCCCTCCCAATGATTACTGCTCTGTTACATCCCAGAGGTGAAGGACTAAACTGGAGGAACGATAAGGAAATGTAAATTACACTTACCTGGTAATTGTTGTTCCTTTAGTGACTCCAGTTTAGTCCTCATTCCCGCCCGGGGATTGTTACTCAGCAGCGGATCTTCAGTTGAGGGGGGGGGGAACAGTGTTATTCATTTCTTTCTAGTCTTCCCTTCCTTGTCTCTGGCTCAGCACAGGGAGGGAGTGGTAAAGTACGAGAAGTAGCCTTCTTCTTCTTTCGGAGAGAGGGGGCTAGTTACCAGTCAGTTGTGAGCTCTCCGTTCAGATTGAAAATAATGTTGAAGTTTAAATGTTAGCTACTTGTTTGTTGCTCCTTTGAGTCTGCTTTGTCAATAGTTCACTGGGGCTGATGGGAGAGACCAGCAGGCTACATCCAGTGATGTCATGATTCTGACATGCCCAGTCTCCAAGCTGCAGGAGGAGGTGCACTATCCAGCGGTGGAGGACTAAACTGTAGGAACGATAATTCTTTATTTTGAATTTATTAACTGGAATATGTCAGCTCTGGGAAATGTGCATCATTAACATCTGCGCTTTGTTTAGTACAAGAGGAAATTAATTTATAATTTTATTTCTACAGTGTTGTTGTACATTCCAAGTTTGGCTTTTGGGGTTCCCAGTTTAATTATTGTCTTCCTATTTCTAAATTGTGATTCCTTGTTTGGTGATGGTCTATGTTCTATGTTCTGCATGTGTAACTGAGCTGAGGTATTCTGTTTATGTAATTCCTATTTGACATTGCCACTTGTTCTCTTTCCCCAGTAGGTCATGTATTCTCTGAAATATATTGGTTAATATTTGCAGTGTTGCCTTTTGATAGGTAGAGTATGGTGCATTGTGAGTCCTGGTAGTGCTGTTACGATATGGCGGATTTGCTATGGGTTCTAAATGGGCAGTGTTTGTAGTAGTTCCTAATGTGCCTGGCGGTGGGCACTGAATTATAGTAATGTAGAAATCTTTAATCTTTCTTTATCCATACACTCATTAAGAGGTAAGTTTACTAAAGGTTAGTGTATGGTAACATTATGCAAATATTTATGCAAATGAGGCCCCGCACCGAGTCTCCACACATGGCCCCGCACCCCCCTTGGGCTGCCCCTGATAAAGGGCATGAAGGTATGCAAGGGGATGTTGTGGGGCTATGTCTGGAAGAAGGTGGCAGGAGGTATTAAGGAGGAAGATTTATAAGATATCTTACACCCTTATATACCTTTTCTACTCCACCTGTCACCATGATCTCTCTCACAACCCCACACCTTTCTCCTTCAGCCCTTCCACTCTCCATTACTTTCAACTACCTTCCTTCCTCTCTGTACTCTTTCAACCACCTTATTCTTCCCCCAAATTCCTACTCACTCAACCTATACTCCCTCTCCCTTCTCTGGCCAGAGTCCTCCATTCACTCATTCACCCCTAATTTTTGTCCCCATTCTCTCTCTCTCTCTCTCTCTCCAAAGTCACATACCCACATGCTCTTTTTCATCCTCTCAAATCACTCACCCCATGCTGCTCAACTGCAACTGTTACCAAAAGATGAAGAGCAGGCAGCACAGAATTTGCTCCTGCTGCCTCCTGGATCTTCCGCCCTATCAATACTGCCTGTGAGCATGGGGTCCCTTCTTTGTGTTGGCCCTAGTGCAGGGGCCCCCCACCCATGCTGTACCTCTCCTCAAACAATATCTAAGTGCCCACTCTCCTCACCCATCTGTGTTCCCCACACAATCTGGATATCCCCAAGCTTTTTCTTCATACCCACAAATCCGGAAGCCCCTGTTCTATTCTCTCCCTACCCAGTCTTACGTGCACTCCCTTCCAAATCTGGGCATTTCCATTTTTACCCCACTTGTCACTAAGTCAACACTAGAGCACATTTTTGCTCTCCTTCCCAAAGCTTTAAATGTGCTCCTGTTCTTGCCGTTTTTCTACTTTGCTCCCTTTTATCTGCCCTGCACCCTTTCACCCCTCATTCCACACTCCCCTTACAGTCCCATCTCTTCCCCTCTTGTTTTCACTGCTTCTTTCTGCCCCTTCCACTCCCTATGCCCTCTACTCACCACCAGAATCTCTCACCCCGTCTTTCTCCCCTTTCCATGATGCTCAATGCCTCTCCCCCTTTCCCTTAACCGCTCTCTTCTTCCCTTCTCTACCCCCTTGTTCCCACCCCTTCACTCCTATCCTGTCCCCTAATTTTCTCCTGCATCCCTCAAGAGACTAATCATTTAAGAAGAAAACAAAAGGATTATTTTCCTAATACATCTTCCTACTAGATTTTGCATTTTCTCAGCTCTCGGGCAGGTTCAGGGTGTGTGTGTACTGTGTAACTTCAGGAGTGGGGGCTGTCATGGCAGCCCTATTCTCCCCTCAACCATCCTAAATTGAGCTGACTCATCAGAACGTCATCAGGAGTCCCGAGCAGTTGAAAAGGTGTTGCAGTAGGGGCCATGTAGTTGCAACAAGAAGTTATGAGGAGTCAGTGTCTATTAGAAAGTACAGTGGATTTACAGTGCCAGCTTGTCTCAGGATGGCTGAGGAAAGAAAGGCAAACAAGGAGCAGGCGCATGAATTCTGGGAGGTGAGAGCTGGGATTTGGAGAATTTTAGCAATATAAAACTTTGTCGTGCCCATACCTGTGTGGCCATATGATTCACTCCTGGAACACATTCTAGTCTGGGTAGTATAAACCTTGGCCAATACAGCTTTCCGATTATTGTTTACATGTGTACAAATAAGCCTATACAACCTGGTAATTCTATCTGGGTTAGGTGCATTTATGTACTTTCACTCTTCACTGGTTCCAAAAAGCCATGGAATAGCTCAGGCAGGGGCCACAAGACAATAAGGAGAGGAACGTGCCACACTCTGCCTTATTTTTCTCAAGGTAGGGCCCCTGGCAAGAGATCAACCCAGGATTTCATTTTGAGCAATTTCATGGATTATATGGTGATTACGAAG
Source organism: Ichthyophis bannanicus (assembly GCA_033557465.1). Classification (NCBI taxonomy): domain Eukaryota; kingdom Metazoa; phylum Chordata; class Amphibia; order Gymnophiona; family Ichthyophiidae; genus Ichthyophis; species Ichthyophis bannanicus. Next base: position 386,946,006 of record CM066038.1, on the reverse strand, counting down.
GTCCCCTCCTGCATCTTGCAAAGAGAGGGCTATTTTAGAGGTGAAAGTCATGCAAGTCATCGCAGTCCAGGGATTTATTCTGAATTGAAGAGGGCATGGAGTTGGATCTCAGATTCCTTAGGGATCACACTTTAATCCTTCCTGCCATTCATACCCCCCCCCCCTCACCGACAATCCATTCAGTCATGTAGCCTCATAAGCTCTCTCCCCTCCCAAAACCATGCACTACTTTATCAAAGCATGCCTTTATGCAATGCTGAGATCATGCACTTTTCAACTTGTTTTATTTAGCATACATAAAAGCAGTGAAGGAATTTCACAGGAAGACCACATTCATTTTATTTTCTCATTCGTCCCCCCTCCCTATTACATCTCTATTACAGCTTGGTACTGTACTAACCAGAGGCCTAGGGAACAGCTAGGATCAGAATGATAAGAAGCTGGCACTGTATACCTAGGGAATGCAGTCATTTACCGTAAGCATAGAAACATTTTACTGCACTGATAAAATAGCCTAAAAGAAAGATTACGAGACAGAATGAGTTTTATATCTAAATAACAGTTTCCTTAAATGTTTTCGAAAGCAAGAGCAAAACAATAAAAAAAAAGGCTGGAGATACAAGATAGAAAAATGAGTCTAAAGCACATAATTTTTTTAAAAGCAGGATTACTGCAGAGTTCCTGAAAATGTTACTGTAAATGAACACTTATCACCATAGGTGGCTGCAGTGTTGGATAAAACATATGCTTTAGAAAAATAGTCCTTATTTAGATTTTTTAAATGTGGTATTACAGTACTTAAAATGAATTTGTGAGGTGTCTACAGAAATGAAATACTTGAAGTTACATCACTGTCACTCATGGATGCAAGGTGACATCTGAAGTCAAAGGGGAACCAAGAAGGTTGGTGGAAAAGCCTAGATGTTACTGAGTCGGCCTGCTAACTTCTTCAGTACACCCCTCTCAAAACAAGCCTAGCTGGACCACTTCCACAATCTCACTTCACACAAAAATGAACCCACCCAGGCCTCAATCCCTTTTAACACCCGCCCAGATCCCTCAACACAACAAGGCCACTGGAATCCCAAACACTGACAAATCAAGCCCACCCAAATCCTGTCTCAGCACACCAGCAACAAGCCAACATGGACCTTCATTCCTGACTGCCCCATGACATAAAAAGTTTGCCCCGATCCCCCCTACCCTGAGACAACATGTCCACCTAGATATTAACCCCTTCCCCCCACTATCATCAGAACAAGAAGATTGCCTAAACCTTGATCTTCATGACTCACCAACAAGCCTGCTCAAATTCCACCTGCTCAAATTCCCCTCCAAACACAACAGGGCTAACTGAATCTCCCAGGCCTCCTTGCCCGCAGAAAGAGAAACTAATTATACCTCCTAGCACCTTGTCCATTGCTATCAAAATGACACAGTTTTAGCACCACTTCACATTTTCATACAGCCCAAGTTTGCTTTGCTGGCTTCAAGAAGATGGAGTCAGGAAAGGGGGATGAATATTCAAATTATACCTCTCCAAAAAATAAAAAAAGAGATAAATAACATTTAACATATATTAAGCACAGAGAAATGAAAAGATAGAGCAGAGCATTTTTCAATTCTTACACACACAATTTTTAAAAAGCTTAAATTACACAGGTACACTACCAAAAAACTGCCTCCAGTTTTGCAACTGATTCCTATAGATTTTGGGGTGCTGAATCCAGGAAAAATAGCCAAAATGTTCCATCACGTCACGTTTTCTTGCAAAATTAGATTTCTTACCCATATAAGGAATGTTCACATAATTTCTTTTTAGCCGACTGCAGTTTATTTTCTTGGCCCAAAATAGAGGTTGTAATGGTTAACTAACTAGAAACACTCCCTCATGATATTTTAGAGTGTTTTGTATTCATTTTATACATTAACAGGACAATTGGGAGGCGGGGGGCTAAATCCAGTACTCGCGCTGGCGCATGTTCTTTCCTGTTCGCCTCGCCTCATTCGCTCGCTCAAACACGGTGGTTGCGACATGAACGTTCCTGTCAAATTTCAGTTTCTTGCAAGTTCATTATTACCTTTTGTTTGCTCAGTCGTAATCCAGCTTTATTCCGAAGTGGTTCACTACAGTTGTAGTTTGCAGTGCTGTGTATTTGTGATGGCTCACAGAGCCAGAGGTTGCGTCAACTCTCCGGACAGTTTTTGTTTTATTTGTGGGGAATATACCGTGAAAAAGCGGCAGAGGAACATTTCTGCATTTATTAAAAAAGTATATTTCGCCTATTTCGGTTTGAAGTTAGGCGATCAAGACAAACCGTGGGCTCCTCACAAAGTGTGCAAGACATGTGAGGAAGATCTACGCTTATGGATGAAAGGTAAAAAACAAGCATTTCGTTTCGGAATACCTATGATGTGGCGTGAACAAAGAGACCACAGCAGTGACTGCTATTTTTGCTCTTGCATTGTGAAGGGATACAACTTAAAAAATAAGAACGTAATAAGTTACCCCAACCTTCCCTCAGCAATTAGGCCTATGCCTCATAGCAACGAAGTACCTGTGCCTGAACCACCAAAATCTTTGGATCATATTTGTGTGGATGGTTCTGATCATGATGAGACTCATCAGATGGCTTTTCCCGATGAGTCCAGTACTTCCGAGTTTGAAACTGAACCAGATCCGAAACCTGAACTTCTCTCAAGCTGAATTGAATGATTTAGTCTGGGATTTAGGACTCCCAAAAGATGCTGCCCAACTGCTAGGTTCTCGGCTTAAACAGAAAAATCTATTGTCACCAGGAACAACTTTTTATTGGTACCGCAACCGCGAGACACAATTTTTGAAGTATTTCAGCAAAGAGGAAGATTTGGTATTTTGCAACGATATATACGGAGTGATGGAAAAGTTTAAACTCAAGTATGATCCTGCTGAATGGCGGCTGTTCATTGATTCGTCAAAAGACAGCATAAAAGGTGTTCTTCATAATGGCAACACATTCACTTCAGTTCCTATTGCTCACTCTGTTATTCTCCAAGAAAAATACGAGAATTTGGCCCTGATTCTTCAGAAGATTCGTTATGATGAGCATAAGTGGATGATTTGTGGAGACTTTAAAATTCTATCCATGCTATTGGGGCAGCAATCCGGTTTCACCAAATATCCCTGCTTCCTTTGCTTGTGGGATAGCCGGGCCCGCGACCTACACTGGGGGAAAAAAGACTGGCCAATTCGGGAGTATTTGAGACCCGGTGAGAAAAATGTTCTTCATGAGAGCTTGGTACCTCGTGATAAAATTCTATTACCACCTCTCCACATTAAGTTGGGTCTCATTAAGCAATTCATCAAGTCCCTTCCAAAAGATGGTGAGTGCTTTCGGTACCTTTGCTCAAAGTTCCCCCGACTTTCTGAAGCAAAGCTAAAGGAAGGAGTGTTTGTTGGCCCTGATATAAGGAAACTCATTTCAGATGGAGCATTCGCTGAAACGATGTCTGAGAAGGAAAAAGAAGCCTGGGATTCCTTCAAGGATGTTGTTCTCAAATTCTTGGGGAACAGGCGGGATGAGAACTATAAGGATATTGTTGCCAGGATGCTCAATGCCTTCAAAGAACAAGGCTGTAACATGAGCCTGAAAGTCCATTTCTTGCACTCCCATGTGAACTACTTTCCCGAAAACTTGGGGGCGTACAGTGAAGAACAAGGTGAAAGGTTTCACCAGGACATCAAGGACGCAGAGAGAAGGTACCAAGGAAGATGGAACACCACTATGATGGCTGATTTCTGCTGGTTGCTGCTGCGGGAAACCCCAGATGAAAAATACGCCAAGCAGCGCACCAAGAGAAGCATTCGGGGGAAGAAGAAACGGGCCCACCAGGAGATTGATTGACCCAAGAATGACTTTAAAATCTAAACTGTGTTGACAAATATCGTGTTTTTACTAAACTTTGAAATAAAAATTTGCTAGTTATTACCACAGTGTCGGATCTCATTTATTAGAATTTTATTTTCACACCATCGGGTGTTTGTCTTCATGTATTGCAATGGTGCGGTTTGCGTTTTCTATTCTTACATACATACCTGTACAACATTTTTTGCACATTTCTTTGCTTTGTTTTGTGTCTAACCTCGCTCTTATATGCTCAATGTTTGTGCACATGTATGTGGCTGTTTTAAGTGCAGACAATTTTGCTACCATCACAGTGTGTTTTGTTGACATTACTCTATTCTTATGTGCTGCCTTGTTACAATTTTCTTTATTCTTATTTGAATAACTACTAAACAATTAGTATAAAGAATTCATCCAAGAAACTTTTATCTCGATCGCACTCAATCTGAAACGTTCACCTCAAACTGCTAACCCAATGTAGCAAAAAATCTGTACGTGATGGAGCAAATTGGTTACCAGATTTGGATTCAGTGCACCAAAAAACGTAAAAATCAATCGAAACATTAGAGGCAGTTTAAAAAAAATTTTTTTTAGTGTACCTGTGTTATTCATAAAATATAAAAATTTGATACCTCAAAGGGTTATATGTCCTAACAGGTATAAAAGTACTGAAGGCAATTCTAAAAAAGCCTGCCCAGATGCAAAGGACACAGCTACTTTCCACTAGTGGAGTTTCTATACATTTTAAAATGACAAAGTCTGTGGGGCTTGTTTACAAAGCCGCGGTAGTGGTTCGCGACCGCGATCGCAGCCGCGGCCCCAATGAAATCAATGGGGCCGCGGCTCCGATTACGATCGCAAACCGCTACCGCGCCTTTGTAAACAAGCCCCTGTGTGTATTTTCCCCATGAAAATTGACATGGTACAAAGTACCGGGGAGAGTAGCGGAAACCATAAACCACGGCCAAACACAGTAGGGGTATCCAAGAAACTTTATTAGTAGTCCAAGAAACTTTATTAGTAGACCCTACTAATAAAGTTTCTTGGATACCCCTACTGTGTTTGGCCATGGTTTATGGTTTCCACTACTCTCCCCTGTACTTTTTGCAGATACCTCCTTCTCCTGCTGTATGGTACAAAGTACCTGCAGACCAAATTTATCTGGAAAAAGCAACATAGCTGCACATTTTTAAAAAAAATCTTGTCCAAAACATGCCCCTGGAACACTTTCTCTTATTTCACTTAGAAATGCATGTGCTGTGGTAGATTCATAATAGGGTGCCTAAGTGAGCCTGAGCAGCACTGATTGGTTCAGTTTAAGAGGTAGTTTCTCTTCCAGTCTTCAGCCTATATTAAGATGCCCTAAACAATCATTCTCAGTTGAGAGAGAGTAAAACAGCAAAGAAAAAAAACATGACAAAGAAAATAAAAGATACCGTGTTAAATTTCTGAGATTTCGTAAGCAGGACTCTCAAATCCATCCTAGGGACCCCAAAGTTAGTCAGGTTTTCAGGATATTCCCAATGAATACGCATGAGATAAACTTGCATATGATGAACAAAAGAACATAACATTTGCCATACTGGGAGAAACCAAAAATCCATCAAGCCCATCATACTCTCTCCAACAGTGACCAATCCAGGTCACAAGTACATGCTGTTCTAAGATGCCATCAAGTCGATGTTGATAAAGTGGTTCAAGAGCTGCTATTATTGTATCAATCCATTGCATTGCTGATCTTCCTCTTTTGTATTGATCTTCAACCTTGCCAAGCATGATGTCTTTCTCTAATGATCTTTCATGATGTATCCAAAATATGAAAGTCAAAGTCTTGTCATTTGAGCTTCTAAGGAAAGCTCAGATGTGATCTCCTCTAGTACCAATTGATTTCTTCTTCAGGCAGTCCAGGATATACACAGTATTGTTCACCAGCACTATCATTTGAAGGCATCGATTTTTCTTCCTATCTTTTTTCTTCACTGTCCAACTGTTGCATTCACATGACATTATTAAAGATAGCATGGCTTCAATAAGTTGACTCTTTCTATGCAGAGCTATATCTCTGCATTTGAAAATCTTGCCTAGGTCCTTTATAGCCATTCTACCAAGAGCAATGCATTGAGTTTCCTGACTGCCAGTCATTTCATTATTGATTATTGATCCAAGCAGGTTAAAGTGGACTACTATGTCTATGTCTATTTCTTCTCCATCAAAAATAAAATGATTGATTTTGCCAGTTGTCAGAATCTTTGTCTTCTTCATATTAAGATGCAGGCCTATTTTAAGACTATTTTCCTTGATTTTGATAAGCAGATGCTTCAGATCGTCTTCACTTTTAGCCAAAAATGGGGTTTTGTCAGAATTGAGAAGATTGTAGATGAGTCTTATACCAATCTTCACACCTCCGTTCTCTTCAGACAGTTCTCTTTCTCTGATTTGTTATGTGTATACATTGAAGTTCTACTGGAAAGATGTGAGCTAAATACTACTTAAATAAAAAAATAGGCATGGGGAAAGTATGTAGCCTTGTACACGTTTGTAGATTTTAACCATACTGGTTGGCTTTGTTTCATTCTAACTATTGCTTCTTGATCAATGTAAAGTTTGTACATGAAAACTATTAGGTGCTCTGGAATACTTCTTAATGTGGTCCACAATTTTTCATGATTTATGTAATCAGAAACCTTTCTGTAGTCAATAAATCACATGTAGATAGCCTTTTGGTATTCTTTTGCCCTTTCCAGACTCAATCTCACTTCTGCAATGATGTCTCTTGTTCCTCACCCTTTCCTGATCCCTGTTTGTACTTCAGGCAATTCTTATTCCAGGTATGGTTGTAGTCTCCACTGAATGATCTTGAGTAGAATCATGCTAGTATATCGGTTCAGAATAATTGTACAATAATTTCCACTATCAGTTGCGTCACCTGTCTTTAGTATTAGCATGAACACAGATTTTTTCCAGTCAGTTGGCCATAATGTTGGCTTCCAAATTTCCTGAAAGAGCCTTGTAACAGCTGCATCTGATTGCTGTAATACTTCAATGAAAATGTCATCAATGCCCAATGCTTTGTTCTTTGATAATGCTTTCAATGCTGCTTAGACTTCTTTCACCACCAATGGTTCCTGATCATAAGGCCAAAAAGCAAAACCACACTTCTGGTCAGCAAAAAGGGATATTCAAAATCCCAAATCACAAAATATACTTTCAGTCCATAACATCACATATTAATTATGCTTAGATGAGTGAGAAGAGGAAGGGCAAAAGTGGTATTGTCAGACTCAAAGGTGCAGGGGAGGAATATGTAAAAGCTGCTAAGGATAAAGCAGAATTGCTCAACAAATATTTCTGTTCTGTGTTCACAGATGAAGAACCAGGAGCAAGACCTCAGAAAACACCCACAAACAGGAAATTTTCAGAAGACTGTGTTCGTGAGACACTAGCTCAACTTAAAGTAGACAAAGCGATGGGACCGGATGGGATACACCCTAGAACAGTGATGGCTAACCTTTTTGAGCCCGAGTGCCCAAACTGCCGCACAAAACCAAAGAATTTCCTCAAAGTGCCAGCACGTCATTTGCATAAGTGGTCTTATTTGCATAAATATTTGCATAATGTTACCATACACTAACTTTTAGTAAACATGTCTCTTAATGAGTGTATGGATAAAGAAAGACTAAAAGATTTCTACATTACTATAATCCAGTGCCAACCGCCAGGCACATTAGGAACTACTACAAACGCTGCCCATTTAGAACCCATAGCAAACCCGCCGTATCCTGACAGCATTACCAGGACTCACAAAGCACCATACCCTACCTATCAAAAGGCAACACTGCAAATATTAAACCAATACATTTCAGAGAATACTGGGGAAAGAGAACAAGTGGCAACGTCAAATAGGAATTTCCTCTTGTACCAAACAAAGTGCAGATGTTAATGATGCACATTTCCCAGAGCTGACATATTCCAGTTAATAAATTCAAAATAAAGAGATATCTTTCTACCTTTTGTGCATTTTTTTTTCAGTTGCAATTGGTCCAGCCACCTTCTTCTGGTTTCTTCATGTTTTCTGCTAACTCTCCATCGTCTGCTGTCCATTTGTCCTTTCTTCTCTCTTCTAGTTTTTTTTCCATTCTCTCTCTCTCTCTACATCTGCTTTAACATACTAATCTTTCTCCTTTTGCTCTTTCCTCATTCCTATTTCATCCACACAAATTTTACCCCTCCATCCTCAATCCCCAATTACTCTCCCAATACCTGGCCAATTGTAGATTTTTCATCCCTCCTACACAAAATATTTTTCCCCTCTCCATTTTACTCTCCCAGCCCCATCCCATTCTAATCCTCCCCCAACATCAGCTCCCTTCTAGTTCCAGTCTCACCCAGCATCCATTCCCTTCTAGTCCCTGCATCAGCCCATTTCCAGTCCAAGTCCCTTCATCAGCTCATTTTCAATCCTAGCCCCCCCATCAGCCCATTTCTACTCATTTCCTAGCCCCACCATCAGCCCAGGTCAAATCATAGCTCCCCTCCACTCAGCCCAATTCCAGTCCAAGCCCCCCATGAGCCTACTTCCAGTTCTAGCCCCTCCATGAGTCCATTTCAATTCAAGCCCCCACCACAGCCCATTTCCAATCTTAGCTCCCCCCAACAGCCCATTTCCAGTCCTATCCTAGCTTTTCCATCAGCCCATTTTCAGTCCTAGCTCCCTTCCCTCACAGCCCATTTCCATTCCAAGCCCCCTCCCCATCAGCTATTTGCAGTTCAAGCCTCCCCTTCCACTCAGCCCATTTCCAGTCCTAGCAACACCCCAACCCATTACCAGTCCTAGCCCCCCGTCAATCAACTTCCAGTCCTAACCCCCATCACCCCATTTTCAGTTTAAGCCCCCCCCCCTATAACCCTTTACCAGTCCTAACCCCCCATCAGCCCATTTCCAGTCAGCCCCCCATAGCCCATTGCCAGTCCTAAACCCCCCCATCAGCCCACAGCCCATTACCAGTCCTAACCACATCAGCCCACCTCAAGTCCTAACCCCTCCCCATCAGCCCATTTCCTGTCCTAGCCCCCCCCCATAACCCATTATCAGTCCTACACCCCCATCAGCCCACTACCAGTCTTAACCCCCCCATAGCCCATTACCAGTCCTAACCCCCCATCAGCCCACTACCAGTCTTAACCCCCCCCATAGCCCATTACCAGTCCTAACCCCCCCATCACCCCATTTCCAGACAGCCCTCATCAGCTCATAGCCCATTGCCAGCCCTCATCAGCCCACAGCCCATTGCTAGTCTTAACTCCCCCCCATAGCCCACTGCGTCTTAACCCCCTCCCCAGCCAACTGCCAGTCTTAACACCCCCTCCCTAGCACATTGCCAGTCTCAACCCCCCTCCCTCCCTCCCTCCCTCCCTAGCCCATTGCCAGTCTCAACCCCCCTCCCTCCCTAGCCCATTGCCAGTCTCAACCCCCCTCCCCCCCTCCCTAGCCCATTGCCAGTCTTAACCTCCCTCCCTCCCTAGCCCATTGCCAGTCTTAACCTCCCTCCCTCCCTCCCTAGCCCATTGCCAGTCTTAACCTCCTCCCTCCCTCCCTAGCCCATTGCCAGTCTCAACCCCCCTCCCTCCCTCCCTAGCCCATTGCCAGTCTCAACCTCTCTCCCTCGCTTTCCCTTTTCCAGTCTTTACCACCATCCCTCCCTCCCTCCCTAGCCCATTGCCAGTCTCAACCCCCCTCCCTCCCTAGCCCATTGCCAGTCTTAACCTCCCTCCCTCCCTAGCCCATTGCCAGTCTTAACCCCCTCCCTCCCTCCCTCCCTCCCTCCCTAGCCCATTGCCAGTCTTAACCCCCCTCTCTCCCTCCCTAGCCCATTGCCAGTCTTAACCCCCCTCCCTCGGCTCATGGCAATAAAAAAAAAAAAAAGCTGCCCGCTGCCGCCGCGGCGGCAAGGAGTGTCCCGCGGGGCTCCCTCTGCCCGGCGGGACTCTCCCGGCGCTGCTCAGCCCCTCTCTGCCGGCTTGCAGAGACGCGAAGGGAGAGAGAGTCTCCCTCGCGTCTCTCTTAAGCCCGCAGGGGCAGATGGGAAATTTCCCATCAGCTCCTGCGGGCTTAACAGAGACGCGAGGGAGACTCTCCCTTCGCGTCTCTGCAAGCCGGCAGAGAGGGGCTGAGCAGCGCCGGGAGAGTCCCGCCGGGCAGAGGGAGCCCCGCGGGACACTCCATGCCGCCGCGGCGGCAGCGGGCAGCTTTTTTTTTTTTTTTAATGTGCGACCTTCCCGCGTGCCAGCTGCAAGGCCTTCGCGTGCCACAGCTGACACGCGTGCCACAGGTTCGCCATCGCTGCCCTAGAATACTGAGGGAACTTGGTGACATTCTAGCTCCACTGACTGACCTTTTCAATGCCTCGTTGGAGTCAGGAGTGGTGCCAAAGGACTGTAGAGAGGCTCGTGTGGTGCCTTTACACAAAAGCGGAAGTAAGGATGTGGTTGAAAACTACAGGCCGGTTAGTTTAACTTCAGTGGAGAGTAAATTATTAGAAACGCTGCTGAAAGAGAAAACAGTATGTTTCTGGAGTCCAGCAGATTACAGGATCCGAGGCAGCATGGATTCACCAGAGGCAGGTCTTGTCAGACAAATCTGATTGATTTCTTTGAATGGGTGACCAGGGAGTTGGACTGAGGGACAGCCTTAGATGTGGTGTATTTAGATTTCAGTAAAGCCTTTGACACTGTAACTCAGAGGCGACTTATAAACAAACTGAGCACCCTAGGGATGGACCCTAAAGTTACTGCTTGGGTTAGAAATTGGTTGGGTGGGAGGCGACAAAGAGTACAAGTAAATGGAGCTCACTCTGAGGAGAAGGATGTTACCAGTGGTGTGCCCCAGGGATCTGTCCTTTGTACGATTCTTTTTAACATCTTTGTTAGTGATATAGCGGAAGGGCTGTCGGGTAAGGTTTGCCTCTTTGCGGATGATACCAAAATATGCAATAGAGTAGATACCCAGGAAGGTGTAGATAACATGAGGAGGGATCTAGCTAAGCTTGAAGAATGGTCTAGAATCTGGCAGCTGGGATTTAATGTTAAAAAATGTAAGGTCATGCATTTGGGCTGCAGCAATCCAAAGGAGCAATATAGTATAGGGGGTGAAGTACTTTTGTCCACTAAAGAAGAGCGGGACCTAGGCGTGGTTGTGTCTGATGATCTTAAAGTAGCTAAACAGGTAGAAAAGGTGACGGCAAAAGCTAGAAGGATGCTTGGGTGCATATGGAGAGGAATGGCTAGCAGAAAAAAGGAGGTGATAATGTCTCCGTATAAGTCTTTGGTGCGACCTCATTTGGAGTATAGTGTGCAATTCTGGAGACTGCACCTTAAAAAGGATGTGAACAGGATGGAGTCGGTGCAGAGGGTAGCTACTAAAATGATTAGTGGTCTTCATTATAAAGCATATGAGGACAGACTGAAGGATCTTAATATGTTCACCTTAGAGGAAAGGCGGGATAGAGGTGATATGATTGAGATGTTTAAATACCTCTATGGCATAAATGTTCAGGGAGAGAGCCTCTTTCAATTGAAAGAAAGTTCTGCTACAAGGGGACATGGGATGAGGGTGAAGGGAGATAGATTCAGGATTGATATGCGGAAATATTTCTTTACGGAAAGAGTAGTGGATCCGTGGAATAGTCTCCCAGTGGAGATGGTAGAGATGACAACAGTAACTGAATTCAAAAAAGCATGGGACAAACACAGAGGATCTCTAAAGGTAAAAAGGGTACTGTTTGTAGTTGTTGATATGGAAGGACAGACTAGATAGGCCATGTGGTCTTTTTCTGTCGTCATGTTTCTATGTTTCTAGATTCGGACATCTGCTGTGATACACAAAGCTATCAAGTCAGTCTCTTGACATTCCTTGCTTATTCACTCTCAAGACAGTTCAAAAATGTTTTATTTGGACACATGCACACATTCAATTGGTGGTCACATCATAAATACTATGAAATGCAGCAATTGAAAATTTATATAAGATGTCAGATGGGACTCAACCATATTCCAACTGGAACATTTAGTCTGTTGGTCCACTTGATGTTTATGATATAATGAATCAGTGTATTCTTTCCACCTTTTCTTCATCTTTTCAGCATCATTCAACATGGATCCTTCAGCATCTTTTAGCATTCTAATTTGAGGCTGAAATGTTTTCTTTAACTTTTGTAGCTTTAGGAAATCTGATTTGACTATTCCTTCTAATAGTTTCTGATTCTATTTCCTTGCTTGTGTTGTTGTTATGGTACTTCTCTTTGTCTTGTCTTGCTGCATGTTAGAAATTTCTGTTAAGTTCTGTGATTACCTTATTCTCCTCTGGATTTAGCTTCTCTGCGTTTTTGAGCAATTTTCAGAGTTTCTTCGGTCATTCATTTTGACCATGTTTGCTTTTTCAACTTTTGCAGAGACTTTTCACTTTCATCAAGCACAACTTTCTTGATGCCATCCCATAACTATTCTGATGCTCTGCCATTTGCATCCAAAGTGATGAATCGATTTTACAGGCAGTCTTTAAACTCTGATAGTATATTTTCAAGATCATATTTTGCTGCATTCATGAGTGGCTTGCTCTTTTTCAGCTTTGGCTCGAGTTTCATATTAGTAGCTGATGATCTGTATCACAGTCAGCTCCAGATTTTGTTCTTGTTGATGCTATTGAGTTTTTCCTTCGTTGACTTCCACAGATGTAGTCAATTTCATTCTTGGACAAAGTCCATGTATATAGTCACCACTTGTGTTGCTGGAAGAAGGTGTTTGAGATGAATAGATTGCTGGTCTTGCAGAATTCTATTAGCCTTTCTCCAGCTTTGTTTCTATTACCAAACCCATATTTTCCAATCACTTTGCTTTCTTTGCTCCCAACTTTTGCGTTCCAGTCATCCATGACTATCAGGATATATTTGATCCCATGTTCTGTCAATTTCAGCTTGTAGTTGTTCATAGAATTATCAATTTTGTCCTCTTCTGCATCTGTTAGTGCATATACCTGAATAATACTTCTGTTCCTGGCATTTCTCATAGATGAATAGAAATTAAGCATTCACTGACTTCATTGCATTTCATTTAAATTCTTGCAAAAACATTTTTATTAATTATAAATGCAACACTATTTCTTCATTGTCTCATTTCTGATATAGTATATCATATGATCATCAGATCCAAATTGCCCAATGTCAGTCCATTTCAGTTCATTGACACCCAACAGATTGAGTTTTGCATTTTCCATTTCATTCTTGACCATGTCCAGCTATCCTTGGTTCATGTTTCATATCTTGCATGTCTGAACATGTAAGACATCTTTGCAGCTTCTGACTCTCATGTCATGCACAGCTACATCAGCAGTCAGACATCCTGAGGGATTTGTTCCAGCTGCATTATAAATGTTGGCTTTACTCTACAGAATTTTCAGCTCTTCCCCAGTGGCTCGTTGAGTGTTTTTCCAACCTGAGGGAACTCATTTTCCAGCATTATATTGCAGTTTGTTTCCTTGTGACTCTCTATTGAGTTTTTGTGACAATATACAGAAGTAAATTGCCAGGCCCTTCTTCCATGCAGGTAATATCAGTGTTGTTGCTGTTTGTCACAGAAATGTGATCATCTGCTGCAAACACCATCCCATACTGCTGCTGCCCAGATAGATGGCTTGTCTTAGTTTGGCAGCTCAGCTGAGACCTGTCCATTTTGGGGACTCTGACATTAGTTAAATTACTAATAGCATAGCTCTCAGCAACACTGATGCATGCAAACCCTTGCGGTATGACAAGTCACAAACCAAGTGTGGGCATTCTATGTTAGGGAGGAGTAGCAAAGTGGTTGGGGCAAGGTACTTCAGGCCGGAAGGTCGGGGGTTCAAATCCCACTAGAGGACAGCAACTTTGGGCTGGAAGGACTGGGGTTTCTAGTCCTACAGATGCTCCTTGTGGCCTTGGGCAAGCCACTTAACCCTCCATTGCCCATGTTCCCTGTAAGTAGTAGTGTATGTGTCTCATATCCCCATGTGTTAAATGTATCCCCCAATTGTGTTGTGACCGCTTTGATTGAAGGATAAGGCAGTATACAAAAACTGTCTAAATAAATAAATAAATACTTATCACCAGGGATAAGCAGTGGCTTTCTCCAAGTCTTCCTTAACAATGGTTTATGCACTTTACTCCAGGAGCTTGTCCAAATCTTTTTTTAAATCCAGCTATGCTATGCTGATTTGTCTCATGCATATTCATTGTGGGTATCCTCAAAACCAGACTGGTTGTGAGGTCTCCAGGATTTGTATGAGAAGCTTGTTTTAAAATAAATTAATTCTAAGGGAAAGGTTGAACATTTATACACATACAGTAGGATTCTCTGCAGGTTATGATACTTTCACTGGACCGACATAAAATGATTATGTTTTTGGACTTAGCTCATACAGAGTCACATTTTGCTATGGTACGTATTTCCCTGTCTCCAGGGGGTTTATAATCTAAGCTTGGACTTGAAGCAATGGAGAATTGTGATTTGCCCAATTTATGTCAGTAGAATTTGAACCTTGGCCTTCCTGATTCACTACCGACTACTCTAACCATTCAGCTATTCCTCAACTTCCAATATAATGGTGTACATAATCCAGAGTTGCCAAGTTACATAGTTTCAGGCATGAAACGTTTTGGCCAGTTCTGGTTTTAAATTTATATTACAATGCAGTATGGTATTTGTAGTCCCTGATTTTATCTACTGGAATCAGTGCTGCAGGCCCCATAAGGCATTAGGATGATATTGTCAGAAATCCAGGACTGGCTTAAAATCTCACTCCTAGAACTGGGTAAGTTGGCAACTCTAATTTTTAAATTTAGAGACTACCTTCAGCAGTACTGTTATTTGAAATTATGATACCAGAAGAAGTCTACTTCTACCTTTCTCAATGACTTTGACTCATGGCTTTCCTTCTTTCTGGATTCCTCTTCCCCCTCCCTTATTCTCAGGGACTTTAACATTCATGTTGATAACCCCTCTGATCCTTATGTTTTAAAGCTCCTTTCCCTTACCTCCTCATTCGACCTCCATCTTTGCTGTACTGTCCCACTCACTAGCATGGCCACTGCCTTGACCTTGTATTTTTCTCTATTTGATTACCCTCAAACTTCTGTACCTCAGTTCTTCCCTTATCTGACCATCACCTGCTAAGCTTCACTCTTCATCACCTGCCGCCTCAACCTCATCCTGTCTCCTCCAATCTCTTTAGAAATCTTCATGCTATTAACCCTTTGTTTCTTTCCTCTACAATGTCATCTGAGTCTATTGATGAGGTAGTAGCTTCCTATAACACTGCACTCTCCTCTGCTCTGGATGCTCTCACTCTACCCTTGCCATGTCATGTGAGGCATACTATACCCCAGCCCTGGCTTTTATCCACGACCTACTATCTGCATTCCTGTGCCCGTTCAGCTGAGCATGCTTGGCTCAAATCCCGCCCCCTTGCAGACTTTTTATATTTCAAATTCATGCTTGTCTCTTTCCAGTCAGCCATAGCACTCACCAAACAAGACTATTATGTCCATCTGGCTAACCCTCTTGCCTCTGACCCTCGCTGACTCTTTACTACTCTCAGCTCTCTCCTCAAGGTGCCTCCGCCTCTAACCCTCCCTCCCTTTCTGTCCAAACCCTTGCTGACTATTTCCATGACAAAATCCACAAGATCACCCTCCAATTCTCCACAAAATCAGCTACTTCCCCTCCTTCCCCCTCTACCTCTGCTAACCTCTCTTCCTTTTCTGTGATCTCTGAGGAGGAAACTGCACACCTTCTTTCCTCCTCCAAACTCACTACCTGCTCCTCTGATCCTATTCCCACCTGTCTCCTAAGCCCCATCTCCTCCACTGTTCCTTCCATCTCTCATATTCTCAACCTATCGATCTCCATTGCAACTGTCCTTGCAGCCTTCAAGCATGCTGTAGTTACACCTCTCCTCAAGAAACCCTCACTTGATCCTACATGTCCTTCTAATTATCAACCCATCTCCTTCCTCGCCTTCATTTCTAAACTACTTGAATGTGCGGTTCACTGACATTGCCTTGACTTTCTCTCCTCTCAAGCCCTCCTGGATCCTTTAAAATGTGACTTTCGTCCTTTACACTCTACTGAAACAGCTATTGCCAAAGTCTCCAGTGACTTGTTCCTGGCAAAATTCAAGGGCCTTTACTCAGTCCTCATCCTTCTTGACCTCTCTGCTGCTTTTGACACTGTTGACCACAACCTTCTCCTTGATACCCTGTCCTCACTTGGTTTTAAGAGCACTGTACTATCATGGTTCTCCTCTTATTTCTCCCATCGCTCTTTCAGTGTTTGTTCTGGTGGATCCTCCTCTGCTGCTATCCTGCTCTAAGTTGGTATACCCCAAGGATCTGTCTTGGGTCCACTTCTTTTATCTCTCTATACCCAGTCCCTTGGTGTGCTCATGTCTTTCCACTGCTTTCAGTACCATCTTTATGCTGATGAATCCCAGATCTACCTCTCTACACATGAAATCTCTCTGGCAATCCAGACCCGGATCTTTGCCTGCCTTTCTGACATTGCTACTTGGATGTCTCACCGATGCTTGAAATTGAACATGGCAAAAAAACAAGCTTCTTAGTTTTCCCCCCTAAAACCTCCTCTCCTCTTCCTTCTTTCTCAGTCTCTGTGGATAACTCTCTACTCCTCCCTGTTTCCTCAGCTCGCAACCTTGAGGTCGTCTTTGACTCCTCTCTCTCTTTCTCCACACACATCCATCTGATAGTTAAGACCTGCTTTTTCTTTCTCTATAACATCAACAAAATCCGCCCACTCCTTTCTGAACACACTACTAAGACACTTATCCACTCCTTAATCATCTTCCATCTTGACTATTGTAACCTACTCCATGCTGGTCTTCCTTTGAATCATCTCTTTCGCCTTCAATTTGTTCAACACTCTGCTGCGCGGCTAATCTTCTACCAGCCTCATCATACTCATATTACCCCTCTTCTCAAGTCACCTCATTGGCTCCATATCCATGTACATATTCAGTTCAAACTTCTCCTGCTGACCTATAAGTGCATTCACTCTGCAGCTTCTCACTACCTTTCCTCTCTTATCTCTCCCTACACCCGCCCTCGGGAAGTCTGCTCTTCTGGTAAATCGCTTCTATCTGTGCCCTTCTCTTCTATTGCTAACTCCAGACTTCGCTCCTTTCACCTTGCTGCACCTTTCACCTGGAACAAACTACCTGAGTTTGTACGTCAGGCGCCTTATCTGACCCTTTTCAAATCCAGGCTGAAAACTCACCTCTTTGCTGCCGCTTTCAGATCTTGACTCACCTGATCTCCTTGTGTTTTCCTTGTGTTGTCTGTCTTGACTAGATTGTAAACTCTGATGAGAAGGGACTGTCTCTTACATGTCTGTGCAGTGCTGCGTATGTCTTGTAGTGCTATACAAATGTTCAGTAGTAGTAGTAGTGGTAGTAGTAGTAGTAGTAGGAAGAAGGGATCTTTGTGATCTAAAATGTTCATGCATTTTGTCATCATTTTTTTTGCTTTATTCCAGTGGGTCTCAACCCAGTTACCTAGAACCCCTAGTCCAATTGGGTTTTTTGGATATGCATAATGAATATGCATGAGAGATTTGCATACAGTGGAGGCAGTGCATGCAAATTTCTTTCATGCATATTCATTACACATATCCTGAAAACCAGACTGGTCTGGGGATCCCAGAGGACTGGGTTGAGAACCACTGTGGTTTATGGAACTTGCACTTTCGCTTACCTGAAGATTATGACTTATTTTGCCACCTACTGAAAGCATGGCTTCATTGATCTTCTAGTTTTATTCTACTGCTTTCCCTTAAGGAATTCTTAGCTGTGCCTGCTCTTATGAAATTATCTTGATTTGTCTTTCAAGTAGTGATTTATTATGTTTTTATTGAACCATTCTAATTTTTTGTCCTATATATTTTGTTTTCTTATATATTGATTTTATATGTTGACTGTATCCTGCACTGCACATTATTTATTTATTTACATTCTCTTATATACCACACTATTCTGCATCAGTGCAGTTTACATTGAACAAACTGAAATTACATTGAACAGGGCATTATAACTTGGAGATAACTATTTTACAGGGAACATGGGCTATGCAGGGTTAAGTGGCTTGCCCAAGACCACAAGGAGCACCTGTGGGACTTGAAACCCAAGTCCTTCCGGCCCAAGGTTGCTGTCCTCTAGTGGGATTTGAAGCCCTGACCTTCCTGCCTGAAGTACCTTGCCCCAACCACTAGGCCACTCCTCCACTCCACTTATATTGAAAAGGTGTGTTTTAAAATATTGTTAGGGCTGCCAAGTTTCCCATTTCCAGGATGGAGACTTTTTAGCCAGTCCTGGTTTTGAACGTGCATCCTAAAAACAGCGTGATATTTATAGTCCCTGATTATAGCCATTCAAATCAGTGCTGCAGGTACCATAATGCATAAGGATAGAGTTCTCTGAAATTTAGGACTGGTCTATAATCGCTCTCTTGGAACTGGTAACTTGACTGCTCTATATTATTATTATATTTAGATCATTCTTATGTCAGTACAAAATAAATATAATATAAGTAGCCATATCCAGCTTTCTCCAGGGCTAATACAGCTACTAGAACACTGCACTGTGGATACAGCTGAACTTTATTTGAAGCAGAGAGAACTAAAATTGGAGTAGTCAATCATGTAAGCAGTTAAGCACTACAGAAGTACAGAACAAATGATGGCATTAGCTATACTGAGACAGGCTGAAAAATTGGCAAAAAATGTGTTAAACTTTCCACTAAAAGTCATAGATAGCAAGAGTTCAAGAAATACTCTGAAATGAATTAAACAGACCTAGATTTTTATTGAAGATGCAGAATTAAGATGCCCTCTACTGTCCACATATATGTATAACATGCCAGAGATAAAGACCAGAGCGCTTCCAGCTTCTTACATGAAAGAAGAGGCAAAATAAAATGAAATGAAGGACAAAGAGAAGATAGGATACTTTGGGTAAACAAAAGCTAAAAATGTCATTATGGAGTCAATTAAGGTTCTTTTTTTAGTATTGTTTAGTTTAGTGAGTATTTTCTAAACATCTTCTGCAGCAAGGCATAGAAGCACTTGATAAGGGCTATAAGCAGTAGTGAAAGGAAATCCTGTTAGCATTATGGAAAAGCTTAATCTAGAATTTGTGTAGTGTTTTGGTTGCCACAGTACCAAGGCCACTTTCAAATATACTGAGACTTGAGGCACAAACCTGGGAGGGGGCTCACTTTCCTAGGTCTTCACAAATATTTTCATACTCCCTCTATCACTGTTCCCTCTAAGCTGTACGCGTGTGCACGCGCACACACCTCGCCGAGTGAGCGCACATACTTTACAACAGAGCGCACAAAAATTACGGTTCTGATTCTGATAGAAAACACAGACGTCTTAAAATTTAAAAGCTGTTGTGTATTTACGGTTTTCACAAGTTCTACAATATTTTCTAGTGCAATCAATGTGGTGTACATACTGTATTCTGACGTGTAGTCAAATTTTAAAGTATATAACTCTGAGTGTCGTTATGTGGCGCACAAAAATTTAACCTTCCTTCAAAAGCTGCACAGCTGATATTTTATGCGCACACAGCCTACAGAAAATTAGAGGGAACATTGCCCTCTATCTATATATCCCTTTACTGTTTCTTTTCTCTCCTATTGACTGAATAAGAAACTTGTTGAGTAGAAGGCAACAGAGGGTAATAGTAAATGGAGTTCAATCTGTAGATAGGGGCACTACCAGTGGCAAGCCTCAAAGATCGATTCTTAGTCCTGTTCTTTTTAATAGTTTTGAAAGCGATATTGCAGAAGGTCTATCAGCAAAGGTATGTCTCTTTGAAGATTATACCAAAATCTACAATTGGGTAGACCCATTGGAATGTGTGGATATCATGAGGAGGGATCTAGCAAAGCTTGAAGAATGGTTGAGAATTTGGCAGCTAAGAGTTGATGCTAAAAATTGCAGGGTCATGCATTTGAGCTGCAAAAGCCCATGGGAGAGATACAGTATAGAGGGTGAAACACTTCCATGCACAACAGGAAGGGACCTGGCGGTGGTCATATTGAATGATCTTATAGGCGGTCATTCCGAACCGTGAATAGTGGGGATGGACAGGACGGTTTGGACATCAAACCTCTGCTATTTGCCTTGAGCCAATTCTGATTACAAAGCTCACTGCATGCACAGAGGAGATGTGCAGGGGGCTCTGGATGGGGGTGGGAGGGGTGAGCCAGAGGAGGAACGTGGGCAGGGCAGAGGTGGGCCCATGATCCCAGATGTACAGGGCCGATTTTGGTCGCGGCCCTGTATGTCCGGGCTGGAGGAGATAGATGGGCCAGCCATGGAGGACCTCTCTGAAAAGGTGAGGAGCACAAGGAGGCCCCCCACAGTCCAATCCTGGCTCCTGCAGGCCCCTTCAGGGGTCAGGCAGTGGGGAACAGCATCTTGTAACTTTTGTGGGGGATCAGGGCTCCTGCATGGCATCCTGGTGCCATGGCGATGGGACGCCACAGCACCGAGCTCCATGCAGGAGCATTGGGAGGGTTAGATGGGGAGGGAGCCATATATGCAGTGGATCAGAATCGGGACACGTCTTGCCCATCCAAGCCCTTTGCCCCGATTCTGCTCCTGTGGGAATGTCTAGCTCCCGCGGGTGCAGAATCGGGTCCAAATCCAGCCCATCCAGATTTTGGACGTCTGGACGGGCCAGATGGGCCCCAATCAGAATGGGTCCCATAGTGGTCAAACAGGTAGAAAAGGCTACAGCAAAAGCTAGAAGGATGCTTGAGTGCACTGGGAAAGGAATGGCCAGCAGGAAGAAGTAGGTAATAGTGCCTTTGTATAAGACTCTAATAAGACCTCATTTGCATTACTATATACAATTCTGGAGACCATACCTTCAAAAAGGTATAAATAGGGTGGAGGCATCCAGAGAGCAGCTACTAATATAGTCCGTGGTCTTCATCATAAGGTATATGGGAATAGATTTAAAGATCTCAATATGTATATTTTGGAGGAAAGGCAGGAAAGAGTAGTTACTCACCTGTAACAGGTGTTCTCCAGGAGCAGCAGGAATCAGTCCTCACATATGGGTGTCATCGGCTCCGATGAAGCCCCAGCGGAGCATTTCCCCAGCTTTCTATGAAAGCCTTTGGGAATGCAGGCACGCATGCGCGGTTCCCTTCCCGCCTAAAGGTGCCATCTTACCTCAGTCAAATGACATAGCTAAGAACAGCACACAAAAATGAAAAAATAAACTATGTACAACTGCAACTCCGAGGGGAGGAGGGAGGGTTGTGAGGACTGATTCCTGCTGCTCCTGGAGAACACCTGTTACAGGTGAGTAACTACTCTTTCTCCAGGACCAAGCAGGAAGTCAGTCCTCACATATGGGTGACTCCGTAGCTCTGGGCTACCAAGGAACCCAGGCTGAACAAGAGAACTCCCTCTAGTCTCAGCAGCAAAGAAAAGCTTTTCAAGGACACAACCTCCACCGGTAGCCCAACAGAGGGCAGGAGGGCAGGAGTTGCCTAAACCTCAAAGAGATTCCGGAGTACTGCTTGGCCAAAAGCACTGTCCCTACGGGACTCCCTCTCCAGACAGTAATGGGCCGCAAAAGTCTGGCTTGAAGACCAAGTTGCAGCCCTGCAGATGTCTATCAAGGGCACAGAGCGGAGATGAGCCACTGAGGCAGCCATTGCCCTGACACGGTGGGCCGTGACCCGACCCTGCAAAGGGAGGTCAGCCGCCTTGTAAGCCCAGGTGATACAGTCAGCCACCCAGATGGACAAGGTACGCTTGGACACAGCCAACCCCAACTTATTAGGGTCAAAGGATATGAAGAGCTGAGTAGCCCTCCTATGCCCCTGCGTACGGTCAAGATAGAAGGATAAGGCCCTCCTACAGTCCAGGGTATGCAGGACTGCTTCAGCCTGGCTTGCATGAGGCCTAGGGAAGAATGTTGGAAGAACCACCTCCTGATTGAGGTGGAAAGAGGAGACAACTTTTGGGAGGAACTTTGGATGAGTCCTGAGGACTACCCTGTTCCTATAAATCCTGGTGTAAGGCCTATCACAGACCAGGGCCTGAAGCTCACTCACTCGCCTAGCCGAGGTAAGGGCTATTAGGAAGAGTGTCTTCCAGGATAGGAAGCGTAGTGGACAAGTAGCCATCAGCTCAAAAGGTGGGCGAGTCAGTTGCTGCAAGACCACATTCAACTCCCACGCAGGGGCAGGGGGACGGATTGGAGGCTTGAGCAAAAGCAAGCCCCTGAGAAAGCAGGACACCAAGGGGTGACCCGACAGAGAATGTCCCTCCACCAGTGAGTGGTGAGCTGCTAGAGCGGAGAGGTGGATCCGAACAGAATTGGACTTAAGTCCCTGATTTGATAAGTGCAGTAAGTACTGAAGCACTACCGGCACAGTACAGGAGAAAGGATCCTCTTTACGTAGCTGACACCACACAGAAAACCTTTTCCATTTGAGAGCATAGGTTTTCCTAGTGGACTGTTTCCTAGAGGCTAGGACAACCTCCTCAACTTCCTGAGGTAGGCCCCAGGGAGCCAAAACTACCCTTGCAGCCTCCAGGCCATCAAATTGAGAGCTTTGAGATTGGGGTGCAGAAGGGAACCCTGCTCCTGTGAGAGAAGGTCGGGTTACAACCCCAGAGGCAGTGGAGGATCCACCGCCAGTTGAAGCAGAAGAGGAAACCAAGGCTGTCTCGGCCACCTGGGAGCCACCAGCAGGACCGAGGCCTTGTCCTGAAGAATTTTGAAGAGAGTTCGGGCCACCAAGGGCGTGGGAGGAAACGCATACAGGAGGCCCTGAGACCATGGAATCAGAAAAGCATCTGCTGCTATTCTCAGAGGATGAGGTTGCCTGGAGCAGAACTTTGGCAGTTGCTTGTTCATTGGGCTGGCAAAGAGATCTACCAAAGGGAGACCCCATTTTAGGAAGATCTTCTGAACTACTGAAGGATGCAGCTGCCACTCGTGGGGCTGCAGAATTCTGCTTAATCTGTCTGCCAGGAAGTTGTCCTGGCCTGGAAGGTACACAGCCTTGAGGAGCATGTTATGCTTGAGGGCAAATGAACAAAGGTCCTGAGCCTCGCGACAAAGGATTCTGGACCCAGTCCCGCCCTGTTTGTTCACATAAAACATGGCTACTTGGTTGTCTGTCTGAACCAGGACAGACTGATGAGCCAGGGTAGGAGAGAAAGCTTTGAGTGCTAATCGAATAGCTCTGAGTTCGAGGAGACTGATCTGCTGTGCAGCTTCCCAAGGAGACCACAGGCCCTGGGTGCACTTGCCTAGACAATGAGCTCCCCAGCCCTGCAGGGAGGCGTCTGTGGTCATTACCACTGTGTAACCAGGAATCTGAAAAGGTACCCCCTTCAGTAGATTGGGTGGGTGCAGCCACCAGTTGAGGGAGTGCAGAAATTGTCTGGACACCCTTATCCTGTCTCTGAGGCTGCCTGTGGCCTGTGACCACTGAGTCCGAAGGCACCACTGTGCAGGCCTCATATGGAGCCTGGCATTGGGGTCACATGTACTGTCGAAGCCATGTGGCCAAGCAGCCTCAGGCAGAGTCTGGCGGCGACCAGTGACCTTCTGAGAAACTGATTTGCCAAGGCCATCAACCTTTGGGCCCTGTCCTTTGGCAAGAAAGCCTTTGCCAGCAGAGAGTCCAGCCTTGCTCCTATGAACTCCAAGTTCTGGGAGGGGAGCAAAGTGGACTTTGCAAAGTTTATGACAAACCCCAGGCTTTGAAGAAGAGCAATAGTCCTGAGGGTGGCATGTCTGGCCTCCTGGCACGTCTGACCCCTGATGAGCCAGTCGTCCAGATAGGGGAAGGCAAAGATTCCCTGATTTCTCAGGTAGGCCGCCACCACTGCCAGGCATTTAGTAAAGACTCTGGGAGCGGAGGTGAGGCCAAAAGGCAGCACTCTGTACTGATAATGGCTTCCTCCCACAATGAACCTGAGGTACTTTCTGTGGTCTGGATGAATGAGGATGTGAGTGTACGCATCCTTTAGATCTAAGGAGCATAGCCAATCTCTCTGCTGGAGGTAGGGCAGAAGTGTTCCAAGAGTAAGCATCTTGAACTTTTCTTTCTCTAGGAACTTGTTGAGGTTCCTGAGGTCCAGAATGGGTCAAAGGCCACCAGTTCTTTTGGGCACCAGGAAATACCTGGAGTAGAATCCGTGACCTTGCAAGTGGGGAGGCACAGGATCCACCGCCCTGTCCACCAACAGACCTTGAAGCTCTTGAAGGAGAAGGTCTGTGTGCAGGGGAGGCCTTGGAGGCTCCCCTGGAAAGTAAGGAGGAGGCAGTTGGTGAAAATGCAGTGCATAGCCCTTGTGGACTATGTCCAACACCCAACTGTCCCCGGTGATGAGGGGCCACTGGTGGGCAAAGAGGGCGAGGCAACCTCCTGTGCAGGGTTGGGAGGGCAGGGATGGAGAGGCTACGCTCAAGGAATCAAAAACCCCCACCCTGCTGAGTGGGAGCAGGGGCCAGAGGCTTGGGGGTCCTCTGCCTACGGGGCCCATTACCCTGCCCCTTCGCTTGCTGACCCTGGGGTGCAGCTTGGGCAGCCTGATATTGAGGGTACTGTTTGTAGGCAGTGCCCTTCCTCGGGTAAAAGGACTTTTTACCCGAGCCCTTCTTTTTATGAGAAGGGGCAGAGGTCTTCCTAGACAGCCTTGTCCGTGTAAGGTGCTCTGTCTCGAGCTGAGCAGCCTTCTCGGTCATGGGTGTAAGATTTAGTCAGCTTTACTCTCCTGTAGGCAGACGAGCCCCCATAAAGATGTAAGATTTAGTCAGCTTTACTCTCCTGTAGGTCCTGGGTTCATTTCACTTTACAGAGGCAGTAGGGTTTGCAATAAAACAACCAAACAGGTGTGGCTTGGAGAAAGGTTTTTTATGTAGAAATAGGCTTATTACATAGGTATTGAACAGAGGTATATAGTAATTGTTACAGAGCTGTTTTAGTGTGCATCAATGAATCTGTGTGTGCATGTGCATGTGTGAAGTGTAAGAGAGAGAGATAGGCCCAAACATGTGGCTCAGAGCCTCATGGCAAGGTGTAGTGGAAGAGAGAGAGAGAGCGGGGGAGGGGTGAAGGGAATTGATTATCAGAGCCTCCTGTCCTTCATGTTCGATGAATGGTGGAAGAGAGAGAGAGAGAGGAAGTGTTTCTGTCCTTTATAGTGAATTGAATCCTCTCCAGCACTTCCCCTTGAGGTCTGCTATTGTTTCTAGCCACTCCCCTTGAGATCTGCCATTCTTGATTTAGCAAGGAGGGGTTTCAGACAGGCCTTGGAGACTGAAATCACCAGGGGGTCAGAGTTAATCTCATCTTGTAAACTGTCCTATTACCTTTGGAGACTGAAGTCACCAGAGTCCACAGCTGCATGGAAGCCAGGGTCTGGGGAAAAAGCCATGACTCCTATGTCATGTATGTTGACAATGGGCTTGCCAAAAAGGTTTTCACCTCGGCAAGGGACATCGACCAACTTGTCCTGAACCCATGGCTCGAGGTCCGAAGACTGCAGCCATGCCTGGCGTCGAGCCGCGATGCTGGCTGCCGCAACTCGGGCCGAAGCCTCAAAGCCATCGTAGGCGGTGCGGGACATGAACTTCGAGCAGTCCCGAATCCCCGAGGACAAGGACTTAAATCTCTGCAAGGGTTCCCCGGAGAGTCCAGCAGAGAACCCGGCCAACTCCTTGGCCAGGTCCCGCAAGTACATGCCCATGTACAGCTGGTACGACTGGACACGGCAAGCAAGCATCGAGCCCTGGAAGCACTTTCTACCGACGCCATCGAGGTTTCGGGCCTCCCTGCCAGGGGGCACCGCAGAGTGCATCTTCTGGCTCTTCAGACGATGCATGGCCGATTTCAAAACCATAGAATGGTGTGGTAGCTGTGCCTTCTGAAAACCAGGGCTCTTTCTGAGTCGATAGATCGAGTCGACTCGCTTGCTTAGAACCGGCGCCGAGGCCGGTGCCTCCCACATATGGCCATATCCTGGACGAACTCCGAGAACCGAGTATCCTCCGGAGGGGATCTACTCCGGGGCTCAGACTGCAGTGAGTCCGACGGGATGCACCGAGTCTTGAACGTATCGGGAGACTCCTCGTCCTCCGTCTCCCAGGCGGACTCGTCCGAGGAGGAGTCAGGGTCCGACCCCGCGGGGCCCTGGAGCATCCGCCCCGACGCCGAAGGCACTGGCGTCGACGCCCTCAGTCCCGAACGGGAGGTCGAGGGAGACCGCGACTAAGGTCGACTTCGAGCCATGATGGACTCGAGTATCGGCTCGGTCTCCGGGGTCGACTTCAATGTCGATGTCCCGGTGGTCGGGGCAGATGCGCCAGACAGGCTGGCCATCAGTGCCCGCTGCTGCTCCATGAAGGCAGACAGTCTGCTCTCCAAGGCTGTCATCCTGAGATTCAGCTCGGGAGACGCAGCAGCCACCGACTCGCTCTCTGGGAGGAGAGTCCTCAAGGACTACGGGGCTTACGTGTTCAGCAGACTCCGGCTCCACGCGAGGAACTTTGGCAGGCTTCTCTTGTTCCATGGGCCCAGGGCGACGGTCGGGGGTCTTAGACCTGGCCCTCGAGGAGCCAGGGACCTCCTCCAACGATGCCCTCGCGAGCCGCTTCTTCCTCTTCCGTTCCCGCTCGGTCGACCCCCTGTCCAAGGAGCTTCGACGGCGCTCGGGATCGGAATCCCGAGATGTCGAGGCCTCAGACGAGGTCCGGGCCCGGCCGGAGGCTGAGTCCGAGAAAAGCCTTTCCTTTTGCTGCTGGCGACTTCGGAGTGCCTTGGAAGACATCTTCCCACATGGCCCGCACGACTTAGGATCGTGATCAGGGCCGAGGCACCGAAGGCAGCAGTCGTGTGTGTCGGTGAGAGACATTAATTTCTTACACCTATCACACTTTTTAAAACCACTGGAAGCCATCGGGGAAAAAAGAGTCCCCGCGAGGTCAAAGGACCGGCCTTCCAGGGAAAAATGGAAAAAAGGGCCGAACGCCAGCCACGAAGGGCAAAAACCGAAAAAGAAGAATCGGGCTCGATACCGGTGTACCGAACCTGGTGGGAGGGGAACCGGCGTCGAACCAGGAGAAAAAATAGCGATAATCGCCGAAAAAATCTACTTTTAACCGGGAGGACAGGACACACGTCCGGTGGGCTTCTCGGAAAAAAAGAGACTGAGGTAAGATGGCACCTTTAGGCGAGAAGGGAACCGCGCATGCGTGCCTGCATTCCCAAAGGCTTTCATAGAAAGCTGGGGAAATGCTCCGCTGGGGCTTCATCGGTGCCGATGACACCCATATGTGAGGACTGATTTCCTGCTTGGTCCTGGAGAAAGGGGTAATATGATAAAGACATTTAAATACCTCTATGGAATAAATGTACAGGAGGTGACCCTCTTCTACTTGAAAAAAAATTCTGGAATGAGAGGCTATAACATGAAGGTGAAAGGTGACAGACTCAGGAGTTATCTGAGAAAATATTTCTTTATGGAAAGAATGGTGGATGCGTGGAAAGGCCTCCCAGTGGAGGTGGTGGAGACAAAAACTGTATGTGAATTCAAAAATGTATAGGGAAAATACAGAGGATCTCTGACATAGAGGAAGCGATTGTAGAACTTAATTGTTCTTATGGATGGAGAATGAATACTCCGTAAGGTCTTTATCTGACATTGTTTTCTATATTTCAACCTTACTTTTTCCATAACTGTTTCCCAGTTGCAGGTTTATAAGGTGATGGCTTTGGCTCACATCTTTTTGGTAGTAGCTCAAGGTGAATGATATTCAGGTATTTTCTTATCTCTGGAGAGTTAAGATCACAAGGAAGAGCAGTAGGACTTGAATGCTGGTTTCTGTGCTTCATAGCTTACTGCACTAACCATTAGGCTTTTTCTCCATCCCCTTTTTCTCCCTTCTATTCCTTTTTTTATTTTTTTTTATTTTATATTTATAAGTTTACAAATTTATTGCAAGGATACAATCACTTGCATGGAAATCGGGGAATCAATGAATTATAACACCAGGAAAAGACAATCATAAGAAACAGTTTACCAGATAACCCCGCTCAAGCCCACAATAAAGGATCCAAAAAATGAACAAGAAAATACCATTCAAAAAAGAAACTCTTACAGGAAATATACAGAGAGATATCAGCCATATTCCCAATTAAAGTGGAGTAGAACAGTTAGCGGATACCCCACCTGTCACCCCACGGGCATTCAAAAAAGAAATTAATTGAGACGGGAAAAAGAAAATATAGGAAATACCTTCCAATTTCACCAAACATTTACAGGGATACTTTAGAAAGAAAAGCCCACCCAATTGAGAGACCCTCGGGTGCAGAAGTAAAAATTCTTTAACCTGGAAAAGAGATGGCTGAGGGGAGATATGATAGAAGTCTATAAATTAACAAACGGAGTGGAACAGGTAAACGTAGATCGATTGTTTACGTTATCAGAATATAGAAAGACTAGGGGACATGCAATGAAGCTACAGGGTAAACTATTTAAGACTAATAAAAGAAAATATTTTTTCACTCAACGTGTAATCAAACTCTGGAATTTGTTACCGGAGGATGTAGTAAAGTCTGTTAATGTAGCTGGGTTTAAAAAAGGTTTGGACAAGTTCCTGGAGGAAAGGTCCATAAACTATTATTAAGAAGGGACCCAGGATATCAATGCTTGACCCAGTACAAGCATTGTGGAACCTGCGTCTTTTGGGGAAACTGCTACATGCGTATGACCTAGATTGGCCACTGTTGGAAACAGGATACTGGGCTTGATGGACCTTGGTCTGACCCAGTATGGCATATCTTATGTTCAATGTTCCCTCTAATTTTCTGTAGGCTGTGTGCGCATAAAATATCAGCTGTGTGCAGCTTTTGAAGGAAGGTTAAATTTTTGTGCGCCACATAACGACACTCGGAGTTATATACTTTAAAATTTGACTACACGTCAGAATACAGTATGTACACCACATTGATTTTAATCAAATTAAATGAAAATAGATGATTACTAAATGAAGCGGGAAATTTCTAGTAATTACAATCATAACTTTTAAATTTTAAGACGTCTGTGTTTTCTATCAGAATCAGAGCCATAATTTTTGTGCGCTCTGTTGTAAAGTATGTGCGCTCGCTCGGCAAGGTGTGTGCGCGCGCGCACACGCGCACAGCTTAGAGGGAACAGTGCTTATGTTCTTATGTTCTCTCCTGCGTCGTTGGGTTTCCCTAGCTAAATCAGGAAAAATACAGACCAGGCAGCCCTTAAAAGGCACATTCCTCTTCTTAAAAAACATTTTAAGGAGCCATTCCCTATCTGATGCCAATGCAAAGGTTACCAAACATGTAACAGGAACAGCCACTTCCGTATCTGACTTTTCTAATAAAGAAGTAACATTTAGAACATCAGCCATTTGTGGACCAGGAATTTCCACATTAGAAAAGGCTTTTTGACCAGTAGGAATATAACAAATTTTAACCAATGGTGGACAGAGCTCAGGAGAAACCACAAGCACATCAAACAAATAAGCTTTAAACATCTCGTTAGCTGAAATACCAGTTATTCTAGGAAAATTAATCAAACGTAGATTAGTCAGCCTTGAATGATTATCCAAATATTCCAAACGACTCCTCACATTTCCAAAGTCTTTCATCAGTGCCTCTGCTTGAGATTCTAAATGATCAGTTCTCAATGAGAAACCAGAAACAGAAGCCTTAAGGGTTTCAATGGATTCAACGTTCGTAGAACAGGTCTATTCCCTTCTACTCCTTTGCCACTGCCTCTTTCTTTCCTGTCTCTAACCCTGCATACCATGGCTCCTTTCCAGTTCCTGTCCTCCCACATGTCTCTTTCCCAGTTCCTCTCTCTTGTTTCACCCATCATAGCCTCTTCCAAGCTTCACTCCAGCCCTCTCCCTCACCTCATTCCAGGCCAGCAGAGATCCTCAGGCTGCTCTGCAATAATAGAAAGGAAAGTCAGTGCAGTGTCTGTGAGCTTGGGCAATTTTCAAACTTTCTTGCAGACCTTAGATCTAGTTTTCAAAGAGAAAGCGTATGCATACAGCATATCTGAAGACTTTGCACCTGCTTTTGTGTGAGAAAAATGTCAAAGGATATTAACGTGCCTTGATTTGCAAATATAATCTGCATACATTGCCTTCCGACTCTTGCCAAATATACCTCAGGAAATGCTTCTCCTAAATGCTATTAATGCTGTACTTTTAGCAGTTTTGGGGCAAGGGGGAGGCAATTTTTGGACTGTCAATTTGTTCAAGTAAATCACTGTTTACCTGAATAATGGCTTTGAAAATCATTGTTCCCATATTGCACCTACTAAGTACAGAACACAGAGCTGATAAGATCAGAGTACTGCCACGTGTTGATTCAATGCCATTTTCTTATTTTGGCGCTCTATTGTCAAGGGTCAAGCTGGAAGGATTTTTGTCTGTCCATACGTATGTTTGATGGCACAGGAAGAGACAGTGAGTGCATTACGGGAGAAGGAAAGGGAGAGACAGAATGAAAGGCCTGAGAGAATGCAAGATTGAGAAGCAGGGGAGGGATAGTGCATGGGTGGGTGTAGGAAAAAGAGGAAGAGCGCAAGAGAGAGCAGTGAAGGATAAGAATGGGAAATAGTGCAAGAGTGCGGGAGAGACAAGGAGTAAGTGCAGGAAGACAGGAGAAAGTGCAGACACACACCCATCACTCCAACACACATGGACACACAGCCACCCTGACACATACACCCTAACACATAAAAACATGACAGCAGATAAAGACTATACAGCCTATACAGACTGCCCTTCCATACCAACTACTAAGCTTTACATCCTTTTTTTTCCATTGTAGAGCTTCTGTTTTCCCCATGCTTTCTTGAATTCAGATACACTCTTTGTCTCTACTACCTCCACTGAGAGACTGCATCTACCACTTTTCCTGCACAGAGATATGCTGTAAATTACACCTGAGTCCATCCCCTTACACTTTCATCTTATGCCCCCCCCCCCAAATTGCAAAGCTCTCTTTCAATTGAAAGAAGCTCTCCTCCTGTGCATTTATGCCATGGAGGCATTTAAACATCTCTATCATATTTCGTGGTCTAGAATTTCGCAGCTGTGATTTAATGCTAAAAAATGCAGGGTCGTGCATTTGGACTGCAATAATCCAAAAGAGCGGTACAGTGTAGAGGTAAAGTACTGCTGTCCACAAAAGAAGAGTGGGACCTGGGCATGATTGTGTCTGACGATCTTAAAGTAGCTAAATAGGTAGAAAAGGCAAAACCAAAAGCCAGATGGATGCTTGGGTACATAGGAAGAGGAATGACCAACAGAAAAAAAGGAGGTGATAGGGCCTTTGTATAAGTCTCTAGTATGACCTCATTTGGAGTATTTTGTGCAGTTCTGGAGACCACACCTTCAAAAGAATATAAACAGGCTGGAGGCGGTGCAAAGAGTGGCTACTAAAATGGTTAGTGGTCTTCATTATAAAGCCTATGAGGACAGACTTAAAGATCTTAATATGTATACTTTGGAGGAAAGGCAGGATAGATGAGATATGATAAAGATGTTTAAATATCTCCATGGCATAAATGCACAGGAGGAGAGTCTCTTTAGATTGAAAGCAAGCTCTGCTATGAGGGGACATAGGATGAGGGTGGAAGGGGATAGACTCAGGAGTAATATGCAGAAAAATATTTTTACGGAAAGAGTGGTAGATGCGTGGAATAGTCTCCCAGTGGAGGTGGTAGAGATGAGGACAGTATCTGAATTCAAAAAAGTATGGGACAAACACAGAGGATCTCTAAAGGTAAAGGGGGACTGTTGTAGTTGTTGATATGGAAGGGCAGACTAGACAGGCCATTAGTCGTTTTCTGCCATCATGTTTCTATGTTTTTATATTTCTATCTCACCTCTCCTTCTGACTTTTGCTGTCCCCTTATCTACCTGTTTAGCCACTTTAAGATCATCAGAAACAATTACACCCAGGTCCTGCTCTTCTTTCATGGACAGAAATACTTCAACCCCTATACTGTACCACTCTCTTGGATTTTTGCAGCCTAAATACATGATTTTGCATTTTTTAGTGTTAAATCTCAGCTGCCAAATTCTTGACCATGCTTCATGCTTAGCAAGATCCCTTCTCATGTTATCTGCTCCTTAATCAGTGTCTACTCTATTGCAGATTTTGATATCATCCACAAAGAGGCAAACCTAACCAGATAGCCATTCCGCAATATCACTTACAAAAATCTAAAAATGAATCAGACTAAGGACAGATCCCTGCGGCACACTACTGGTAGCATCTTTCTTCTCAGAGTGAGCTCCATTATCTGTACACTTTGTTGTCTCTCACTCAACCAATTTCTAGCCCAGTCAGTCACTCTAGGATCCATCCCTAGGGCACTCAATTTATTTATAAGTCGCCTGTGTGGAAAAGAGTCAACGGCTTTGCTGAAATCTAAGTACACCACATCTAGAGCTCTCCCTTAGTCCAACTCTCAGGTCACCCAGTCAAACAAATTAATGAGATTTGTCTGACAAGACCTGCCTCTAGTAAAACCATGCTGCCTCAGATCCTGCAATCCACAGACACCCTCCACACACTAACACACATGCACATGACATATGCATACACAGATATGTACATATACAGGGTGGCCCAAAAAAAGTGAGAACATCTCGTAAATTAAAAGCTTAAATAGTTTACTTATTTACCTTTTTTAGCTATATAACGTCTTTATTTTGACAATTTCCGATCGCCATCTTTTTTTTAAAATTTGTCAATCGTTTACATCTGTCTTTTTGAATTTTTAAATAACTTATATGCTACGAAATGTTCTCACTTTTTTTGGGCCACCCTGTATATATGCACTGAGCTACCAAGACATGCAAGCACAAATACAAGCCAACATACACATGCATATGTGCCTCAACCTTCCCCATGACAAACACACACAGAGGCATGCACCACTTGACACTCCCCATTACACACACACATATATGCACAATATCCACGCGACATACACACACACCTTGCTCTCCTCATGAACCTTCCAACACTCCCTGTAATACACACACATTCACACACACCCTGATGCTCGCCATAATGTACATACACACACACACATTCACGCATCTCTGATGCTTGCTATGATGTGCACATACAAACACCTCTCACACTACCTATGACACACATATGCACGCATGCATCCCCTGACACCCCTCATGGCATGCGCACGTGCTCACACACATGCATATTCTGACACTCCATGTGAGACACACACACATGCACCCGCATGCCTAATTCTGCAAATGGGAGACATGCACCATTGTGTCACACTGCAAGTGCACACTTTTCAACTTCTTAATAGAATTATTTAATTCATTATCCCGTCTACCTTTATAAAGAAAAAATATGGCATACATAGAAAATGCAACAATGCAAAATTGAAAATCATAGTCCTGTCACGGGATTCTTAGCAGATTCTGAAACTCTACTGGATCAATGTAAGAGTTATCTCAAAATATCATAGAAGAATTTGAGACTGAGTAGGTCCCCTCTTCAGATGTCACATCAGAGACATTATTCACATCTGAAAAGGAACCTATCTGGTCTCAATAGCTCATGTAAAATATTTTGAGATAGTTCTTATACTGATCCAAATAAAGCCATTACAACATGTAGAGAATCCAGTTTACTCCAGGAGTCACACCGCTACCAGAACACTGTGTTACAAATTGCAATTAGTAAAGGAACAATTTTTCTACTTTCTACTTTGGGATAAAATCTGCAAGCACTTTTTATCTGAAGGCTTTGCACATTTTTCGTTCTTCTCAATTTATCCTCCAGCATCATGTTATTCTTGATCAAGGCACTGTTGGATGCTTCTAATACCTTTAATCTTTTATTCCTGCTCCTGAACAATAGTTTGGCACTTCTCTGTTGTTCCATCTAAGGAAACATCTTCTCCACTATGTCACCTGAAAATCTACACAGTTGAAAGAAGCATCCAGATGCAGTAGCTTCCAACCTCCAAATTTCCAGATTCCCAATTTGGATTCAAAGGTAGAGAAGCCTCACTCCTAGAATATCCTGGAAACACTAGAGGCTCCAAAATATGTCTCTGGCAATTAATCTGTTCTTTCTGACAAATCAGAATCAATTTCCCTTCCTCAGTCATAAATACAATAAATTCAAAAGGAACAATCTGTTTATGAGATCATTCACCCCCATGTTATTGAAAATAATTTGGACCCAATTGGCAGGCTCTTCAATCTAACTCTGGTTACAGGAAGCAAATGATGAAAAATCCAAGACCACTGTAGCAGTAGATGGGAGGTGAGGGATGAGGGCTGGACTCAGAGAAATATTTACTTCCATCAGCCCTCAAATAATTCCAGCAGATAAATAGTCTGTACCTAGCTCATGAGGATGTATTCACAACTAGCAGTCCATTAGGACTTTGCTAGAGCTTTGGCCTCAGTGGACTCTTTGGGTTGCCCTATCCTCTTCCCCATCAAGACAGAAACAATAAACTCATAAGCGCTCCTCAGTAGCTCAGAAAGGGATCCTCAGCTGCAGCCCCCCTCCATGCTTTTCTCTGAAGCCAATTAGTGCACTCGGATGATGTCACCAAACAGACAGGACATATCTGGAGTGGAACAGGAAACTCTTGCCAGTTTGTTAGGGAATTCATAGCTCTGACTCCTCCGATCCATTAGAGCTTCTTGCTGGGTACTTCACATGATGTACCATGGATCCTCCAAACTTTTATCTGGAGCCAGCTGGTGCACAAGTATGATGTCACCAAATGGGCTAGCTGGAGTGGCACAGGAAAAACTTTTTAAATAAGGGATTCACAGCTCCTATGCTTCTATCCCTCAAAGCTCCTTGTTCCTTTCCCTCTTCCCTGGATGTTTTCTCTCTAATTGTATTGGTGCTGCTCTGTTTTTTCCTCTTATGTTGTACTTGCTTTCTTTCCTGCTCTTTCTCTGATATCGATATTTCCTTTTCATCTCAATATTCTACATGTCTTTTCTAGGCCTCTAGGTCTCTTACATCACCATCTTTTCACTTCTCTATATCCAGTAATAACTGGATGTCATCCTTCTTCCTTCCTCTTCCCATTCCTTTTTTCCTTCACCATCTCTTATCCTTCACTACCCCCATCTCAATACTTCTTCTACCCTCTACCATCTTCTTTCAGCTTTTCACCATCTTTGATTCTCTTTTACTCCCCACCTATGGGTTTCTTCCTCTTTTCCATTCCCTCTCTGATTCTCTTTCAATATCTTGCCCACCTCTTCCCTGGCTCACTTCTACCCACTTTATCTCTTTCTTCCAGTTCTCTTGCACCCTTAACCACCCCACCCTCTGCTTCCAGGGCTGGCGCAAGGAGATGAGGTGCCCTAGGTGAAACTCATCCCTTGTGCCCCCCCCCCCCGGCCAGCTGGCCACCCCCAATCAAATAGGAAGTTGGGCATCAGTGGGGGTGGAAGCAGACAGACCCGCAGCTCCAAAGTATGCAGGTAGGCGCTGTGGGGATGTTTCAATCCATTGCCGCCACTGTAGATCCTGGTGAGGGGTGACAGCATTGGCAGTGGATGCCCCCAGAGGACCGGCACTTTAGGCGGCCACCTAGTTCACCTAATGGTAGAGCTGGCCCTGCCCCACCGTCTAAAAAGGTTTCTTGCACCATCTCCACTTGACTCCTTCATCTAAACATTTCACAGTTCCTCATATAACCTCTCCCCACATGGTTTTCATACATTCCCAACAGCACATTTCTCTTATGCAGCTCAGACTTTAGAAAGAAAAGAAGTGCAAGACAGCCCATTTGTATTGACGACCTCAGGAAGATAGTATTCACTGCTTTTATATCCACTATCCATCACCAACTTCTAGCATTCATCTACTTCTTACTACTGACAACATTTTTTTCCTTCTTGCACACTCCAATATTCATGATATTTGTCTTCACCAAAAATTCACTCCATTCTCATCTCTCATGAGCATTCAGTCCTCTTCACTTCATCCCCTGTTGGTGCTCAACAACTCCCCCTTTCTCCATCACTCACAGTTTTCCTGCCTGCCTAGAGATGAATGGTGGCTCCCCTCCTTCCCCTCCTCTATGCTAGCCTGGAATCAGGAATCCTGGGAGCAAAGAGTGTTGCTGTGTTTGTTGCAGTACTTCTTTTCCTGTCCATGTGGCAACAGGCAACAAGTTTAGAGAGCAGGAAGTCTGGCTAATCACCTGCACACTGATACCCTAACACCTTAAAGAAACCCTTATTCTAGGGTTGGTTATCTATGGATACAGCACTGCTGTATAAAATTATTCTCAAGTTGTGGCAATAAAGCTTGGGTGCATAGGGAGAGGAATGGCCAGCAGAAGAAAGGAGTGCCTCTATATAAATCTTTGGTGCAATCTCATTTGGAATACTGTGTGCATTTCTGGAGACTGCATTTTCAAAAGGATATAAACAGATTGGAGTCGGTACAGAAGGTGGCTACTAAAATGGTTAGTGGTCTTCATTATAAAACAAATGAGGACAGACTTAAGGATCTTAATATGTATACTTTAGAGGAAAGGCGGGATATAGGTGATATGATTGAGATATTTAAATACCTCAGTAGCATAAATGCAAAGGAGGAAAGCCTCTTTCGATGGAAAGCAAGCTCTGCTATGAGGGGACATAGCATGAGAGTGAAAGGAGATAGATTCAGGAGTAATATGTAGAAATATTTCTTTATGGAAAGAGTGATTGATGCATGGAATAGTCTCCCAGTGGAGGTGGTAGAGATGAGGACATTATCTAAATTCAAAAAAGCATGAGACAAACACAGAGGAACTCTAAAGGAAAAAAAGGGGACTATTTTAGTGGTCGATATGGAAGGGCAGATTACATAGGCCATGTGGTCTTTTTCTGCCGTCATGTCTCTATGTTTCTAAGCTGCATCAGCCTGCTGAGACATCACTGACTTTGGTGCTACCAGGCTCCAACATATCCATGGAAATGTTACAGACTGCCAACAGTTAGAAACTATCAGGATTGCATACATGTATAGAGTTAAGAATTGTACATAGTTTCCCCCAGTTACTTCCAAGTTGATCTCCCTGTTTATTGTAAATACAACTCAAAGTTCCTTGTGTTGTATAGTTGATGTTAAATGTAAACCGCTCTGATCTAAAATAGAGCGGTATAGAAGAACTGTTAAATAAATAAATAAATAAAATAAATACATGGAAATTGGTGACTTGGCACCGAATGCTTGGCATTGAATGCTTGGCTCCAGATTACTAGAGATCAATTCAGAATCCATAAATGCCTGATTTATGGTTTACAATGCCTACTGGACACGCACACACACACACACTGGTTTACAATGCCTATTGGACACGCACGCACGCACACACACACACACACACACACATACACACACACATTTGGGATTGGGCACAAATATTACTGTCCTTGGTCCGATTCTTTTTAACATCTTTGTTAGTGATATAGCGGAAGGGCTGTTGGGTAAGGTTTGCCTCTTTGCGGATGACATCAAAATCTGCAATAGAGTAGACACCCAGGAAAGTGTAGATAACATGAGGAGGGATCTAGCTAAGCTTGAAGAATGGTCTAGAATTTGGCAGCTGGGATTTAATGTTAAAAAATGTAAGGTCATGCATTTGGGCTGCAGCAATCCAAGGGAGCAATATAGTATAGGGGGTGAAGTACTTTTGTCCACTAAAGATGAGCGGGACCTAGGCGTGGTTGTGTCTGATGATCTTAAAGTAGCTAAACAGGAAGAAAAGGCGACGGCAAAAGCTAGAAGGATGCTTGGGTGCATACGGAGAGGAATGGCTAGCAGAAAAAAGGAGGTGATAGTGCCTCTGTATAAGTCTTTGGTGTGACCTCATTTGGAGTATAGTGTTCAATTCTGGAGACTGCACCTTCAAAAGGATATAAACAGGATGGAGTCAGTACAGAGGGTGGCTACTAAAATGATTAGTGGTCTTCATTATAAAGCATATGAGGACAGATTTAAGGATCTTAATATGTACACCTTAGAGGAAATGCGGGATAGAGGTGATATGATTGAGATGTTTAAATGCTTCCATGGCATAAATGCACAGGGGGAGAGCCTCTTTCAATTGATGAGGGTGAAGGTGAATAGATTCAAGAGTGATATGCAGAAATAGTTCTTTATGGAACGAGTGGTAGATCTGTGGAGTTGTCTCCCAGTGGAGGTGGTAGAGATGAGGACAGTATCTGAATTCAAAAAAGCATGGGACAAACACAGAGGATCTCTAAAGGAAAAAAGGGAACTGTTGTAGTTGTTGATATGGAAGGACAGATTAGATAGGCCATGTGGTCTTTTTCTGTCGTCATTTTTCTATGTTTCTATTACAGTATTGTTTTGCACATATTTTGGTTTCTGCAAAATATTTTCCTTTCCAGAAGCTATAAGAAAACAACTTGAAAAGTGCATACTCTAAGCATTGTACAAAGCTTGTTTTCCGGGAGAAAATTAAAGAACCCACTGGCTTGAATTGGAGGCCCACCCATATCCCTCCCCCAGGGGACTTCCCTCCCCGGACTTGATGCAGAGTTAAAATCTAGAAAAGGATTCTTCACCCCCCCCCTCCCACCAAGGTCCTGTCCCTTGTATAGTAGAGGGTTGGCTCCCCCTTCCAATCCAGAGGACCCTGACTCATCCCTAGGATTCCAGAGGGCAATGGGACTAGAAATGTTCCCCAGATGCTCCTGCCCCAGTGATCGCCTATACAAAAATGTCACCAGCTGACCCCATAGTATTATTCTCATGGTATACCGTTAGGGAGTTACACTCCGAGATAGTATCATGGGACTATCAGTAAGGATCAGCTGGTATTATCTTGAACAAGACAGCCACTGGGATAGGGATGAGTGGGGATCACTAACGCCCATCGTTCTCTGATCTACTAGGAATGAGTCAATGTCTCAGGGGAAGGAAGGAAGAGGAGGCTGGTTGATCTGATCTGATACTATGCAAAGGTGAGGTGAGGTTCAGTGAGGAGGGAAAAGGTCCTTTCTACAATTCAGCCCCACATCAGGGCTGGGAAGGCAGAGAAGGAAGTCCACTGGATTACTAGGGATTGGAGGTCCCCTGGAAGAGAGAGTACAGGGGGCCTCCAGTTCGGGCCAGTGGGCCCTTTAATTTTCTCATATCACTACTGCAGTAGCTCTGGCCTGATGTTCACCAGTGGGAGCTGGGGTCTCCTACCAGCATGCCACACTGCTACAGTGACTCTGGCCTTATTTTCATCGGTGGAAGATGTGAACTCCTGCCAGCATGTCACATTGTGTCATCGCAGTTCTGGCTTGATCTTTGTTGGTGGGAATTGGGGACTCCTACCAGGTACTTCAAATCTACTTTTCTTCGAATGCATCTATTTCTTTATGTATGCACAACAGATACATATTGATGGACAGACGATATTGTCTAATGTGAAACACAACTGAAAATAAAGCCTTGGACTAAAAGATATCTTATATCCAAATTGAACAAGCAAACTGAATTGCAGGCTTCACACACTTTATTTGCTATATCCCTAAGGGGGCAATTTTTATGCTGTTTGCAATTGGGCCAAAATCTGTGGATAGTTTTCACCTGGAATGTTGCACTAATTTTCACAGCCAAAGTATGCACATTTCATTTGTATTGAAACGTGCCGTGAGTACACAGAACCTGTGGACATTTGTACCTTCTTTTTTTGTCTGTATTTTTCAATGGAAAATAATGTGTCTATAGTTGAAAATGCTATCTAGTGCTATTTCTCTCCCCCAGTCTAAACATGCTTCTGGGAATGTATGTAAAAGTACCTATATTGTGGAGCAACACACATATTTTTAGCCATATTGAAGAATGGGAATGTTGAAACAGCAAATGTATGTGTATAAATTACTATACATGTATTTACCCATACCAATGGCTTTAAAAATTCTCACACTATTTAGTTCTATTTTTTTTTTTAGTGTAGATTACTGAGAAAAGCTTAAACCATTTGAAATACGTGACTACGAGAATTTGTTGAAAAGGAGAGTGCAAAACGGAGAAATCTTCTGATACTGTGAAAGATTCCTTTCTCCACTTCTGTTAGCAATACGAAAGAATGATTCAATATATCATAAAATAATACTCCTCTAGCTCTATTGCTTCATGACTATCATCAATGCCCAATGCTATGTTGGCAGGAGATCACAAAGCAAATGCCACAAAGATCCATTTGAAAAACTCCCAACGTCTACTGTATAAATTTTAAAATGCTTCTCATTTTAAAAACTTTACATAAGAACATAAGATATGCCATACTGGGTCAGACCAAGGTCCATCAAGCCCAGTATTCTGTTTCCAACAGTGGCCAATCTAGGTCATATGTACCTAGCAGTTTCCCCAAGGGACACAGGTTCCACAATGCTTGTATTGGTTCAAGCATTGATATCCTGGGTCCCTTCTTAATAATGGTTTATGGACCTTTCCTCCAGGAACTTGTCCAAACCTTTTTTAAACCCAGCTACACTAACAGCCTTTACTACATCCTCCGGCCAACTGAAATCAATTTCCATCCATCTTAGCTGGGCAAACTTTTGCTGGCCAAGTTAAACTCTCTACATCTAGCCAACTACATTTAGTTTACTCAATCATGTTTTCCTCAACTTAGACAATTAGCATTGAAAATCAGCTCTTGTTAGCTAAATCCTCTCCCACCTGCCCCATTACATTTAAACTGTGGAACCATTGGCCCTTCCACCCCCATCTTCCCTCCCTGCAGCCCAAATTTAGAACGTCATTGGGGAGGCTGGGGAAGCTGACATCCATCCTGCAATCTCCCCTCCCTCCTACTTGAAGATAAAAATTTGGTGGAAGGGCTGATAGCTGCCCACATCTACCATCATCCTCCTCCCTCAGGGAAAAAACATCTTTGACTCACCTCTAAAACTGTCCCAAGTCAAGCTGGAAGGAGAATACAAGCTTACATCCTTTCTGCTGGTCATCCAGTATCTCTCTGACAGAGCTGATATGGTGCAGAAAGACTTCTGACTTCTCTGATGGACAGAACAGGCTTTCCATAATTGTGCCATTAAGAGATGGACTGTTGATTGTAAAGTAGCATGTGATTTTAAAAAAAAGAGCACTGTGCAGTATGTTAATCAAAACTACAGTTTCCTTTTGCTTCTTGGTAATTCCAGTTCAAAGAGAGCCATGAATGAATTCAGCACCATAAGCTTTTAGTCACAACAATCTGAAGATTTTTCCTCCCACCTCACCCAACATGCCTAGGTTGTGCTGAGAAATACAACTGACATAAATTAAAGTGTGCTGTACTAAAAATCATAACTAATTGTAAGGCCACCAGATGTACTGTCTTGTTTTAGGGGTTAAAGTATTGTGTGTTGGTTGCTTTCTGTTCATTTCCTCCTATGCATCTTTCACTGAGGAGATACTATTCACACACCAAGGGGCATGTTTACTAAACAGCGTTAGCCTTTTTCAGCTAACATGGTATGCTAGTGCAAATAGCACTACATTAGCTGCAAAAGCTGTGTGGTATCTATTGGGGGTGTGCCCGGCATTCTCCCAGCAGATGGACTGGATGCAACTAATGCCACCCACTGAGGTGATATTAGTTGTGTCAATACTGTCAGTAAAACCTGATGGTTGCCACATGCTGTTTAAGCGTGCAGTAATCACATGGTGCAGACACGCCCACTCTCTACCCTTGTCCCACCCACAGCTAATGAGCTAATCTGCATTTGTCTCACGTTAGCT
Organism: Ichthyophis bannanicus; assembly: GCA_033557465.1. NCBI lineage: Eukaryota > Metazoa > Chordata > Amphibia > Gymnophiona > Ichthyophiidae > Ichthyophis > Ichthyophis bannanicus. The sequence goes on along the minus strand of CM066038.1, from coordinate 386,904,197 downwards.
GTCAATGCGGCACACTTAACAAGCACTATTTGCAACAATAACAGCTAAATAGAAATTACACTTACCTGGTAATTGTAGTTTCTGGAGGGTCCAGTTTAGTCTTCCACATCTGGGTAGTGCACCTCCTCCTGCAGCATGGAGACTGGACCAATCAGAATCTTCCCTGTCAGGATGTATGCTGCTGGAGCTCCCATTCAGCCCCCCCGTGAACTATTAACAAAGCAGACTTAGAGAAGAAGAAGCAACACATGAAACAGGTATTAAAAATGAACTATTCCTTAACTATTACATAACTACTTCCCCTTATCGAATAACGGACCCCCTCCCCAAACGAGGAAGCCAGAACTCTGCACATTGCCTCTGCCGAACTCTTGAACCCAACGGCAGGACCAAGCAGAAAAAAACATGAAGTAACAAAAGGAGAGAGAAAAACAAAATCCAGAGATCCGCAATACGAGGACCTCAAGAAACTCGCCTGTATACCTCTCCCTCCCCCCTGTACAATGCGTGCCGAAACAAAAAATCTTGTCCATGGGGGGGGGGGGAGGGGGAAGGAGGACTAAACTGGACCCTCCAGGAACTAAATTACCAGGTAAGTGTAATTTCTATTTCCTGAGTGGTCCTCCAGTTTAGTCCTCCACATCTGGGATGTAGCTGAGCAGTTATCAATGGGCGGGACCTTGCCAACCGTTGCGCAACACCGCCAAACCGAAAGCAGCATACCGAGCTGCCAACACATCCAAGCGGTAGTGTTTACTGAAAGCATGGAGCGACGACCAAGTAGCCGCTCTACAAATTTCTACTGGCGGAACAAGACTATGCTCCGCCCACGACGTTGCTTGCGCTCTAGTAGAGTGGGCCCGAAGCCATAACAGAACAGCATGCCCTTGCAGAATGTATGCCGATGCAATAGCCTCCTTGAGCCACCTGGAAATGGACGACTTCGCCGCTGCCTCGCCTTTGCGGACCCCGCCAAACAGCACGAACAACCGGTCTGACTTACGGAAAGGTTCAGAAACCTTTAAGTAGCGACGCAGCACCCGTCGCACATCCAGACGACGCAGACCGTTGTCCGAAGCGCTCGCCACGCCGGGACGAAAAACCGGAAGGAACACGGCCTGATTCAAATGAAAAGGAGACACCACCTTAGGAAGAAAAGAGAGCACCATTCTCAACACCACTCTATCCGCAGAAAAAGATAAGAAAGGCTCTCTACTCGAAAGCGCCTGCAACTCCGAAATGCGCCGTGCAGAGCAGATGGCCATGAGAAACACTGTCTTTAAAGTAAGATCCTTCAGGGACGCTTGAAGAAGAGGTTCAAACGGTTCTCGAGTCAAAACTTGCAAAACCAGATTCAAATCCCAAGGAGGAACAGACACTGCGTGCCGGCCGCAATCTGGATACCGCCTTGAGGAACCGTCGGACGTCAGCGTGCGCCCCCAGGGGGGCACCGAGCACCTTGCCCCTGTAGCACGCGAGAGCCGCCAACTGCACTTTCAGCGAACTGGCCGCCAAACCTTTGTCAAAACTGTCCTGCAAGAAACTAAGCACCACTGGAACAGGGGCCGTCACAGCGCGAACCCCACGCCGCGAACCAGTCTTCAAAGATTCTCCACACTCGCACATACGCGAGGGAGGTAGACGATTTTCTCGCGCGAAGGAGAGTGGCAATAACCGCCGACGAATAACCTTTCTTCCTCAACCGAGCCCTTTCAATGGCCAAACCGTAAGCGAGAACCGATCCACCTGAAGCAACCGCAGAGGTCCCTGCCTCAGCAGGTCCGGCAAAGGAGGGATCCTCCACGGTTCCCCGTCGAGCAAGCGTATCAGGTCCGCATACCAGGGTCACCTGGGCCAATTCAGAGCTACCAGCAGAACCCTTCCGCAATGAGCTTCGATGCGCTGGACAACTCGGCCGATCAACGCCCACGGCGGAAAGACATAAAGGAGACCGACCTCCGGCCACAGCTGAATCAGAGCTTCGATAACTTCGGACATGCGCTCCCTTCTTCTGCTGAAGAATCGGCTTGTCTTTGCCGACTGAAAGGTCGCCATGAGATCCATGATTGGAGGGCCCCACCGGCGAACCATCTGCGCGAAGATCTGTGGGTGCAGCTCCCACTCTCCGGGATCCACCTGCACCCAGCTGAGAAAATCCGCCATAACATTGTCTTTTCCCGCGATATGCGCCGCCGAGATGGCGAGCAGGCAGGGTTCTACCCACAGAAACAAGGCCTCTGACTCGTCTTCCATGGCAACACTCCCGGTGCCACCCTGTCGGTTGATGAATGCTACCGTTGTCGAATTGTCAGAGAGCACCCGAACTGCTCGTCCCTTCACTTTGGACTCAAAAGATTGAAGAGCTCGCCTCACTGCCCAGAGCTCGAGCCGGTTTATCGACCAGGAGGCCTCCTGGGCAGACCACATCCCCTGCGCATAGCAATCCTCACAGTGGGCTCCCCAGCCCATCAGACTCGCATCCGTTATTAAGGGCACCCACACTGGCTGCTCCAAGGGTAGCCCTGCTCGCTGGAGGGATTGACGAACTCGCATCGGGCAAGGTAACCGCTTGTTCAGAGAGCTGGACTGATTTGACCAATGACGTAACAGGGCCTGCTGGAGCGGACGCATATGGAACCTGGCCCACGGAACCACCTCTATAGTCGCCGCCATTGTTCCCAACAACCGCAGGTACCACCACGCGGAAGGAGTGGGAATCCCGAGAAACGTACACACCAGCCGACGCAACGCCTGAACACGGCAATCTGGTAAACATACCACCCCCCTCGCCGTGTCGAAAATGACTCCTAGGTATTCGAGGGACTGCATCGGCACCAAGTGACTCTTCTTTATATTGATCACCCAACCGAGCGACTGCATAAAAGCCACGACTCTGTCTGTGACCCGTAGACTCTCTGCCTTGAATTTCGCCGGAATCAACCAATCGTTGAGATAAGGGTGGACAAGGATACCTTCTTTCCGCAACGCCACTGCCACCACCACTATGATTTTGGTGAAGGTGCGCGGGGCCGTTGCCAGCCCAAACGGCAAAGCCTGAAACTAGAAGTGCCCCCACGGGAACGCGAACCGCAGAAACCGTTGATGTACCGATCTGATCGGAACGTGCAAATAGGCCACCGAGAGATCCAGAGAAGTTAAAAATTCGCCTTGTCGCACCGCCACAATAATGGACCTTAAGGTCTCCATATGGAAATGAGGCACCCGAAGACAATGATTCACGCCCTTGAGGTCCAGGATAGGATGGAGAGAACCATCTTTCTTTGGCACCACAAAATAAATGGAGTAATGCCCCCTGCTGCACTCTGAAATGGGAACGGGAACCACTGCCCCCAGGGCCACGAGCCGATCCAGCGTCAACTGTATTGCTAGCTTTTTATGCGGACCCTTGCTGGGGGAAAGAACGAAGGCCTCCTGAAGAGGACAAGCAAACTCCAGCGCATATCCCTCTCGGATCACCTCTAGCACCCACTGATCTGACGTTATTTGGACCCAGGAAGGAAGAAAGTTCCGAAGCCGACCTCCAATAACTTGACTTCCCTCCGGGGTCCGCCTCACTTCATTGTGGCTTGCGAGTAAAGGAAGAGGAAGAGGAGGAGGGCGCAGCTGCAAATCCTCTGCCCGCTCCCCTGAATCCTCAGAATCCTTGGGCCCTGGAACCCAGCCTGCCGCACTGGGAACCCCAAAGGCGGGAAGCACGAAACCTCTGGAAGTCTCGAAACTGACCCCGTGCGGACAGAAAATTTCTGCCCAGCTTAGGCTTATCCTCCGGCAATCGTCCGCCTTTAGACTCCCCGAGATCCTTTACCAACTTATCGAGATCTGCTCCAAACAACAACTTGCCCTTGAAGGGCAGTTTGCTGAGATGCGACTTCGAGGACCCGTCGGCCGACCAAGTCCGTAACCAAAGAGATCTCCGCGCCGCTACCAAAGACGCCATGCTATTTGCCAACATCATAATCAGATCATAATGCACATCTGCCAAATATGCTGAACCAGACTCCAACCGAGCCACCTCCAACAACTCCTGCTGACCCAAGCTGGACCCCTGTCTGAGCCGCTGAGCCCATCTTAAACACGCACGAGCCACCCAGGCCCCACAAATAGAGGCCTGAAGGGACAAAGCATTGGTTTCAAAAGCTTGTTTCAACAAACCATCTACCTTTCTGTCCTGAGTGTCTTTCAAAGCCGCACTCCCTTCGACCGGAATAGTCATTCATTTGGTCACCGCCGACACCGCCGCGTCTACGCGAGGCGACTTAAACTTTTCCTTGTCCTTGTCTGCTAACGGATATAACCGGTTCATCGTCTGAACGCCCTTCAGACCTGATTCCGGCTGATCCCATTCAGTTTGAATCATCTGATCCACAACCCTGTGTACCGTAAACACCACCTGGGACTCCCTTACCACTTGAATAAGGGGGTCCTCCAATCCGTCATCCTCACCAGAAGGCAGAGACGTGAGATTGAGAGCTTGAAGAGATTCTGTAATCAATGGCACGAGTTCCTTCTTCCGAAACACCCGCACAATCCGTGCCTGGTCCTCGGGCTCCGGGATCTCTCCTTCCTCCAAATCCTCACCAAAGGATTCAGAGTCCAGGAGGACCTCAGGCTCCTGCCACTCCAAGTCCTCCTGTACCACTTCAGAGTACCGAGCCCGCTTAGACAACTTGGAGACAGTCCGCCGTCCCTCCTATCCAAACGAGAGGGCAGAGACGCCGGATTCGACAAAGCCTCTGGCAGCTTGCCCGAACGGCTTAAGTGAAAGGCCTGATGCATAAGAAGAACAAAATCCGGAGAAAAATCTATCAAGGAAAACTTCGTCGCCTCCTCCGTAATGGAACCCCCTTGCTCCCTAGAAGCCCCAGGAGAAGCTGGAGCGTAAATGCCAGGAGAGGGCTCCCTCTCTGTTTGCTCTAAAAGTCCTGAGGGGTCAGGTATCACTTTGCTTTCCATTTGCTGTTCCACACCAGAGGAAACAGCAGCGCAGCCTCTGCAAACTCCTGACTCCGATACCGCCCCTCTGCGCACCCCGCAAACCAAGCACTGAGGCCGGGCAGCCATTAGGAGAGAAGAAACCCCTGACCTAACAGTGCCAAGAGAGAAAGGAGAGGAAAACTACCTTTTTTTTTTTTTTTAAATAGCACTGTCCTAACACTAAGGGCCCCGAGAGCTAAACTGCCAGCCTAAGGCTGCTCTAAATGCAGCGGGCTCTCCGCAGCCCGATGCTGCAGTTTGCGCGGGAACGGAGCTTTTCAAAATGGCCGCCGTACCTGACATGAGAGAAAAGAAAACGGTGCGAAAAGAAAAGAAAAGAAAAGAAAAGAAATGAAAAGAAAAGGGTCGCGGCAAACAGCCCGCCTAAAAATAAAAACCAATCAACCAAGAGCCCGCAGTCCCACTGCTTAGTAAAGACACTTACCGCGCTGACCCGAGGAATCTCCGCGAGCCAGTACGCCGCTAGCAACCGGCGCGGCAGAACGCTGCAGCCTCGTGCCATGCAATGCACTCCACAACGGGTTTAACCACCGAAGCTCTGCACAGAGCAGAGCCGGCGTTTCAAGAGTTCCCCGGAGGAAAGAATGAGGCTGAAACCAGGAGACCCGTCCCCCGTACCTTCTAGGGGGAGCGATCTAGCCTGGAAGGCTGCCCTGGTAAGCCCTGCTAGCAGACAGGCAAAGGATCCGTGCAGGCTCGGCTCCCCGGAATCCTTTTATTTTTTTTTTCTTAAAGCTACAGCTACCAAAGAAAATCAACAAAGTAAAATACCAAAAATAAACCCAAAAGAAACTACAACTAGTGTTGCCTCTACTGCCCCAAGTGAGCCCAGCACCAGGCTCACACGTCTTCCTCCTGCATGGAGACTGGACACACTGGGGGGCTGATGGGAGCTCTAGCAGCATACATCCTGACAGGGAAGATTCTGATTGGTCCAGTCTCCATGCTGCAGGAAGAGTTGCACTACCCAGATGTGGAGGACTAAACTGGAGGACCGCTCAGGAACACGGTTTAGTAAACATGCCCCCATGTGTGAAGCTGTAATAAATGAAAAGCCCTATGTACTAAATAAACCTTAAACCCTTCTGAAGCTCTACAATCATTGACTTGGAATGTGGTCACTAGGTTTCACCCTTAGCATTGTCCAAAATTTCCTCTTTCCCAACAGCTCTGAATACAGCCTTTGTCCCATCTCTAGCACCATACAACCTAAGGAGAGGAATATCTGAATCAGAGATCGAACTAGAGACCTAAGAACTGCTACTGAGCCACTGTGATAATCCTAATCAAAACTTTTAAATTAGAATAGATTATCTTTGTTAGTACAATCATATAGTACCCTCATACTGCTTGTAAAAAAAAGGATAAACTGTAGAATTTATTATAAAGGTATTATTTTGCTTTTTGCCTAACGCTTTACTGTAATCTGTTTATGAAAAGTTAATTTTCACATCACCCTAATGAACCTATGTTAAGACTCCGGCATTTTGTGCAAGCCTTTGTATTAGTTGCAGATTTAATAAGGTCAAAGATATTGATTCAAGAGACAGCAGCAACATTGGCTTGAAAGTGGGGGGAATGGGCTTTAGAGTAGAATGGTGGGAACAGAGGGAGAAGAATGGTGAGAATGGGGTAAGGAGAGAAAGTGTGCTGGGGTGGGAGGGAAGAGTGTGATGGGGATGGGCTGGGAGTCTATAAAACCTTTGGAGGCGGAAGATGTTAATTTGACAGCAAATGTTTTGTTGGTCTCTGCTAGCCTTGTAATATTCATTTAATTGCATGTTATGCTGAAATCTATTGTATTCTTCTGGCATCACATTTTCCAGGATATCTTAATTAGAGAGCTACATACAGAGCACTCAAAACATCCAGCAGGCTCTGTACAATTTCCAACTGTTTAAATAACAGTATGCGGCTACAATACCACACAAATACACAGCTACAAACTGTGATGAATAAGAAATGTTTTCTTTTAAATATTTTTAAGAGAATGTTAATAAGCTATTTGACTTTCTGAATGCAGCCATGAATTTCATACAAAATTACATTGCTGAGAAATCTACTTACCACCTCTATAATTTGTGCAGACATCGGTGTTTAATGGAAGTCCTGTCTAGTGATCATTCACCATGGTTAATTGCCACATTTAGAGTTTCTGACTGTCCCGCCTCCTGACACACCACGGAGTCAGATTTAACATGAGACTTTGGCATACGAACATTTCAAGCACTCAGCTTGATCAAATAGTCGATGAAACAAATACCATGGAGTTGCACACAAAAGAACCTTTTGGCCTAAGGGCTGGCTCACATTTGCTCCCATGCTGTGGGCAATGGCTTCATGTCACTGAAATGCTGAAAAGGTATCAAAAACAATAATTCTCTAGAAGGGCGCTAGGTAGAAAACTGTCCATAGAATAATACTCTTGCCAGTCAACCCCAGACGGCTTAAATTAAATGTAATTTACACAAGTCAGAACTGAAATAAGCCTCCTAAGACAAATAGGAGCCAATATTTAAATCCAGTTATGCAGCTGACAGTGGATGCCAACTGCATAAGTATTTTTTTTTTAAATTTTACAGGCCACTGGATGGATAGTATTTGGCTGTGTAAGTCACTACAATTTAAAACAAATCCATATAGAGGGGAATTTTAGAAGAGTTGTCCAAGTGCAATCTGACATGTCTAAGTCAGAACATCTGAAAAAAAAAAAAGCAGGCATGTCCAGATGCAGACGTGATTTCATAAACATGGAACTGTCCGATATGGACGTCTGCAGGGGTATCTACATAGATGGCCCCAGCACTCTGATATCTAGGATAGCCTAATGGTTAGAGTAGTGGGTTAGGAACAAGGCAGCCAGGGTTAAAATCCCACAGCTGTTGTTGGTATTGTGCTGAGCACTGGGGATAATGGAGTGCTTCCTTTTCTACACCCTCTAGGATGTTTTTCAGTTAAAACAGGCACTTTTCTGATGCTTGTTTGTGCCTGGAGATGGTCTAACGTTAAATGTGATGCTATGATCAGGTAGGAATGTCCATGCTCCCGTTCAGACTTGGAAGTCCCCAGAGCGGACTTCTAAAATGGCTCTGGAGACAACTGTAAGCCGGTTTTTGGACATTCAAAGCATGAATGAGGCTTTTAAAATGATAGTGATAAGAGGGGCTAGGGGAGCTCTAGGGGTGGAGTTATAAATCATATGAAGAGTGGCAAAATTCAGCCACTATGGGATCTATTCTGATCAGGGTTTAGCGGGGCTGGACATCTGATCCGGATGTCCAGACCTGCTAAGGTGAAATTTTCCCTACAGTTAATTTCCTTTCCTGGAATCCTGCTAGACCGGTCCAGACAAACGGGTTGTGCCCCCCTTCCAGCAAATGCTGGAGACAGAGAAAGACCTCCAGAATTCTGATTGGTTGAGGTCTGGCAGATAGTGGTATACCCCTAGGGGTCCCCCACAGTATCGATTGTATAGCCAAAGAAGGTAACGTAATGAAACAAAACAAACATCCACGGCCAACTGGGCCCCAAAAAGAGCGTCAACTATATACCTAAATAAAGTTTTGTAAACTTTCCGACACTTGGACATCCCTGCAAAAAAATCTTTCTGTGGAACGTCCAGAGGATGGTCGGCTTACGGTCATAGAAAACTGCAATTGACAACTGGGCAGGAACTGGACTGGTCTAGCAGGATTCCAGGAAAGGAAATTAACGGTAAGGAAAATTTAACCTTCCATTCATCCTGCTAGACCAGTCCAGACAAACGGGAAGTACCCAAGCTAACGACTGCCGGGTGGGGAGACAGAGCTTCAGAAAGCACCCCAGCTCCGAACTGACTGTCCTCATGTGCCTGGACATCCAAACGGTAATGCCGCAGAAAGTTGGACAAGGACGCCCAGGTGGCGGCGTGGCAGATATCAATGGGAGCAACCTGCGAGCATTCTGCCCAGGACGCTACTTGTGCCCGGGTTGAGTGCGCTCAAATACCCTTAGGCACCGGTCTAGACTGAACAATAAAAGCTGACTCAATGGTCTGACGGAACCATCTGGCAATCGTCGACTTTGAGGACGCGAGGCCCTTCCGAGAGCCTGCAAACAGGACAAAGAGATGATCTGAAGCTCGAAACGAATTGGTAACTTTCAGATCCCGACAGAGAACCCTCTTGAGATCTAAAGCCCTGAGATCCTTATGCCACCATGCACACTGTGCCTTAGAAAACATGGGAAGAAATAGCGGCTGATTGAGGTGAAAAGACATAAGAACCTTCGGCAGAAAGGAAGGAACCGCTCTGATGGATATGCCCTCTGGAGAAAAAGACAGATAAGGATCCCGACAGGATAGAGCCTGCAATTCTGAAATCCTACGAGCCGAAGTTATCACCACCAAAAACATGGTCTTGAGCGTCAAGTCTCGAAGAGAAGCCTCTTTGAGAGGCTCAAACAGTCGACGCACAAGGGCTTTTAGGACCAAGGACAGATCCCAAGGAGGGACAACGGCCCGTAAAGGAGGACGTAAGACCTTGACCCCCTTGAGAAAGCGAGACACGTCCGCATGCGATGCCAACGAGCACCCACGCACCGGTCCTCGGAAACAGGTTAAGGCGGATACCTGCACCCGCAGAGTTCCAAGGGCTAACCCCTTATCTAAACCCTCCTGCAGAAAGGCTAGGACATCTGGAATCGTAGTACGCCAGGAGGAAAGCCCTCAATGCGAACACCATGACTCGAAAACGCACCACACACGAGTATAAGCCAGGGACGTCGAGGCCCTACGAGCCTGGAGGAGTGTAGAAACCACCGCCCCAGAGTAACCCTTGCGAACTAACTTGCGGCATTCAAGAGCCAACCCGTAAGTGAGTAGCGATCGGCGTTTTCCATGAACACCGGACCCTGACGGAGCAGGGAAGAAGACGCTGTCAACGGTAGAGAAGCTTCGTGAGACAAACGTATTAGATCCGCGTACCACAGCCTGCGAGCCCAGTTGGGCGCTACCAGAACTACCGGCCCTTTGTGATCCATGATGCGCTGAAGAACTTTGCCGATCATGGGAAAGAGGAAGCATTGTGGGTTAAACTAGAAAGAGGGAAAGAGAAATCTATTTGCATTGGTGTGATATACAGACCTCCCTCACAAGAGGAAGAGGTGGACAGAGAGTTAATTGAAGACATACGCAGCATTGCTAAGAAAGGGGAAGTGCTACTGCTAGGAGATTTCAATATGCCAGATGTTGATTGGCACATTCCTGCTGCAGTATCATCTAGAAGTAAGGAGATCCTGGATTCTCTACAGGGAGAACTATTCAGGCAATTGGTAACAGACCCCACACGTGAAGGGGCCATACTGGACTTGGTGCTTACCAATGGTGAAAGTGTTTCTGATGTTGTAGTGGGAGATCATTTTGCATCCAGTGATCACCAGATGGTGTGGTTCAGTATTAGGACTAGGGCTGTTAGAATCCATTCCAAGGTGAATATCTTAGACTTTAGGAAGACTAACTTTGCGAAGATGGGTCAATACCTCAGGGAGTCGTTAGTGGGATGGGAACAGCTGGGGGATGCAGAAAAACAGTGGGCAAAACTATAAGGGGGTATTTTAAAGGCAACCAACCTTTTTGTTAAAATGGTAAATAAAGGCAAAAGGAACAGGAGACCGCTATGGTTTTCGAAGGAAGTAGCTGAAAAAGTGAAGAAAAAGAGGGAGGCCTTCATGAAATACAAGAGATCACAGAGAGAGGAAGACAGGCATCTGTATTTGGAAAAACTTAGAAAAGCTAGCAAAGTAGTCAAGAAGGCAAAGCTCTGCATTGTTAACTGTTGTTAATTGTACACCGCAACTGATCACTGGAAGATGCGGTCTATAAATAAGTGTTAAATAAAAATAAAAAAAATAAAAAAGGAGGAGGAAATAGCCAATGCAATAAAATGGGGGGATAAGATATTTTTCAGATATATTAGTGAGAAGAGGAAGGGCAAAAGTGGTATTGTCAGACTCAAGGGTGCAGGGGGGGAATATGTAGAAGCTGATAAGGATAAAGCGGAATTGCTTAACAAATATTTTTGTTCTGTGTTCACAGATGAAGAACCAGGAGCAGGACCTCAGAAAACACCCACAAATAAGAACAGAAGCGAGGGACATCTTGAACAATTTTCAGAAGACTGTGTTCGTGAGAAACTAGCTCAACTTAAAGTAGACAAAGCGATGGGACCGGATGGGATATACCCTAGAATACTGAGGAAACTTGGGGATGTTCTAGCAACTCCACTGACTGACCTTTTCAATGCCTTGTTGGAGTCAGGAGTGGTGCCAAAGGACTGGAGAGAGGCTCATGTGGTGCCTTTACACAAAAGCGGAAGTAAGGATGTGGTTGAAAACTACAGGCCGGTTAGTTTAACTTCGGTGGTGAGTAAATTATTGGAAACGCTGCTGAAAGAGAAAATAGTGAGGTTTCTGGAGTCCGGCGGATTACAGGATCCGAGGCAGCATGGATTCACCAGAGGCAGGTCCTGTCAGACAAATCTGATTGATTTCTTTGACTGGGTGACCAGGTAGTTGGACCGAGGGAGAGCTCTAGATGTGGTGTATTTAGATTTCAGTAAAGCCTTTGACACTGTTCCTCACAGGCGACTTATAAACAAACTGAGCACCCTAGGGATGGACCCTAAAGTTACTGCTTGGGTTAGAAATTGGTTGGGTGGGAGGCGACAAAGAGTACAAGTAAATGGAGCTCACTCTGAGGAGAAGGATGTTACCAGTGGTGTGCCCCAGGGATCTGTCCTTGGTCCGATTCTTTTTAACATCTTTGTTAGTGATATAGTGGAAGGGCTGTCGGGTAAGGTTTGCCTCTTTGCGGATGATACCAAAATCTGCAATAGAGTAGACACCCAAGAAGGGGTAGATAACATGAGGAGGGATCTAGCTAAGCTTGAAGAATGGTCTAGAATTTGGCAGCTGGGATTTAATGTTAAAAAATGTAAGGTCATGCATTTGGGCTGCAGCAATCCAAGGGAGCAATACAGTATAGGAGGTGAAGTACTTTTGTCCACTAAAGAAGAGCGGGACCTAGGCGTGGTTGTGTCTGATGATCTTAAAGTAGCTAAACAAGTAGAAAAGGCGAAGGCAAAAGCTAGAAGGATGCTTGGGTGCATACGGAGAGGAATGGCTAGCAGAAAAAAGGAGGTGATAATGCCTCTGTATAAGTCTTTGGTGCGACCTCATTTGGAGTATGGTGTGCAATTCTGGAGACCGCACCTTCAAAAGGATGTGAACAGGATGGAGTCGGTGCAGAGGGTTGCTACTAAAATGATTAATGGGCTTCATTATAAAGCATATGAGGACAGACTGAAGGATCTTAATATGTACACCTTAGAGGAAAGGCGGGATAGAGGTGATATGATTGAGATGTTTAAATACCTCCGTGGCATAAATGTTCAGGGAGAGAGCCTCTTTCAATTGAAAGCAAGTTCTGCTACGAGGGGACATGGGATGAGGGTGAAGGGAGATAGATTCAGGAGTGATATGCTGAAATATTTCTTTACGGAAAGAGTAGTGGATCCGTGGAATAGTCTCCCAGTGGAGGTGGTAGAGATGAGGACAGTAACTGAATTCAAAAAAGCATGGGACCAACACAGATGATCTCTAAAGGTAAAAAGTGGACTGTTGTAGTTGTTGTTATGGAAGGACAGACTAGATAGGCCTTGTGGTCTTTTTCTCTCATCATGTTTCTATGTTTCTATGGCCCACGGAGGGAAGACATATAGAAGGACGTGGTGCGGCCAAGGCTGTGCCAATATATCTGTCCCGCTGGACTTGTGTTCCCTCCAGCGACTGAAAAAGGCTGGAACCTTGGCATTCATTGCTGAGGCCATGAGGTCCAGTGCAGGCATCCCCCACCGGCGCACTATGTCTTGAAATGCCTCTGGCACAAGCTCCCATTCCCCGGGATTGAGAGCATGCCGACTGAGGAAGTTGGCTGTGACATTGCTGACACCCGCGATATGCTGCGCTGAGATGGCCCGTAAGTGCTTTTCCGCCCATGGAAACAGAATATTCATTTCTCTGGTCACACCAGGACACTTTGTGCCTCCTTGGCGATTGAGATAGGACACTGTGGTCGCGTTGTCGGAGAGGACCCAAACAGCCCGGCCCTCGAGAATGTGTAGAAAACATTGTAAGGCAAGGTGGACTGCTCGAGCTTCTAGTTGATTGATCGACCAACTCGTCTCATGAGGCGCCCAAGTACCTTGCGCAGTGTGCGACAGGCAGTGGGCCCCCCAACCGGAAAGACTGGCATCTGTTGTCAGCAGAATCCAGCGCGGGCTCTCTAGAGGAATTCCTTGCAAGAGATTGTCCGCAGAGAACCACTAACGGAGGTCGGTCCGGACTTCTGGCCAAAGTGGGAGACGGTGTTGGTAATCCTCTGATACCGGAGACCACCTCGAGAGAAGCGCCCTCTGCAGACAACGCATATGCGCCCTTGCCCAGGGCACCAGATCGGTGGTGGCTGCCATCGTACCCAGAACCTGTAGATAATCCCAAACTCGAGGAGCGGATTGAAGTAAGAACAAACGAAGTTGAGCCGTCAGCTTGAGGAACCGTTCCCTTGTCAGGGACACGTGGCTCTGATCGGTGTCAAACCTTGCCCCGAGAAAATCGATTTGCTGAGACGGGCGAAGACAACTTTTGGCGCGATTGATGACCCAACCTAAACATTCCAGAAAGGACACCACTTTCCCCACCGTGTGGTAGGCCTCCGGAAGGGAATCCGCTCGAATAAGCCAATCGTCTAGGTAGGGATGTACGCGGATGCCTTGTTTGCGGAGAGCTGCGACCACCACCACCATTACCTTCAAAAAGGTACGTGGAGCGGAAGCTAGGCCAAAAGGCATTGCTTGAAACTGAAAATGCCGTCCGAGAACCGCGAAACGAAGGAAGCATTGATGCTCTGCCCGAATGGGAATGTGAAAATAAGCCTCCGCAAGATCTAGCGATGCTAGGAATTCTCCTTTGCGAACCACTTGAATGACTGACCGGAGCGTCTCCATTCTGAAGTGAGGTACCTTAAGACTCCGGTTGACCCCCTTGAGATCCAGAATCGGGCGAAAGGAACCATCTTTCTTGGGCACCACGAAATAGATGGAATAGCGGCCTAGCCCCCTTTCGAGAGATGGAACAGGATGAATGGCATTGAGCAGAATGAGACGTTGCAGGGTCGTCTGAATGGCAAGTCTCTTCGCGGGCAGTCCTGCTGGGGAGAGAAGGAAAGCATCGTGAATAGGACGGCAGTAGTTGAGGGACAGACCACGGGACACAATATTGAGAACCCACTGATCGGAGGTTATAGCTGCCCACTGATGAGAAAAAAGGGTCAGGCGACCTCCCACTGGGGGAAGAATCTCGAGTGGGCTGCCCGTCCCATCAGCAGGCAGACCGGGCGGTCGCTGATAATTTTCCAGTCCCCGAATAGGAATCTCCGCTCTTCCGTGCCCCTCGAAAGGACTGCCCCCTTTGTCCAGTCCGGCTAGAGGGAAGAGAAGATGAAGCAGGCTTGTAAGAGTGGAACCTATGGGAGTCGCAAGGCCTAGAGAAACACTGCAAACTCTGAGAATAGGATCAAAAGGCACGCCGTGAAGAAGACTTCGGGCGATCCTCCGGCAGCCGTTGCAGCTTAATCTCACCAAGATCCTTTACCAACTTGTCGAGGTCCTCTCCAAATAGAAACCGCTCCTTAAAAGGAAGTTTTGAGAGTCGTGTCTTGGAAGCGACATCCGCCGCCCACTGATGCAGCCATAGCCACCTCCGTGCCACTGTTATCGACGCTACCGACCGAGCTGAGAGACGTACCAAATCATAAAAGGAATCTGCTAAAAAGGCTGTGGCAGATTCCAAATGCCCCATGGCCGGATCATCTGGCAGACTCTGAATCCAGCATAATAACGCCCGGGCCACCAGACCGCCACAAACCGTCGCTTGTAACGTCATAGTAGAGGATAAAAATGCTGTCTTTAACAGACTTTCTACCTTGCAGTCCTGCTGATCATTGAGTGCTGCTCCCCCTTCCACAGGAATGGTCATATGTTTAGTCACACCCGATACTAAGGCATCCACCTTAGGATAGGACAGCCAACGGTCAATGTCTGACGGAGCCCAGAGATATAGCTGACCGAGACGACGTACTGCCTGAAGAGGAGAATTGGGCGTGTCCCACTCCCGAGAGACCATCTGTTGCAACTCCGCAGGAAAGGGAAAGGACTTCGAAAGTTTGCAGATACCTTGTAAAATTGGATCTGCTTGAGACTGCGGGAGAGGAGCGCCGGAGAAAGGCGGGTCAGATAGCCGTAGAGCCTCAACAACCTGCTCTATCAAGGGTACCAATTCCTCCTTTCTGAAAAGACGGATCTCCTGCGATTGATCTGCCGTAACAGAAGAATCAGAAGGGGAATATTCCCCATCTTCCCAGTCTGAATCAGAGAAGCTGTCTTCTGCAGAAGACCTATCAACATCTGGAACCACAGAGCCCTCAGACAACCTACTGGTAAGCTTCTTGGCCGGACGCCCTGCTTTGCGGTCTGACCCCTTATGGGTCCGCTTGCACTGAGAAAGGACAGCCGCCTCCTTTTCTGAGGCCAATAGCCCCTTTGGATCCCCAGCTGAGAAGTCCGCTTGCCACAACGTCCAGGCTTGGCGAAAGAACGCCAAAAATTGAGCCTCTGAAGGATCTGACTGCGACTCGGGACGCAAGGTCATGGACTGAGGAGTTAACAGGGGTGCAGATAGAGAAGGCAAACCCTGCAGGACATCCGAGACTGAGGCTTGAGGAGTTGGAGAAATATCCAAGGAGGTGCTTGCTAAAGAAGGACCACGAGACGACTCCCCGGGATGAGAAAGACAGGCAGCACACATTTTGTCTGCCAAGTCTTTCATCTTCTTGCTACAGCCCAGACAGCATTGCCCCGATGAAGGCATGAGCGCGTGGAGCCGTACCCGTTTGTTTTTTTTTTAATATACTCTAAAATAGGGAATGGAGGCCGAGTGGCAGGCAGAACCCCGGGAAGACAATACAGGAGAAGGAGAATACTGCTATATGGCAAATGGCGATCACGCGTTCGCAAAAATGGCCGCCGGCAAGAAAAGCGCACGAAAATGAAGTACAATGAAAGACTTCAAAATTAGCAGGGAAATAAGAATATCCAACCCCCGATTAGCTGCGCAAGCCGGGAAGACAGTCTGAAGAGCTTCGAGGTATAAAAAAACAGCCAGCAGCTCTTATGCCGCTATTATAAACCCCCACACTGCTTGGATTCTGTAAGCGGGGGTCAGAAGATAAGAAGCTGAGACTTACAGTTTTCACGAGCCGCGCCCGCACTGAACATCCTTAAGACTCCCACAGAAAGGCAGAGACAGTCCAAACAGCCTGCTAACCCTCTTGGTTAGGGCTGATAGTCTGCGGGGACAGAGTTGCACTGATTTTAAATCAGGAGCTCACGGTAGCATAGCAGGAACGGCACTGACACTTCCTGGGCAAACTCAGAGCAACACCTCTTGTGAAGGCTGAGTACCTCCAGGGAAACCAATCTCGCAGAAAAGTGTCAACTAAAATAAAAGAAAGAAAGAAAGAAAAGTGAGGAGGAGACCACCAAACACACTCCTTCATCTGCTGGAGACAGAGAAATACTGAGGGGGACCACTGGGGGTATACCACTATTTGCCAGACCTCAACCAATCACAGTTCTGGAGGTCTTTCTCTGTCTCCAACATCTGCTGGAAGGGGGGCACAACCCATTTGTCTGGACTGGTCTAGTAGGATGAAATGGAAAGGCCAGGTTGCCGGTCCAGAAGACAGAGCTCCCTGCACATATAGGTAAGTTGTACGGGGACCTCTATTTGTGGGCGGGAGGAAGTGGGCCATAGGAGAAGCAAGGACGGGGAGTGGGCAGGAACCTGACCCTGGATATACAGGGCCGATTCCGAGGTTGGCCCTGTACGTCTGGGGGTGGCCATTTGTATGGCGGACTTATTCCACCTCAGAATAAGTCCCCCTGGATGGTGGAGGACGGAGGACCCTGGCCTGGAAAGGAAGGTGAAGGGGTGAAGGGTTTCCTCACGGCCTGACCCTGGCCATGGCAGGTCTGATCGGGGGTGAGGTAGCAGGGAAAGGAACATATTGGGGCTGCCAGGGATCGTGGCTCCAGCATAGAGCCACGGTGCCATGGCAACAGGATGTCATGGTGCCATGGCTTCATGCAGGAGCCTGGTTGGGCTAGCCAGATAGTGCACTGGACGTCCGGGTGCCCAGAATTGGGGCACGGCCTGCACATCTGGCCGGTTGCATCCAATTCTGATCCCACGGGTATGTCTAGTCCTTGTGGGATCAGAATCGGGTGCAACCAGGGCACATCCAGATTCTGGGCGCCTGGACAGCCGAGGATGCCCAGAACAGAATTGGCCTCTATCTGTATAACTTTTACATTTGAAAAAAACTCTGGCTGCATTAAAAATAGACATTTTAAGTACATTTCAATTGGAAGAAGGGATCCCTTTGAATATCATGAGGGCAATATTAAGCCAGCCACAGAACATATAACTTTATAGGGTAATTTTATAAACTTTCCTAAACATAAAACCTTTTACATGTGTAAAGTGGCTTTTATAATATTACTCCAGAGGTTATGCATGTAAACATATGTGCAGTAACAAGAAAGGTGTACTTTTATGTGACCAACGTGTAGATGCGGTCTGGGGCAGAGTTTCGGTGGAATAGGAGGTGGGGTTGCGATTTATGTGCATATTTTATAAAATACACATGCATGCGTGCACTTTTTGCTCATGCATTTATACGTTCTTCCAAGTAGGTATAAATGTCTGTGGCTTCCATCTAGCCACAATTTCAGCCAATTTACACCCAGTATTTTATAAAGGCACATAGATGCCTATGTGTCTTTATAAAAGCAGCTAGAAATAGGTGCCTACATGCCCTCTCAACTTAGGTGCCTGCTATAAAATTACTCCCTAAACTGATGCTACCTTATAAAGATATACATGCATAATCGGCTGGCTGACTTAAACTTATAAGTCAGTTGAATATAAATGTAATTTTACATGGATAACTTATCTGTGTAAAGTTATGGTTTTTTTGGCCCTAGCTGAGTATTGCTCCCATGATATTCAAGAGAATCCTTTTTTCTAAATGAAATACACTTAAATAAAATCAACTTTTCTTCACAGAAATAAGAGGATTGATATATCACTTTTAGAAATGACAAGGAGGGCTGACAGACACTCTTAGAAAGACTGTTAAGAACATATGAACATAAGAACTGTCATACTGGGTCAGATCAAAGGTCCATCAAGTCTAACGTCTTGTTTCCAAAAGTGACCAATCCAAGTCAGAAGTATCTGACATATCCCAAAAGTAGCCAGTTTCATGCCACTTATCCCCAGGGATAAGCAGTGGCTTTCTGTTGTACTGAGTAGCCTAGTGGTTAGAACACTGGCTTGGTAACCAAGCAACCAGGGTTCAATTCCCACTAGCAGTCCTTGTGGCCTTGGGCAAGTTACTTAATCCTCCATTGCCTCGGAAGAAAGGCCTGGCAATCTACTTACGGTGACACTGCCAAGAAAACCCAGGAGCTTCTGGGTCACCAGGAGTCAGGATTGACTCGAAGGCACACATTGCATTACCATAATTAAGGTTTATGGACTTTACTTCCAGGAATTTGTCCAAACCTCTTTTAAACACAGCTACACTACCTGCTTTTACCAAAGGCCCAGCAAGTACAGCATTCTGAGGGAGATGTTCTTCCCCATCGCGAAGTTCCAGAGGCACACCGCTTCCCAGCAGAGATGGTACGAACACGTGCTCCCCTGCTTGTTGATGTAGTACATCACCACTTGGTTGTCCATCTGGACCTGAACCACCTGCCCTTCCAGATGATCCTGGAAGACCCACAGGGCACGATAGACTGCTCGGAGTTCTAGCAGGTTGATCTGTGAGGCACTCTCCTCTGGTGACCATGGACCCTGTGACTGCAGGTGACTGCAGTGGGCCCCCCAGCTCAACTTGGATTTGTCTGTTGTGAGAATGCCACACACTGGGGAAGCCAGGAAGGGCAGGCCGGCACTGAGGTTAAGGGTGTCCTGCTACCAGGAAAAGGATGTCGCTAAGGCTGGTGTGACTAGGATGCGGTCCTCTAGACGGCCAGAAGCTTGTGTCCACTAGGTGCTTAGCGTCCACTGTGCCTGCCTCATGCGGAGGCAGGCAAATGGGGTGACGTGATGGTAGATGCCATGTGCCCCAAGAGGTGGAGCATCTGTCTGGCTGTCACTGCTGAGCCACTTTGTACGGCATAAGCCAGGGCGGATAGGCACTGCACCCAATTGAGAGGCAGGAAAGCCCTTGCTTGAGTGAAATCCAGTAGGATGCCGATTAACTCCAAGTGCTGGGTTGGCTATAGGTGAGACTTCGGGAAGTTCACCACAAAGCCCAGGTGCTGGAGCAGTCCTATGGTATAGTGCGCTGCGCTGCATTGCGTACCTCCTCTGGCGTGCTGGCTCCCCTGGCATGCTGGCTCAGGGAGGGGAAGACAAACACCCCTTGGAGTCTGAGGTGAGCGGCCATGACTGCCAGGCATTTGGAGAATACCCTGGGAGCCGAGGTGAGGTGATATGATGGAGACGTTTAAATACCTCTGTTGCATAAATGCACAGGAGGAGAGCCTCTTTTGATTGAGGGCAAGCTCTGCTACGAGGGTACATGGAATTGTAGGGCTGGTATCCCTGAAATTCTGCACCTGCAGATCTCCGGCATGCTCAGCAGCTCAGGCCTGAACCAAGATGATCAGACAAGATGGATTCCTGCTATACTTTTGCTGTGTTCAGCTACAGACTTGACCTCCAAGCAACTGCTTGCGCAGCGTTTCTATGTGTGCATACAGAAGCCATTGTTCCGGGCTAATTCACTGCCCACATGCAAGAACATCTGCTTCTCCAGTGCTTATCTATAAGATGGTTCTACTGACCTTGGACACTTGTACCTATGCCCAGAAACTACATACTGTTTTCTCCGCATGACATTTTACTATGGATTCTTTGTCTGCAAGAAGATGCCTGTCACCTACCTCCTGATTTGCTGAGAACACCTCGGACTGTCTTGTGCCAACCAATCACCGAACCTATGATGGAGAATCATCACAAAGAATAATACAGTCTGCGCAGAAGAACTTTTACGTCTTTTGCTGTTTGTGCCCTGCTTACCTGTTTTCTTCTACCTGATCTGTCTGCAAGACAGCCACACTACGTGTGGGCAAGGCCATTCTCCTAAGGGCTGAGATAAGACTTTCACAGATACCGTCTGTTCTGTGTTCTCCCGTGGCTCGCCTCCGAAAGGGCTGTAGCCTGCATTATCTAGTTTAGCTGCCTCCTTGGACTTGTGCTGCTCCAGAGTCTCCGTACATCAGCCACCAGAGTGACAGACGAAGCTAAGTTATAGTCTCTCTCCTCCTCCGGATGGGTAAGGGTTAGCTAGATACTTATTCCATAACCTTTCTCAATGCAGAGCGAATCAGTGACGTCTGGTTACTAATTTAGTGATTTATTACTTTGTCCAACTGTAATTCTGTGTCGCAACAAATTTCTACCTCATGTTTCTAATTATATATCTTTAGCTATATATGTTTGTATATTTTTCTACCTTGCTGCCCATAATAAATAATATATTATACATAACTACGAATCAGACTTCTTTTGTGGCTCACTGCCAGCATAACTCACAGAACTTTGGGCTGGGTATCAGTAGCTAATTTCCCCTGCACATAACTGAGAGCCTAACTTATTTTTGCGCTACTAATAATCCCTATAGGATGAGGGTGAAAGGGGATAGATTCAGGAATGATATGCAGAAATATTTCTTTACAGAAAGAGTGGTGGATCCGTGGAATAGTCTCCCGTTGGAGGTGGTAGAGATGAGGACAGTATCTGAATTCAAAGAAGCAGAAGACAAACATAGAGGATCTCTAAAGGAAAAAAGGGAACTGTTGTAGTAGTTGATATGGAAGGGCAGACTAGATAGGCCATGTGGTCTTTTTCAGTCATCATGTTTCTATGAGGCCGAAGGGGAGTATCCTGTACTGATAATGCCGTTTGCCGATGACGAATCAGAGGTACTGACAGTGCCTTGGATGGATCAGGATGTGGGTATAGGTGTCTTTAAGATCCAAGGAGCATAGCCTATCTCTCTGTAGAAGGTAAGGCAGCAAGGTTCCAAGAGATACCATTTTGAACGTTTCCTTGACCAGGAAGCGATTGAGGTCCCATAGATCCAGGATGGGCTGGAAGCTCCCAGTCTTCTTCAGGACAAGGAAGTAGTGGGAGTAGAATCCCCTGCCTAGGAGAAGTTGGGGAACGAGCTCCACTGCTTGATCCTCGAGCAAAACCTTGAGCTCCTTTTGCAGAAGCACCCTGTGCAGTGAGTCCATGGGTAAAACCCTGGGGAAGAAGGGAGGAAGCAGCAGGTCAAAGTGGAGGAGATAACCTTCCCTGACCACCTGCAACACCCAGGTGTCTGTGGTGATGCTTGGCTACTGGTGTGCAAAGTGGACCAGCCATCCTCCCGTGAACCTTGGGTCTTGTATCTCCTGGAGGAGGGAGGCCATGCCCAAGAAGTCAAAGGTTCCTCCCAGGCTGTGGCTATGGCACTGTTTGGGGTTTGGGGGCCTTTGTCTTATGGGGGCCGTACCCCTGGCCCTTGGCCTGCTGCCCCTGTGGGGGAGCGTGATAGGCCTGAAAGGGGAAGTTTCCGTAAGCCTTCTTGGTCTTCGGGTGGAAGGATTTTTTTCCCCCGAAGTCTTCCTATGGGAAGGTTAAGACATTTTCTTAGACAACCTGGCTCTGGCCATGAATTCCTTCTCCAGCTCGTCCGCCTTCTCTGTCATGGGCTTGCTGAAGAGATTCTCTTCCTGGCAAGGGACATCAGCTAACTTGCCCTGAACTCCCAGCTCCAAGTTGGAGGACTGTAGCCAGGCAAAGTATTAGGCACTAATGTCCACCGCAGCTACACGAGCCACCGACTCAAACCTGTCGAAGGCTGCCTGAGTTTGAAACTTGGAGCACTCTGACTGATGACACCAGGGTCCTGAAGTGCTCAAGAAGTTTGCCTGCTAACCCAGTCGAGAACCCGGTGAACTCCTTCGCCAGACGCCTAACACCAGTGTCGAAGGCAGGGATTCCACCCCCGATGCCAACACTAAGGCAGACTTGCCAAACAGCTCCCCCTGCCGCTTTTCACACTCCTTCCTGGTCTTAGCTGACATCAAAAGGCAAAGCGGGCAGAAAGACAAGTCATGGTCCGCCCCAAGACATTTTATGCAAGTACTGTGGCGGTCCGTGCGGGACATAGTGTGATTGCACTTGCCACACTGCTTAAATCCGCTGATCGAAGATATAGCGGGAAAAACAAGTCCTGCAAGGTTAAACTCCGATGTCTCAACCAGCTAGGCCGCAAGCAAAAAAAACCCACGCACCAAAAAAGAAAAGAAAATACTCGAGCGAAAAGCACAACGCCGAGGCATTGAACTCGGGTGGCGGACGTTGATCGAAACCGAAAAAGAAGAAAAAGTTACCAAGAAACAGTGAAAAAATCTACTTTAACCGGGGTGCTCAGACAGCATGTTTGCAGGGCTCCGCGGAAAAAAGAAGACTGAGGTAAGAAGGCACCTTTGGGCAGGAAGGTGACCACGCATGCACGGTGTAGGTCTCAAAGGTTTTCTTTGAAAGCTGGGGATTGGATCCAAGCAGGCTTCGTCAGCACTGATGTCACCCACATGTGAGTACTGACTTCCTGCTTGTTCCCTGAGGAAAGCCTGTTTGACAATAGAGCAAGAGCTAGGATTAAAAAGATATAATTTTCAAGCAGAACAGGTAACAGTACTGAAACCTTTCTAATAATATGAATGTAACTTTCAATAAGGCCAACTTCTTACAGAGAGCAGATTTCAGTCTTCCTAGCCTTACTGCTGAGGCTGTAAATTGAAATGCCATGTATTGAATGATTTTGGTTGCAGCTGTGATATGGACATTAGGATCAGAGCTGCACAAGTTCAATCCTTGAGAGCCGCAAACAAGTCAGGTTTGCAGGATACCCCTAATGAATATGCAGATCTGTATACAATAGAAGTGGTTTGCATACATATCTACCTCATATATATTCAATCCTAATATCCTGGAAACCTAACTGTGTTCCTCGAGGACTGAACTTGTGTCCCCTTGAACTAGATTGAGCTCATGAACTTCTTGCAAGCAGGTCTATGGAGAGAATGAAAGAGTAAGCTATTACATTATCTTTTATTACAATTTAATAGCACTTTTTAACAAAGGGCATGTACATTGTAATAAGGCAAGAAACCTGCAAAGTGAGAATCAAACCAAGCTTGTGGATAGCATGTTAAAACCCTCGGCCCAGTGTGCAGCGGCAGCCAAGAGAGCAAATAGAATGCTAGGTATCATAAGGAAAGGAATGGAAAATAAAACAAAAGATATTATAATGCCTCTATATCGTTCCATGGTGAGACTGCACCTTGAATATTGTGTGCAATTCTGGTCGCCGTATCTTAAAAAGGATATAGCGTTATTAGAAAAGGTTCAGAGAAGAGCCACCAAAATGGTAAAGGGGATGGAAGGATACTCCTATGAAGAAAGGCTAAAAAGGTTAGGGCTCTTTAATCTGGAAAAGAAACGACCGAGGGGAGATATGATAGAAGTCTATAAATTAATGAACGGAGTGGAACGGGTAAACATAGATCGATTGTTTACGTTATCAGAATATAGAAAGACTAGGGGACATGCAATAAAGCTACAGGGTAAACTATTTAAAACTAATAAAAGAAAATATTTCTTCACTCAATGTGTAATCAAACTCTGGAATTTGTTACCGGAGGATGTAGTAAAGGCTGTTAGTATAGCTGGGTTTAAAAAAGGTTTGGACAAGTTCCTGGAGGAAAGGTCCAGAAACCATTATTAAGAAAGGACCCAGGATATCAATGCTTGACCCAGTACAAGCATTGCGGAACCTGTGTTTTTTGGGGAAACTGCTAGGTACGTATGACCTAGATTGGCCACTGTTGGAAACAGGATACTTGGCTTGATGGACCTTGGTCTGACCCAGTATGGCATATCTTATGTTCTTATGTAGTACCAGAAACAGCCTGGGCTCAAGGCAATGTTCAAAGTCAGAGAGTAAAAAGCTGGTTATGGAAAACCATAAAATAGGGATAAAGGATGATAAAAAGAAGGAGGAATGGAGATAGAATAATCTTTAAACCTGGAATTCAAAGGACTGTATTAAAAGAGAGAAATTAGAGCATCCTGATAGAGAGGATGTGGAAAAAACCAAGACAGCTTAGGCCAAAGGTGGTAAACTTGGTCCTCAAGCCACAACTTGTGTGGGTATATTCATTGTGGAAATCCTGAAGACCTGATTGGTTGTGGCTCTCAAAGACCCCAATTTGCCCACCCATGAAGAATAGAAAACAGATGCTATAAAGCACAAAGAAATATAGAAAATGATAACACATAAAGACCACATGGCCTATCTAGACTGCCCATCCATGAGAATTATTAAGCTCTACAATCCCTTCCTCTCCCTCAGAGATCCTTGATACTTGTCTCATGCTTTCTTGAATTCAGATACAGTTCTCCTCTCTACCATCTCGATTGGGAGGCAGTTCCAAGTATCCACCATACTTTCTGTAAAGAAATATTTCCTTAGATTACACCTCAGTTTGTCCCCTTTCATCTTCATCCTATGTCCCCTTTCAACTGAAAGAGGTCTACCTCCTCTGCATTTATGGAGGTATTTAAATATCTCTATCATATCTCCCCTCTCTTGCCTTTCATACAGATTATGCAGAGCAAGGTCTTTAAGTCTATCCCCATATGCTGTATGATGAAAACCACTAACCATTTTAATAGTCACCCTCTGGACCAACTCCATCCTGTTTATATCTTTTTGAAGATCCAGTCTCCAGAACTGCACACAATACTCCAAATGAAGTCTCACTAGAGACTTATACAAAGGCATGATCGCCTCCTTTTTCCAGCTGGCTATTTCTCTCCCAGTGCACCCAAGCATCCTTCTGGCTTTTGCCATTGCCATTTCTACTGGTTCGGTCAGTAAGATCATCCTCAGATCCTCTCTTAGGTTTCTGCAGCCTAAATGCATGACCTTGCATTTTTTTTTAGCATTAAATCTTAGCTGCCAAATTCTAACCAAGATTCACTACATCCCTCTTCACCTTATGTATTTATTTAACATTTCTTCTATACAGCTTTACGTGTATCAAAGCGGTTTACATTGAACTCAACTATAACATACATTGAGCAAGTGAGTGTTAACATACAACATATTTACATTGGGTAATAGGTTTAAATAGGGGAAGTGTTCAGATTAGATCACGGTGGTGGGTAGGAGGGCATAACTTATTACATGGAGCAGTAACCTTCAGGTGCCTACTGTGTAGCAGATTTTGATATCATCTACAACAAGGTAAATCTTTCCCAACAGACCTTCTGCAATATTGTTTACAAAAAATTAAAAAGAATAGGACCAAGCAGCACCCACTAGTAATGCCCCTATCTTCAGAGTAAAGTCCATTTACTACTATCCTCTGTTGCCTCCCACTCAGACAGTTTCTTATCCAGTAAGTCACTAAAGGATCATCCCAAACAAACTCTGTTTATAAGTTGCCGATGTGGAACAGTGTCAAAAGTCTTGCTAACATTTAAGTATTCAACATTTAGTGCTCTCCCTCAATTCAGTTCTTTGGTCACCCAGTCAAAGAAATCACATCTGTGTGACAAAACCTTCATATAGTAAAGCCATGCTGTCTCGGATCCTGTAATCTATTTGATTTTACAAACTACACTACTATCATTTTCATTTAATTTATTAATTAATTAATTTAGCTGTATTTATATCCTGCTTTTCACCGGGTCAAAGCGGTCAATTGGGGGATACATTTAACACGAGGGGATATGAGACACATACACTAATACTTACAGGGAACATGGGCAATGGAGGGTTAAGTGGCTTGCCCAAGACCACAAGGAGTGCCTTCAGGACTAGAAATCCCAGTCCCTCCGGCCTGAGATTGCTGTCCACAGGTGGGACTTGAACCCCTGGCCCTCCGGCCTGAAGTACCTTGTCCTAACCACTAGACCACTCCCTCCCCGTGATAAGTAAGAAATAAATTAATATTTATTTCTTACTTATCACAACATTACTAAGCAAATTACAGTACAATGCACATAATCTATACACAAACAAATCTAAAAAATAATAAAACCCCTAAGAACCACCATGTAATAAAATATAACTTTTCAAAGAATGGCCATATTACCTTAAAAAAAGAAATGTCTTCAACAATTTCTGAAATCACAGATGATCACTTGGCATATCTTATGTTCTTATGATAGGCAAGGGAACTGGCAGAACCTACAACCAAGAAAGCCTGTGCATGCACCCCAGCTTTCCAATCAAGAGTCACAGATGGAACTTCCAAACGTTCTTGCTGATTCAACAAATGCTCAGTAGTAGTAGTAGTAAGTGCCCGAACTGGCTTAAATAGCGTTAGCAGAGTAGACAGCTCAGTATTGTAATCTGCATGTAAAGTCCGATGAATAATACCTAAGTATTTAAATAAAACACATAACTCAGCTAAATAGATGAAAACATAACCATCTTATGGAGGCTAGAAATAACCCAAACAGTGGCATTCTGTATCATTTGTAATGAACAAAGCATTTCCATTAATTTAACTCACCACATAGGTCAGACTAACTGGCCTATAGTTCCCAACCTCTTCTTCCTTACTTCCGCTCTTGGGTTCTAGAACCAGATCCACCAATCTCCATTCTTCCAGGATCACTCCCGACTCTGAAAAAGCATTAAAAAGGTCAGACAGCACAGCTGCCAGTACTTTTAAGTTCTTTCATAAACCCGGGGTGTATCTCATCCAGTTCCATTGCTTTATCTACTTTTAGTTTAGCTAGCTCCCCACTCTTCTGAAAATTGTTCAAGATCTACCTCTATTACATTCTTATTTGTGTTTGTTTTCTGAGGTCCCTTTCCCAGCCCTTTATTTCTGAACACAGAACAGAAATATTTGTTAAGCAATTCAGTTTTATCAACATCAGCCTCTATATGTTCCCCACTTTCACCCTTGAATTTCACGATGCCACCTTTGCACTTCTTCCTTTCACTAACATATCTAAAAAATGCCTTGTCCCCATATTTTACTGTACTGGCTATTTTTTTCTTTGATTTGCATCTTTGCTTTCCTGGCTACTCTACTAGCTTCCCTTAGCTTCTCCAGATGCTGCTTTTTTATCTTCTGTTTCTCCAAGATATTCCCATTCAGCTAATGAATCCTTAAGCTATTCCACTATCTTGACAAAGTTAGTTTTCTGAAATCTAGGACCCTCACTTTTGAATAAACGATCTCCACCTACATCCTAATACTGAAACACAAAATCTGGTGATCACTGGATGCCAGATGATCACTCAATAAAATATCAGAAACTGCCTCCCCATTTGTAAGCGTCAAGTTCAGTAACGCCCTTCCTGTATGGGTTCCATCACCAGTTTCTCTAAAAAAAAGGTTGTTATCTGTAGAGATGTTCTCTGTGGATAACAAGAAAAGTCCTCACATAGAGTGATATCATCCAACGGAGCCCATGCAGGAGCATTCCCAGCTCCTCCTGGAAGCTTTTGGAACTCTCCTCTGTCCATGCGTGACATCTGGCTGCTGCCGCCCTGCCATCTTACTTCAGTCTTACACTATAGCTTGTTGGGTTAAAAGAAACAAAAAGCTGGATGGACTTTCTATGGGCTTTCGTCCGCTCCAAGTAGAAAGCTAAGGCTCATTTGCAGTTTAGCATGTGCAGCACAAGTTCCCCTTTATGAGTGTGAGGTTTAGGGAAAAATGTTGGTAGAACAATTGACTAATTAAGATGGAAATCTGATACCACTTTTGGAAGGAACTTGCGATGAGTACAGAGGACATCATCTTTCCCATAGCATGTCTTCTTTCCAACGCCTTCAATCGGCACCTCTCCGCGTTTCACTCGTATGAGTTTCTTCAGGGTCAAGTCCCGCAATGGTTTTTAGAGAAACAATCTAAAAAGTGAAGTGTTGTATCAGTACTTCAGCAATTTCATACAAACTTGAATTTCACCAACCAGTAATAAAAGATCATATACAATAAATCTTATCATGGGAGTGTCATTCAAAACATTCTTCTGATCTACCAAAAAACAAAACGGTGTCTCATACCTTGTTGCTGCAAACGCCTTACTCATAACAAATTGTCGAATACCCAAGTTGAAAAGAACGCCGCGCATGTGGATCAGTTTCCATCCTATGTCTTAAGAAAACATAAAGGGAAGACAATCTATTAAGATAAGCACATTTTTATACACACAATAATATATAAATAAGCATTTTTAGGAGAAAAGGACTGCACAATAAATCACACTGAATGGGTCATTGATGCAAGCAGGCATTGACTTCTCTGACAAAGTTAAAGTCAGTTTAACGTCTGCCAATTAGTCTGAGACCCCGGTGCAAGTCCAAGCACTTTATAGGTCTAAGTGAAGTGAATTCAATACTCATTGATACATTTAGGATCGTGGTTTTTATAGAGTAATTTTGATATCTAATTGTTAATATTGCTTTTGATGTATAAGGCTACTCCTCCTCCTTTTCCATTTTCTCTGTCTCTTCTGAATAGATTAAAGCCAGCTATGGCTATATCCCATTCATGTGATTCATTAAACCATGTTTCTGTAATGGCCACAATGTCCAAGTCCATTTCCACTATTAGGGCTTCCAGGTCAGGAACTTTGTTGGCTAAGCTTCGAGCATTTGTGCTCATTGCTTTCCAACATTTAACTGGCTTGCATGTATTTTGCATTGATTTTGTTCTGCCCACTTCTTCCCTCTTGTCGCTGATGTGTGGTTTAAAAGTGTGTCTGTTTCTGGTGTTATTCTGCTTTTGCCGGGAGTGACATCCTGAACTTGCTCTTCCACAACCGTCATCCCCTTTTTCTAGTTTGAATGCATATCCACATACTGCCTGAATTTTTCACTTAGGATTCTTTTCCCTGTGACAGAGAGATGTAGTCCATCAGCACAGTATAGTCTCTTATTGGTCCATCTGTTTCCCCAGTCGTCTATAAATCTGAATCCTTCTTGTTTGCACCAGGTCTGGAGCCATGTATTAAAGCTGTTTATGTGATGCAGCCTTTCTTCCCCCTTACCAAGAAAAGGTAGAACTTCTGAGAATGCTACAGTGTTAACAATGGGCTTGAGTTCCTCTCCCAGAGTCTGGAAGTCCTTATGAACTGCAGGCACTGTTTCTAGCCAGGTCATTTGTACTCAAGTGGATGACAATATCAATTTTGGAGTGCTCACTTTCTGCGCTCAGTACATCAACAATTTGGTTTGTATTCCTGCTGGCTGAAGAGCCTGGGAGGCATTTGACTATCTTCTCTCCTTTGAACTGTGTTCCCAAGTTGGTGCCTCCGATGATGGAATCTCCAAGTAGTGGTAGTTTTCTGTTTTGTGAGTTTTTCTTCATATTTGGTGCTTTATCAGTAGATTGGGCATTGACTGTCTTATTTAAAGGCCCTTCAGTACCCATGGATTGAGCATCCTCATTAACCAAAGCAGAGAAGGCATTATGCAGGGATATCTCTTGATGTATAGGGTGTTTCTGTGTTACAGGTCACAATCTACCAGAGCCCACTGTGATCCATTTTTTCCTGGGATGTTTGATTCTTTGTGGGAGCGGTGGTGGACTTTGTTTGGTTTGTATCCTAGAAGAGGTGTGTTTCATTGCAGCTAGTTCTTCCCTTAGTAGAGTCAGTTCTAAAGTATACATATTAAGATCCTTAAGTCTGTTCTCATATGCTTTATAGGGAAGACCACTAACCATTTTAGTAGCCACCCTCTGTACCGACTCCAACCTGCTTATATCCTTTTAAAGGTACGGTTTCCAGAATTGCACACAATACTCCAAATGAGATTGCACCAAAGACCTATATAGAGGAGTGGAGGAGTGGCCTAGTGGTTGGGGCAAGGTACTTCAGGCCAGAAGGTCGGGGGTTCAAATCCCACTAGAGGACAGCAACCTTGGGCCGGAAGGACTGGGGTTTCTAGTCTCACAGGTGCTCCTTGTGGTCTTGGGCAAGCCACTTAACCCTCCACAGCCCATGTTTCCTGTAAAATAGTTATCTCCAAGTTATAATGCCCTGTTCAATGTAATTTCAGTTTGTTCAATGTAAACCACACTGATGCAGAATAGCACGGTATATAAGAGAATGTAAAAAAATAAATAAATAGAGGCACTAACACCTCCTTTCTTCTGCTGGCCATTCCTCTCCCTATGCACCCAAGCATCCATCTAGTTTTTGCCATCGTCTTTTCTACCTGTTTAGCTTCTTTAAGATCATCAGACACAATCACGCCTAGATCCCGTTCTTCTTTTGTGGACAGAAGTACTTCACCCACTATACTATATCGCTCCCTTGGACTGCTGCAGCCCAAATGCATGACCTTGCATTTTTTAACATTAAATCTCAGCTGCCAAATTCTAGACCATTCTTCAAGCTTAGATAGATCTCTCTTCATGTTATCTACACTTTCTTGAGTGTCTACATTATTGCAGATTTTGATATCATCCGCAAAGAGGCAAATCTTACCCGACAGCCCTTCCACAATATCACTAACAAAGATGTAAAAAAAAATCAGACCAAGGACAGATCCCTGGGGCACACCACTAGTAACCTCCTTCTCCTTAGAGTGAGCTCCATTTATCTGTACCCTTTGCCGCCTTCCACTCAACCAATTTCTAGCAGTAACTTTAGGGTCCATCTCTAGGGTGCTCAGTTTGTTTATAAGTTACCTGTGCAGAATGGTGTCAAAGGTTTTACTGAAATCTAAATACACCACATCTAGGGCTCTCCCTCCCTAGTCACCCAGTCACAGAAATCAATCAGATTTGTCTGACAAGACCTGTCTCTGGTGAATACATGCTGCCTCTGATACAGTAATCTGCTGGACTCCAGAAACGTCACTATTTTCTCTTTCAGCAGTGCTTCCACCAAGGTTAAACTAACTGGCCTGTAGTTTTCAACCACATCCTTACTTGGGCCAGATATGTGTTTAGATCTCATAGTTCTTGAATATTGTATCCCCCCCATTTCTTGGCTATCAGGAAATAGCTAGAATAAAACCCTCAACATCTTTGCTCTGGTGGCATAAGCTTGATCACAAAATCTGACAAGAGGTCGATAATTTCTCTCTGATGTAGTTACTGATGCTGAGGGTCCAAGGAATGATCCCTCAGTGGGCAAACTGGAGGCATGTCAAATAGATGCAATTTGTAACTGCTTTAGTTAATTTGTAAAATCCATAGGTTACAAGGGCCACCTTTGGGTGAAAAGAGTGAGCCTCCCTCTGGCAGGAGAGTTCCCCACTACAGTTATAGGTAGTTACTATGCTCTCTGGGAACCAGTCAAAACCCCACCCCTGGTTTTGGCTGGGGAATAGGCTAGGCTTTCTGAGACGTCTCTCACTTCACTTGTGGACGAGGAGTCTGCTTTGATTGAGAATATTGGGAACCAAGAAAGTACTTACGCCTGCAAAAATAATAGGTCTTTTTTCTGGCTACCACTCTGAAACAACCTGCAGTAGGAGGCCAGCGCAGACGTGTACCTTGAGAGGGTGACATGCTGCTTTTCAATGAAGCAAGCCTTCTCTCCTCAACTTTTTCACCAAAAAATTCTCTCCTTGCACAGTATATCAGCAAGCTTGCCCTGCACAGATTGTTCCAGGTCTAAGGCCTGGAGTCAGGAGAGTCTCCGGGTGCCAATACCCATAGCAGAAGCTCCTGATATCATTTTGAAGATATCATAGGTTGCTCAGACCATGAACGTCAAGCAGTCTTTACCATTCTCGCAAGGAAATGATACTGTTCCAAACTTTCTGGAGGGAGATACTGGGACAGATCAGTTAGGTCACTCATGATGTCCTTTAGAAACATGCCCATGTACAGCTGGTAAGAGGCCATAAAGGCCACAAGCATGGAACTCTAGAAAAATCAAATGGCTCAATTTTGAAAAAGAGCAAAAAATAGATTTATATACTCTGCCAGAGCACCTACGTCTAAGGGGACAATGGCACTGAGGAAAATAAAGTAAACTTTCAATGACCAAAAACTCTAAGGACACTACCAGGGACAAAAACTGTGATGGCATGTGGGCAAAGGTTGAAAGGTCAAAAAACATCATAAAATTCAAAGGTAAATGATCTCCAATGAAGAAGCAGACAAAATGTGTCCATTATGCTCCATGAAAGAACGAAGACTGAAGTAAGATGGCACTTCCAGAGGGAGCTGGGAATACTCCCACGCAGGCTCCATCAGATGTTGATCACTGGATGATCTCCCACTATAACATCAAAAACACTTTCACCATTGGTAAGCACCAAGTCCAGTATGGACCCTTCACATGTGGGTTCTGTTACATAAGAACATAAGATATGCCATACTGGGTCAGACCAAGGTCCATCAAGCCCAGTATTCTGTTTCCAACAGTGGCCAATCTAGGTCATATGTACCTAGCAGTTTCCTCAAGGGACACAGGTTCCACATGCTTGTATTGGTTCAAGCATTGATATCCTGGGTCCCTTCTTAATAATGGTTTATGGACCTTTCCTCCAGGAACTTGTCCAAACCTTTTTTAAACCCAGCTACACTAACAGCCTTTACTACATCCTCCGATAACAAATTCTAGAGTTTGATTACACGTTGAGTGAAAAAATATTTTCTTTTATTTGTCTTAAATAGTTTACCCTGTAGCTTCATTGCATGTCCCCTAGTCTTTCTATATTCTGATAAGGTAAACAATCTATCTACGTTTACCCGTTCCACTCCGTTCATTAATTTATAGACTTCTATCATATCTCCCCTCAGCCGTCTCTTTTCCAGGTTAAAGAGCCCTAACCTTTTTAGCCTTTCTTCATAGGAGTATCCTTCCATCCCCTTTACCATTTTGGTGGCTCTTCTCTGAACCTTTTCTAAAATCGCTATATCCTTTTTAAGATACGGCGACCAGAATTGCACACAATATTCAAGGTGCGGTCTCACCATGGAACGATATAGAGGCATTATAATATCTTTTATTTTCCATTCCTTTCCTTATCATACCTAGCATTCTATTTGCTCTCTTGGCCGCTGCTGCACACTGGGCTGAGGGTTTTAACATGGTATCCACAATGACGCCTAAATCTTTTTCCTGGGTGGTAGTTCCTAATGTGGAACCTTGCATCGTGTAACCATAGTTTGGGTTGTTCTTCCCTAGGTGCATAACCTTGCACTTGTCCACATTAAATTTCATCTGCCATTTTGATGCCTAGTCTTCCAATTTATCAAGATCCTCTTGCAATTTTCCACAATCCTCTTGGGTTTTAACAACTTTAAATAGTTTTGTGTCATCTACAAATTTGATAACCTCACTCGTTATTCCACTTTCCAGGTCATTTATTAATATGTCAAAAAGCAGCGGACCCAGCACAGATCCCTGGGGTACACCACTATTCACCTTTCTCCATTGGGAAAATTGGCCATTTAGACCTACCCTCTGCTTTCTATCTTTTAACCAGTTCCTGATCCACAATAGTACACTGCCTCCTATCCCATGACTCTTTAGTTTTGCCAAAAGTCTCTCATGGGACCTTGTCAAAGGCTTTCTGAAAGTCCAGATACACAATATCAACCGACTCACCTTTGTCCACCTGATTATTCACTCCTTCAAAAAAACATAACAGATTAGTAAGACAAGATCTTCCTTGTCTAAAGCC
Source organism: Ichthyophis bannanicus (assembly GCA_033557465.1). NCBI lineage: Eukaryota > Metazoa > Chordata > Amphibia > Gymnophiona > Ichthyophiidae > Ichthyophis > Ichthyophis bannanicus. The sequence continues at coordinate 386,870,272 of CM066038.1, read as the reverse complement.
ATGTTGGCTGTCTCCTATTAGGTCATGACTATCTACATGCTGAGTAATTTTATTCTTTATGATGATTTATACCATTTTTCCCGGTACTGACGTCAGGCTCACCGGTCTGTAGTTTCCCAGATCACCCCTGGAACCCTTTTTAAAAATTGGTGTTACATTGGCGATCCTCCAATTTTCAGGTATTAGAGATGATTTTAATGATAGTTCACAGATTACTAATAGCAGGTCTGCAATCTCATATTTCAGTTCTTTCAACACCCTTGGATGTATACCATCCGGCCCAGGTGATTTGCTACTCTTCAGTTTATCTAATAGATGTAATACATCTTCCCGATGTATCGATATTTCCTTCAATTCTTCCGCACCTTTAAATACCACTTCAGTCATGGGTAACATCCCTACATCTTCCTCAGTAAAGACCGAAGCAAAGAATTCATTCAGTCTCTCCGCTATCACCTTGTCGCTTCTTAGTGCTCCTTTAACCCCTTTATCATCTAATGGACCAACTGACTCTCTCACAGGTTTTTTGCTACAAATGTACTTGAAAAGGTCTTCGCGTTTTTGCTTCCGCAGCAAGCTTCTTCTCAAATTCTCCCTTTGCCTGCCTTATCAATGCCTTGCATTTGACTTGCCAGTGCTTGTGCTGTTTCCAGGTTTTGTCGTTTGGCTCTTTTTTCCATTTCCTGAAAGATGCTTTTTTGGCAACAACAGCGGTTACCAGTTGCCTGAATAGTTCTCCCTGTAGAGAATACATGAGAGCATAAGATATGCCATACTGGGTCAGACCAAGGTCCATCAAGCCCAGTATCCTGTTTCCAACAGTGGCCAATCTAGGTTACAAGTACCTAGCAGTTTCCCCAAAAGACACAGGATCCACAATGCTTGTATTGGGTCAAGCAGTGGATATTCTGAGTCCCCTTTAATAATGGTTCATGGACCTTTCCTCCAGGAACTTGTCCAAACCTTCTTTAAAACCGGCTACATTAACAGCTTTTACTACATCCTCCGGTAGCAAATTCCAGAGTTTAATTACACGTTGAGTGAAAAAATATTTTCTCTTATTAGTCTTAAATAGGCTACCCTGTAGCTTCATTGCATGCCCCCTAGTTTTTCTATATTTTGATGGCGTAAACAATCAATCTACATTTACCTGTTCCACTCCATTCATTAATTTATAGACCTATTATATCTCCCCTCAGCTGTCTTTTCCAGGTTAAAGAGCCCTAACCTTTTTAGCTTAAGCTGAGCAGTTACTCCACTTTTTAGTACTCCTAGTTGAGGAGTACTAAAAAGTGGAGTAACTGCTCAGCTTAAGATAAAGAATAATAGAAGGGAGTATGGTAACACCTAACAGAGAGGCAAGAGGAATATTCTATATGCAACCATTTTTGACTAAGGAGAAGGAGTTAACTGCTTCTAACATAATTCTTGTTGCTTTTCCAAACTGTTATTGTCATTGTTCATTGACCTTAAAATTAGCACAAACTCTGGCCTGGACTCATTTATTTGAGAAAGGAAGAGGTTCGAGAATGTCAAGTGCAAAGGCCTCCCTGTGTATGCTGGACCACATCAAAGAACCCTGATAATGGATTCAATGAGCACAAGACTGAAACACTGCAAAAAAGGCTCTTTGATTGGTTTTCCCCTTTTCTGCAAAGTGACTAGCAGGGCAGCTGCCTGGACCACACAGAAAGAGTGGTTACAAACATATTTAATCTCAAATAATAAACAGCCATGATTTTATTTTCTTCCTACAATCCACATAATTCAATTTTCTAGCAGCAACAAATTTCCAAATAATCAACAAAACTACAGTTCATCGGCAAAAAACATCAACTGTAGGGGTTCAACTATCATCCAGCTCCCTATCAGAATATTCTTCAGAGAACTCCCAAGTTATGGGTTCTCTTTCTTGATACCTGAATACAAACTGATGTCCTCTTCCTTATTTCACTGGTGATGGCAGGTGGACTCCCTGCATAAGACTCTTGGCATAGAAATAGCGGAAGAAATTTCTTACTTCTAGCCTGGGTGCAGAACTTCTTCTAAGCAGTTAACACTCAAAGCATGATCCCTCTCCTAAATGAATTTTTACCTTTTATTCCAGTGTCCTGGAGTTACTGCTATTACCTAACAGTACCACTTACTATTTTCCCCATTGCTTCTTGTGTATAAATCAGCTGCATAGATTAACTTACTAACGTATTTTCTATAGGATCACAATACCTGGAAATCCAGAGTCCGCACTGATTCTCAGGCTACAAGACTCCTTTGTATTTTCATTATTATAATAGTGGAGCCTGATTCCAAAAGGGACACGTCCGTGCCCTTTAGGAACCGATTCTATATGGAAGGAACAAAACATTCCTGCCGCATACAGAATCGAGCTGAGGACAGCCCGGCGGGCCCCTGCCTGCCTGCGGGGACGTCCTCCCTGCAGGGTCCTCCGACTCCCGTGGCTTAGATCCCTTCTCTTTCCCCCACCTGACCCACGACTGGCCAGCTGGGGCCTGGATCGGGAGGTGAGGACCCCCCTGCACCCAGCCCCAGCTCCTAGGGGGAGGATACCCAGGCCCGATCACTAGGTCAGTGCTGCTTATTCCACCTTTAATGTGGAATAAGCAGTATGTCCCCTCTAACCCGGCAGGACATACAGGGCCGTGATCTGAATTGGCCCTGTATATCCTGCTGGCTTGGCCTACCCCTGCTCTGCCCTGACCCCACCCCCTCCCACCCCCCACCAGCTCTCCCTGTCCTGCAGCTCCAGCCATGCAGGGAGAGCAGGAGGGGGAATACAGTCAGCATGGCTTGCGGGGTGGAATGCTAGCAGCCTGCATAATCCAGTCCGAGGTGTTTTTTCTCCAGGAAACTCATCTAGCCTCCCAGGACCATTTTAGATTTGCATCCCAAAGACTTCCGCAAGTGTATGCCTCTAATTATACATCACATAAGTGGGGTGTGCTTATAATGTTTTCTCAAAAGTGCCCATTCCAGTTATCCACACAATTTTACGACCCCCATGGACGCTTTCTCATTCTAGTGGGAACGATACAGGAGACCCAAATTACACTGATTTAACCTTTATACACCTCCACAGGAAATTGTGCAAACACTTGCTGGTTGAAGATGATCAAATTATATTCACAGGGTGAATTCATTATAGGAAGTGACTTCATAGAAACATAGAAAAATGACGACAGAAAAAGACCACATGGCCTATCTAGTCTGTCCTTCCACATCAACAACTACAACAGTACCCTTTTTTCCTTTAGAGATCCTCTGTGTTTGTCCCATGCTTTTTTGAATTCAGATACTGTCCTCATCTCTACCACCTCCACTGGGAGACTATTCCACGGATCCACCACTCTTTCCATAAAGAAATATTTCCACATATCACTCCTGAATCTATCCCCTTTCACCCTCATCTCATGTCCCCTCGTAGCACAACTTCTTTCAATCGATAGAGGCTCTCTCCCTGAACATTTATGCCACAGAGGTATTTAAGCATCTCAATCATATCACCTCTATCCTGCCTTTCCTCTAAGGTGCACATATTAAGATCCTTAAGTCTGTCCTCATATACTTTATAATGAAGACCACTAACTATTTTAGTAGCCACCCTCTGTACCGACTCCATCCTTCAACTGTGTCTTCTCAGAACTCAATAGAACAGGTAGAGAAAGCACTCAATCCTTGTGACCTTCATCATTGTTGGCATTATGTGCAGATTTAGATTTATATGATACTTGGCGTACACTTCACCCAGGAGAAAGAGACTTTACTTTCTTCTCACATGCTCACCGTTCACACTCCCGTATTGATTACTGGCTTGCATCCTGCTTGTTTTACCGTCGATATCACAAGTTACAATTGGTAGTATGGGACCCTCTGATCATGCTGCCTTATCCTTAGAGTGGGACATGTTGGCAGAAGATAAACCTCCACGGTCGTGAGCGTTACCTCGGCATCTACTTAAAATTCCAGCCTTTTTAGACGCTATTCGTACTGGATGGAAGGAGTATTTGGGTCACGATGATATAGCAGGCACTTTGGTTTTTACCCTTTGGGAAGAAGGGAAAGCTGTGCTGGGGGTCACTTAATATTCCTGGCATCGGCCTTTAAGAAACAACACTTGGCCAAGCAGATGTGTTTGCATAGTGAGATTGAAAGACTGGAGTTAGCGCATCGGAAAGGGGGAGGAAGATTGGTGTGGTGTAGATTGGTCAAGCTTCAGGGTGAACTCATGGCTTTGGAAACAGAGAATATAGCATCTCTTTTACAATGTACACATCAGACACATTATGAGCATGGTAATAAGGCTAGCCGCTTACTTCTGTGGCAATTAAAGCATCACCTCTAGAAACACAGAATTTCTGCACTGTCCTCCACACAAGGTATTTTAACTAGAAACTCAGAGGCCATGGCAAAATTGTTTGCAAAATTCTATATGGATTTCTACACCTCAGAACTCTCGTCAGATGATCTGATCATACAACGGTGGCTAAGGGAGGCAGATCTTCCCCATATAATTCCAGAGATACAAGATGCTCTGTAAAGTCCTATTATGCTGTCCGAGGTTCAGGTGGCGATCCGTTCCTTAAAAAATTTCAAAGCAGCAGGCCCTGATATATTACCAGCAGAGCTCTTTAAGGCAACACCACATCTGTTTGCCCCACCCCTGGTACAGATCTTTAATAAGATTTTACAACAGCATAAGCTTCCTGACTTCTTCTATCATGCTACGATTACGGTAATCCTGAAGGAGGGTAAAGATCCCCTACGGTGCAGTAACTATCGTCCAATCTCATTACTAAACCTCGATTATAAGAGCTTCATGAAGATACTAGCATTGTGCCTTGATTCATGCATTCATGACCTTGTACACCCGGACCAAATGGGTTTCATATGTCACAGATATGGATTTGAGAATGTTCGACAACTAGTGAATATTATGTTCAGGTTGAGGTGTGCTCCTGGAAACTCTGAAATTCTCTCCCTGGACGCTGAAAAAGCTTTTGATAAGGTAGAATGGAAATACTTAATGCAGATTCTTGAGCACTTCGGCTTTGGCCCTAGTTTCCGTAGGTGGATTGAAGTGATGTATGCTGCCCCTAAGGCTTTGGTATTGGTAAATGGCTTCCTTTCACCATCTTTTGAGCTAGGAAGGGACACAAGGCAGGGCTGTCTACTTTCCCCACTTCAGTTTGCAATAGCAATTGAATCCATGGTGGCACATCCCTGAAAGGAAGCCTCCCAAATTGGCATCCTATTGGGGGGCTCATATCTTTTCACTTTATGCAGACGATACTCTTATCTTCTTGCAAAACCCAAGTGTAACCTTACTTTTAGTTGGAAATATCCTTCAAATGTTCTCCGTGGTCTCAGGGTTCTCGATCAATCAACAGAAGTAGCTGCTCCTACCTTGCTTTTTGGTTACCCCTGAGGTCCACCCTCCTCACCAGCCTCCCTCCCACCAGCCCCCTTCCTCTTTACCCTCTTCTTTTCCCTCTTGACTATCTCTATTCTGTTCTGTTCTCTCTCTTTCCTGTCCGATGATTGGCGTTCCTTTCCTTTCTAATTTCAATTTATTTTTATTGTACACCACTCTGATGCACATGCTTGAGCAGTATATCAAGCGACGAAATAAAGATAAAGATGTCTATTGCACCTACAGATATCTTTAGGTGGGGACATGCGGACGACCCACAGTGTTGGCGTTTCTGAGGCTTGGGGAGACTTTTATCATATGTGGTGGTCTTGCCCCAAAATTCAAATATTTTGGAGTTCAGTGCACAATCATATATCACAGATGATTAAGGTTTCCTTCCCCCTAACCATAGAGGTCTTTGTCTTGGGGTACCTATCTCCAGACGCTCTTCAACCAGAACAGCGACATATTATTAATTGCTTGTTCCTTGCGGCCCAATCGGTTGTGAGCAGATACTGGAAGAGAGCATATGAGTCTTCTATAGATGAGTGGATGGTCAAAGTGTGGGATATCTACCGTATGGAGAAGCTTACGGCGGACCTGCATGGTTGTCCAGAAAGAGTGTGGGACGTGTGGTTCTCTATTCTCCCACTGGAGGATTGAGTCTCTCTATGGAACAGCGAGATGCTGTTCACTGGCACATGATCCCTTGCATGTGATTCTCATCTGACTATACATAATTGCAGTATAGGGTTTCCTGACCACCTCCACTGTTGGTTTGCCCATTAACTCCATCCAGGTACTATTAGTTGGATTTTCTAGGAGAAGAGGATGGGGGAGGGTAAAGGGAGAAGGGGGAGGGGGAGGGGACTGGGAGGGATGGAGTGGGCTGTCATCTTGACACCCTTAAAAATATAGAGGGGGGGGGGTCGGGTCACGTAGGATACAGGCAAGACTGGGAGTTGGTTGATTGGCTTGCCTAACTATAGATTGCGTTTATATAATGACTATGATAATGATGATAAGTTTTGTTTTTGAAAGGGTTTTCCACTGATGAGGAGGTTATGTATTTCTACATTTTAATTTACTGAGCAGTGATGCTGATATTAATTTGGGATGAGAGAAACTGAGTCTATGGCTGCAACATCTAAGATCTGTATGTGGACCTCCAAATTTGTTCATATTCTCTGTTTATACCCTGTCTGTACTTTGGTGGAATGTGAAATTTTTCTGAAAGTGACCTGAATAAAAATTGCTTACACACAAAAAAAAAAAAAAGATGGCTTGTGGGGCTACACGTCCCTTTCAAACAAAAGGATATAATATATTCATCCAAGAAATGCCTTCCGTAATTAATGACACCGGCATATGAGCAACAATGAAGGCTTCCAATTTTTTCCAATTCAGTACTAGTTTATCCCCTTAACCATCAATATGGCTAGAATTTATTTATTTATTTAACTGTATTTATATCCCTCTTTTCACCGGGTCAAAGCGGCTTAACATCAAAGGGGGGGGGGCAGTAATCAATTCTTAGGGTGGAGGGGCTGTCACCGGGGAGGCCAACATTAATGATCTGAACAGACAAACTCCAAAGCATACTGGTATAATTCAGAACATGAAGCTGAAAAAAAAACATTTTTGGTCTACAATCTAAACTGGGTGCCTAATCCAGTTAATAACATAGAAAGTGATAACAAACATTTAAGAACAATAGTAAAAAGGACAAACCTTGAGGACTGCTTATGAGGTATCTAAGCTGAGACATCCTAACCTATTCTAACATGAAAAACTAGCATGCACCTCATTCCTGATTCAAATCTCTGCCAATCTATTCAACAAGATTTTATGATAGACCATATCAAAGATAGATGCCAAACCTAGGGAAAACCATTAGCACTACCTCCCTTTCTAATATTGATAAAATTGACTCCATCAGTGACATTTACAATGTCTCCAGGTTGTAACCTGATCAAAACCCATACTGGTTGAGGTCAAGGATAGGGAATTTATCCATATAATCCTGGAGTTATAATCTTATCTTCTCTAATAGTTTATCTAAAAATGGAGTACTCAAACCTAGGGGATAATTCTTCAAAACCAAGAAATCTAAAGCTGCTTTTTTAAAAATCAGCCAAATACAGTTTTGCTTTAAAATATAGGGACCAAACCTTCTAACAGTAATGCCCTAACTAACAAATCTAAAAATATATAAAATTATATTTTGTGCCATTTTCAAATAACCCACTGAATATATATCAAGGGGACATATCTGTTCATTGAATTAATCATGTTCAGAGTCTCCTTGATACTAATCTCTGAAAACTCCCCACATCAGAGTAGTTTGATTTCTTACTTTGGGCAGGGGACAAAGGGTAAGGAAGTCATACTGACAGTGGGGACAGGAGCACCAGATCACCATTAGTGCCTGCAACATTTGGGGGGAGGGCTACTGCCCCCCCCATACTTCCCAAATTACACCCATGCCCATATCATCAATAAAAGGATATTGGAACCTATTAAATATTCTGAATTAACAACCTCCAAACCCTCCAATAAAACAATAACCTTGTTCACCAAACATTGGACAAAGGCTTGGGTTTATTATTCCAGAAGGAGTAATTTTTGAATAAGGGTCATATAACAATGAATGCACTAATGTAAAAAAGTTCCTTTGGTTGATTTATGGCTTTTTAAATTTTACGAGGCTAATATACATTTTTCACTTACAAAAAAATGTCAGTTACAAAATGAAGAGAGATGACAACATCAAAATCATAAACTTCATTCCACAAAAGTCCTCAGGGCTTAAATGATTTATCTAGGTTATTTTTATATAAAAACAGAGAAAAGGATCTCAGAATACCTTGAGGTAACAGTCATAAGCACTCGGTAAACAATACTCAGGTCATGACCTACACTGAGTACACATCTATGATCCTGAAAAACTGCTTTCAAATTAAAATTTAAAGCAATTCTAATAGATTCCCAGTTTTGTTCATTTACTACTTTTCTTTTTCATTGTTTCTATTTTTCTATGCAGTCGTGCCTCTCATCCCACAGAGCATACTCGCCAAACCCAGCAACATCACACACTGGCTACATGTGGATACCAATATTTTAAATAGTTGTACAAATTAGCAGCACTTATCTCAATGCAGATTCCCCAACGCCACTTGAGACACCTTCTTAGGCATTTTGCCTATGCTTCCTCAGGGGGCAGGGTTTTCAGTTCAAAAATAATGCTGTGGGGGATAAAACGCTCCTAATATCAGATTATCTTAAAACACTCCATCATTAGAACAAGCTTCTTATTCAACCCAACCTCATAAACCTTATCAGTAAGCCAGAAAAGTCATAAAACTCACAATGAAATTCCAATCGTGTCTGTAAATATACTTCTAAAACTCTTTAACACAACAGCCATCCAAACCCAGGCTTAGCCCCTACCACTTGACCCCAGATAGAAATTAACCACAAGCTGATCACACTTGCCACCATCATACATGCTTTATCACATAACATAACATTCAACTAGTCTTGTCAGCGATCTATACTCTGACAGAGATTCAAAAAATGCCATGCACGCAAGTTCTTTATAAATCAGTCCCTCTGGTAGCTTACTCGACATTTATACATTTTTGGCATAATTTCTCTTTTTTGCTCTATTAAAGCATCCTCCGGATGGGACAGGTATTCTTAGGAGCATGGCATAATTTAAGAACATAAGAACCTGAGGAAAGCCATGCTGAGAAACACCATTGTCCACTGAGCCCAGCATCCTATTGAGGATTAACTACTGGAAAAAGGCCGAAGAGAGACTGAGGGGGGAATGGTGGGCACAGACTTGGGAGAGAGTGAGAAGGACTGGTCAGGACTGGCTGGTTGGGAGAATGAGCGGGACCTGTCTGGTCAAGCTTTGGGGGGATAGAGGGGAATTGGTGAAACTGGCTTGGTTGTAGGCACAGAAAGAGAATAGTAGGGATAGACTAGTATAGAGAGAGAAGGTGAGGGAACACATTTGGAAGACCAAGAGAGAATAGGGAGGATAGGCTGGTGACAGGAGATGGAGAGGTGTGTTCTTAAGAAGTGCTGCACTGGGGGGGATCTGGGGAAATAATACAGCATAAGGATGTGTCATGTGTGTGGGAAGTTCAGAGATGTGTTAAACTGGGGACAGGTAGGCTCAAGGCAATCTATTTCCAGGCCATTTATTACAAAAAAGAAGGAAAAATCTACAATCCTTGGTTATACTCAGCAAATATATGTAGCCTAGGATTCTAATTCAAAAAATACTGACTTCCAACCCTGCACAGTGGACCATCTTGGTGTTAAATATAAACATATATTCTGTCCAACAAAACAAAAAATCACTCTAGTAAACTAAACATAGGCTAGGTATTAAAGACCTATACATAAACTACCTTATCACAGGTCTATAAAGAGAAAAAATACTTCAGATTACACGGGTCAGGCAGACAGCACCAAGCACGTCTTTGCCCTCTCCATCACATCAACAGCCAAAAAAACTCCTTTAACATTATTTATATTTACAAGTATTTTTCAACCAGAAGGGAGGATTGTTTAAAACATCTGAAATGTGGATTTAAAATGGTTGAAAAATACTTGTAAATATAAATAATGTTAAAGGAGTTTTTTTGGCTGTTGATGTGATGGAGAGGGCAAAGACGTGCTTGGTGCTGTCTGCCTGACCCGTGTAATCTGAAGCATTTTTTCTCTTTATAGACCTGTGATAAGGTAATTTATGTATAGGACTTTAATACCTAGCCTATGTTTAGTTTACTAGAGTGATTTTTTGTTTTGTTGGATTGAGTCTGCTTCACTCTGGAATTGAGGATTTTGATTTGTGTTAACATATATTCTGTGCTCACAAAAGTCCTCCCTCACCCAGCAATGGGTAGAGAGCAGAACTAGGCCATTTCCTCTTAGAACTCATCATACAAAAAGAAAATTTTGATTCAGGTACCATCTCAGTAAGAGCAACATAAACCCTCACTAGTAATACAAAGCTTTCCAAAGGTCACTCAGGACCTACAGAGCAAATCTATCATTCCTTAACAATACAAACTGTAACCATCGTAATGAGTCTTGGAAATCAATACACTTATTGGAAAACTGAACAAGCCAGACTACTATGGATCTTTACATTGAAACAGGGCTAATATTAGAGATGCATGGGCCAAGGGCAGAAATTTAAGAGTGGGCGCCAAATCCAAATGGCAAGCTGTGTCCTTTTCAGTTTTGAGCAAGGCAGGGGTCCCTATGGCAGCCCAGGGCAGTTGCCTTGACTGCAAACCTTAAAGATGGCCAGGCATAGAAACCTCATGCTGACAGAATCCCTGGTCTAAATGGTATACAAAGAACACAGGTAATCCCTCACCAAGTACAGAATAAATCACAACAACTAAAAATAGAAATATGTAGGCAAAAATTAAACTGAAATCCCAGGAAGCTACACTTTGAGGGTTGATGCGATAAATCATGCATTAGAGACATGCACTAAACTCAGCACATGGCTCCTAATGCACATGCAAATATAATATAATGTTGTAACCAATAATGATGCAAATAAGTTGTGTATCAAAACTATGCGCTAGTATAGGCGAACATACCAGAAGCAAGTGCACATGGGTTCATGCTAGTAGCATATCATTTTATTATATCTTTTGAATGTCAGCAGTTCAACACTTTATTGTTCATAGCCATGTACCTCCCCCTCAGGACCTCATCCTCTGCTTTTTTTTTAGCCTTTCCCTTCTAAAGAGCTAAAATGTTTCCAGGTCCTCTATGCTATCAATAAAGAGAAGAAACAGGTATGAAATGCATACTAATGCTGAACGCAAAAGAATGAGCGTTGAAGCCCCAGCATTAGAAACCATGCACTCAGACTTCATTAGTATGAGATTTAAATGAGCTGTGACCTGATGTCTACTTGACATCAGCATACAGTTCATTTAACTCCCATAGAATGAAGATCTTAGCTATTAGATCCAGAAGTAAAGAAGAGCGTAAAATATCTGAAGGCTGAGTGCATGGTTTTCTAATGCTGGACTTTTAATGGCAGATATGAGGAATAAAAATTTAACTTGTTGTTCTGTAGTTAATGTTAGTGAGGGTTTTATGCCTATTTCTTCTATTTACTGAGGGCATGAAAGACAAGCAACTTTTTTCTATTTTTGTTGAAGGGGAAGGTTATAAAAACAGAGAATGAGGAGCTGAGGGGAAGGTGTGTAGCTATGAACCAGGGGCAGTGGTACGCCATTTTCTTTTCTTTTTTTTGGGGGGGGGGGGAGGGGCTAAGCTCTGCCCTTAGGCCTGCCAAACTGTATAGAAGCATAAAAACATGATAGCAGAAAAAGACCATATGGCCTATCTAGTTTGCCCTGAAGAAAACAAAAAAGCGGAGCCTGGACTGGTATAGTAAACCTTGTTTATTACGCCCCAACGCGTTTCGGCCACCGGCCTTCTTCAGGGGGTCTTAGAGAACACACCTCAAAAATAGTAAACATAAACATAAAAGTTAAAATCATAATATATAAAAAAGGTTTTATATTACATCAATAACTAAATAAATAGAATATTGATGAAATAATAAATAAAACCATAACTTACACTTAAAGCATCTAAAGGACAAACTATTAATCCATAATAGTTAATTAAAAAACAAACTAATAGATAAAAATATATATTATAAAATACATATACACTAGGAAATAATAAATACCTATTAAAATGCCAAAAAAAGGGGGGGAAAAAGAGAGACGAGGAGAAGCAAACAATAAATAAATACCTTAGTAGGATCAAATTGAATGTTATCCCGGAAAGAACCTACGGGATACTGACGGCTGACAATGAACAAATAAATTATTAAATAAGTAAATAAATACTCACAAAGCAAATAAATACAATTCTAAAACATCAATAATACATATTGACAAATGTATAACCAGTTAGTAATAAATAATTAATTACATAAATAAATATACATATACATAAAAAAGTGTAAAAAACACATGTACAGTATAAAAAACATTTATAAAAATAGCACTTATGAAAGTAAAACTGTATACATGTGTAATAAAAACTTTCCGTTGGGGCGTAATAAACAAGGTTTACTATACCAGTCCAGGCTCCGCTTTTTTGTTTTCTTCTATATTGTGCGGATCCTTAGCTCCTTTTTTGGTACTTTTGCTCTTTGAGCTATGTTTCCCTCGTGGCAGGAGGTCCTCAGCTATAATGAGAAAGATTTGCAAGACTTGTTACCTGAGGACCCCTTTTTTAACCAAGAAGAAATGAGTGTTGGATTAGAAGAAGAATGGGAAAGGACTGTACATTTAACCCAGAAACTTATTAAAGAAGAGATGCACGCTTCATCCCTTCTTGAGAACTGTCGTCACCAGATTATCCCTAGGGGACTTAGAGTTTATAAGGCCCCTGGGATGTATCGCGACGACCCTTCCTTTATGGCAGATTGGATCAAAATTTTAAACAAGTGTTCCTTGGATTTGATGATCCTTCTTATTAATACTTCACATCGGAAAGCTACTGGATTAAAGGAAGATGTGTCATCAAAACTTGCTGCATTAAAAGATAAGGACAAACAATTTGATAGATCTAAAAAAGATTTTGACAGGAATATGTCTGAATATAAGAAAATCATTAAAGACAGGAAATTAAGGAAATTTAAGAGAGACGAGGAGGATTATAAAACTGGGAATGTTTATTTTTGGACCAATAATACAAACCCCTCTAGAAGCGCTTCAAGGAAGCGTAAATTTGATTTTAAAACGGATAAACAGCGTAAGAGAGTGCCCTCTGCTGTAGGGAGTCCCGAACCCTTTCGAAAAAGGAGTAGAAGTATCCATATTGAATCTGTTAGCGCAGTAGCTCCACTTACTCCTCCTAGAGATGGTCCTTCTAAGTATCCTTCCAATAAACATCAGGGTTTTTTCCATGGACGCTTTATGGAAAGGAGGGGGTTCCAATCGCTTTCAGGAACAGCCCTCCACGTCCAAGGATCCTCTATACCATCAGTCCGGGACTTACTCCAGAGGCAGGGGCAGAGGGAGGGGACAAGAGACCCAACAATAACGCCCCTAGAGGGCATTTTCAATTTATCTAAATATGTCCTTAGTCCCCTTGAGATTTCTGTTTTACAAAAGGGGCTGTCCTTTGTCCCTTCAGTCCGTCATGATCGGTTTAACACCCAAGTAGAGTTGTTCAAATTTTTTAGAAAACTTCACATTAAAGAGTTTTTCAAGAATCAGGAAGCAAGTAATAGAGATCTTTCTGTCATAAAAAATCCCTCTACTTGGATGCCTAAAGCTGACAATGCTATCATTAATACATTCCAACAAGTTGTACTTCATGAGATACAAAAAATGTATGACACAAAAAAAACCGCATACTTATTTTAATTTGAGTAAAGAAGAAAAGCAGGCACTTTCTAGTTTAAGAACGAATTTTGAAATCATCATAAAACCAGCAGATAAAGGTGGAGCGCTCGTTATTCAAGACAGAGATGATTATATTCATGAAATTTTACGACAAATTAAAGATGTTAGTTATTATATAAGACTACGTGAGGATCCCACTCCGGCTCTTAAACAACAGGCTGACATGTTGATCTATATTGGTACACAAGCTGGATATCTTACAGCTAAAGAAGCGCAGTTTCTCACAGTGGCCCATCCAGTGATGCCTACGATATATGTATTGCCAAAGATTCACAAATCTTTAGACAATCCCCCGGGCAGACCCATTGTCTCTGCTATTGGGTCTTTATTTGAACCTATATCCAAATATCTCGATGTATTTCTTCGCCCATTCGTGCAACTCACTTCATCGTTTGTGCGTGATTCATCACACATGATTCAGTTACTTGGAGCTTATGATGGTGCCCATAGTGATATTTTTCTTGTCACATTAGATATTAAGGGGTCTGTTTACTAAACGGCGCACTTGTACGGGGCGCACATGAGCGCTCTAAAAGATGTATTTAAGTGCTCTTAAGCGCCCCGTACTAGTGCGCGGCACATTAACGGGTCCCGCAAGCGTGCGCCGACAACGCGCACATTTGCGGGGCGGTAATGTGCGAAAGAGGCGTGCAAAGGCGAAATGAGGGCGGCGGAAGGCCCCCTAGGGCGGAGAGACGGGGTCAGTGGGCGGAATGTGGGAGGGAGAGACTCGCCGCACAGGAGCGTGCCCGAATCTGCAAAGAAATATAACGCCAGTGAAACACTCGCGTTAGAGGTGCTGTGCCGGGAAAAGAAACCGTTTCCGTCAGCAATGTGCAGGCACAATAGTGGAAGCCCAAAACCGTGAGCAGTGTGAACCATGTGCACAGATCAAACTCCGTAATGTCACAGGCACTAACCACACGGGCGCCGCGCACCGTAGCGCATCTGTCAATCACAGCTTCTGTTCTTCACGACGGAACGCCCACTCCTTATACGGCACCCGCTCGGTACCGCGGACCGCACACCACCGGCCTTTTAGTAAACAGACCCCTAAGTCTCTTTACACTAATATTCCTCAGCAGGCCGCGATTGAAGTTATAGCAGATTATTTAATTACTAGGACTGTACCTGTCCGTACTCCTACTAGTTTTTTAATTCAATTGGCCACTTTAATATTGTGCAACAATTTTTTCTGCTTCCAAGATCTATATTATCACCAAATACAAGGAGTTGCAATGGGCTCGTCAGTAGCCCCAGATGTGGCTAACCTTTATGTTTCACATTTCGAATCAGTTTTTTTAAATGCACACCCTTATCAATTAAATATAAAAATGTGGAAACGTTACATTGATGACGTGTTTCTTATTTGGGAAGGTACAGAAAATTTGTTGCAGTGTTTTTTTCCAGTGGCTTAACTCTTGCGACCCGCATTTACAGTTTGAGCACACATATAGTGCACATGAAATATCCTATCTAGATATATTAATTAAAAACACTCCGGAAGGCTTCACTACCACTTTGTACCGAAAACCTACCGATAGGAATTCTCTTTTACATTTTAGCAGCTTTCATAACCGGTCGTTGAAAGAAAATCTCCCTATGAGTCAGTTCCTGCGAATTCGACGACTCTGTACTACAGATGAGGATTTTACAGTCCAGGCTGGCATCTTAGGTCAAAGATTCATTGACCGTGGATACCCAGAAGCTTGTATCACTAAAGCCTGCCAACGCGCTTGGTCGGCTGATCGTATGTCCCTTTTACAGAAACGTATGCCTGATGCATCTAACAATATTGTTTGTACAATCACATTTTCAGAACACTCAAAAGAGATTGCTAACATTTTGAGAAACGCATGGCACATTTTGGATCCTCTTTCTTCTCTAAGTGATACAAAACTCTTGGTTGCGTACAAGAGAAACTCAAATATAAGAGACATTCTAGTACCATCTGCCCTAGGCAAACCTAAGTTCGTTCCAAGAGCGTGTGGACATTTTAAATGTGGAACATGCTGCGTCTGTGAAAATGTTCTGGTAACTAAAAAGAATTTTCTAAGCCAAATTCTACATATAAAGTATTGTTAAAAGACTTTTCTAATTGCAACACCCAGAATGTCATTTATTTGATTCTGTGCCCGTGTAACCTTTGTTACATTGGCAAGACTAAAAGATGCATTAAGACACGCATAATCGAGCATAAGAGCAGTATTCGGAGACAGGTGCTGGACAAACCCTTAGTTGATCATTGGGTGGCTGCTCACCATACCCTCTCTGATTTAAAATTTTTGGTATTGAAAGTAGTAAGGCCTCATTGGCGTGGGGGCAATTTAGATAAACTCCTCTTACGTCTCGAACAGAGATTCATTTATGAGTTACGTACATTACACCCTTTGGGGTTGAATCAAGAGGTTGATCTTTCTGTTTTTTTATAGTATTCTTTTTTACAATATTCCTTTCCCCCAGCAGCTTCCTTTTCCCTCCCCCTTCTCCCCCCCCTTTCCCCTCCCCCCCCCTTTCCCCTCCCCCTCCCTTCCCCCCCTTCCCCTCCCCCCTCCTCCCCCCTCCCCCTTTCCCTCCCCCCTCCCCTCCCCCTTCCCCTCACCCCCCCCCTCCCCTCCCCCTCCCTCCCCCCTCCCCTCCCCCCTCCCTCTCCCCTCCCCCCCCCTCCCTCTCCCCTCCCCCCTTCTTCTCCCCCCTCCCCCTCTCCCCCCCTTTTTATTCCCCCCTCCCCCCTTCCCCTTCCTCCCTTCCCCCTCTCTCCCTCCCTCCCCCTTCCCCTCCCCCCTCTCCCCCCCTTTTTTCCCCCCTCCTCCTCCTTCCCCTTCCCCCCTTCCCCCCCTCCCCTCTCTTTCCCCTCCTTCTCCTCCCCTTTCCCTCCCCTTTCCCCCTTCCCCCCCCTCTCTCCTCTCCCCCCTCCCCCGCCCCCTCCCCCCCCCCCGCCCCCTCCCCTTCTCTCTCTCTCTCTCCCCCATAATCATACTATTATACAATCATTTGTTCTCAGTCGGTTTCCCCTCATTTGCATAGATGTAAAAATGATGACATCCATTTGATAAAATGTTTTTCATTATTGTGTTTTGCCCATTTTTAATGTGTTTGTTACACAATTTACAAAAAGAGTACATTTCTCTAAGTATTTAATATTTTTTGCCGTTTTTTTTACTCAGTGCCCTTTAACCCGCAGCGGCGGGAAAATGTTAGTATTTAAGCGTTCGCTCCTAGTACGCCCCACTCCGTTAGTTAACAGTGCAATAGCACAGAACGCTGGCTCTTGGTAAGCTCCTTTTATACTTTCTTTGAACATAATACAATTTAATGACATACTCTGATTTTGAGTCCATATGTTTTAACGATGGTTATGTGCTTGCTTTACAGCTATATTGCCAACAGAGCATTTTTATTCAGTATTTATTTGTACGATCTTTTGCCGGTTCAAGTGTTTGCCCTTTAACCTGTACAAACGTCATCCTTTGGGCGTCCGTTTTCAGCACAACCTACTGCTGTAGAGCAGAACGCTGGTTCTCGGCAAGTTTCTCTTTTTTACATTTAATACACAAGTATTCAATATTTATTTGTTGTTCTTATTCAGTCCCCTACACTTTGCACTGACGGGAACATGTCAGCATTTGAGCGTTCGCTTCTAGTATGCCCGACTCCATTAGTCAACAGTGCAATAGCACAAGCGACTGTCTTTTGGTTAGTTCTTTTTACACTTTTGAACATAACGCAATCTAATTATATACTCTGACTGTAGGCCCATATGTCTTGATTATGGCCATCGGTTTGATCTACCGTTATTGTGCCAACAGAGTATTTTTAATTATGCGATTATTTGTCGGTTTAAGTCAATGCCCTTTAACCTGCACAGGCGGGAAAACGTTTCTTTTTGGGTGTTCTCAGCACAGCCCATCGCGTCACTCAACAATGCAGTGGAGTAGAACGTAGGTTCTTGGCAAGTTTTATACAAAAAAACACAATTAGAAGTTCCCGTGAGGGGTCTATAAGTTTGTGATATATCTGGCGTTTGTTGTTCCCTTTTAAATAGTTGAGTACTGCTCGTCACCGCATCTCATTTTTTATTCTTGTTTCCATTTTGCTTTTTAAATATTTATCTTTTGTCTAACTCAATACTCTGTTTTTTATTGTTCCACTCGTTATTATTTTATTTAGTATTATCGGTTTATATTTTTAGATATAAGTTGTCAGTACAATAAGTATGATATGGAAGTCACAATAGATAACTTCTTTGATGTGACCTTCAAATCTATCATGCATTATTCCGGTTAATCATCCACCTTTTTCTACTACTTTGTGTTTTCTGGCCATTATTTTTAGCTATTTGTACACATTATATAAGCTGCATTTTTAAGACTACAATTTTTTGATGTACTTTTTAAGCACATTTAAGAGTGTCTCCACCTTTTTATAATTTGTTTTTAGAATAGGTCTTTTATATATTCTTTATACAATTCTCACATGTTTCACATGTGTTTTTTCATATTATTTTTATATGCGTTTTTATATGGGCTTTATGATGATTTCTTCTTTACTTGCTTTTTTGTGTTCCTTGAAGTACCTTGTTTGTCCATATATGAAAAGTTTTTATTACACATGTATACAGTTTTACTTTCATAAGTGCTATTTTTATAAATGTTTTTTATACTGTACATGTGTTTTTTACACTTTTTTATGTATATGTATATTTATTTATGTAATTAATTATTTATTACTAACTGGTTATACATTTGTCAATATGTATTATTGATGTTTTAGAATTGTATTTATTTGCTTTGTGAGTATTTATTTACTTATTTAATAATTTATTTGTTCATTGTCAGCCGTCAGTATCCCGTAGGTTCTTTCCGGGATAACATCAATTTGATCCTACTAAGGTATTTATTTATTGTTTGCTTCTCCTCGTCTCTCTTTTTTTTCCCCCCCTTTTTTTGGCATTTTAATAGGTATTTATTATTTCCTAGTGTATATGTATTTTATAATATATATTTTTATCTATTAGTTTGTTTTTTAATTAACTATTATGGATTAATAGTTTGTCCTTTAGATGCTTTAAGTGTAAGTTATGGTTTTATTTATTATTTCATCAATATTCTATTTATTTATTTATTGATGTAATATAAAACCTTTTTTATATATTATGATTTTAACTTTTATGTTTATGTTTACTATTTTTTGAGGTGTGTTCTCTAAGACCCCCTGAAGAAGGCCGGTGGCCGAAACGCGTTGGGGCGTAATAAACAAGGTTTACTATACCAGTCCAGGCTCCGCTTTTTTGTTTTCTTCTATATTGTGCGGATCCTTAGCTCCTTTTTTGGTACTTTTACTATCTAGTTTGCCCTTCCATTCCAACTACTATAGTCCCTTTTTTCCCTTTAGAAATCTTCAGTGTTGGTCCCATGCTTTCTTGAATTCAAATACTGTCTTAGTCTCTACTACCTCCACTGGGAGACTATTCCAGCATCTACCACTCTTTCCATAAAGAAATATTTCCACATATTATTCTTGAGTCTATCCCCTTTCACCTTCATCCTATCCCCCCTCATTGCAGAGCTTTCTTTAAATCAAAAGAGGCTCTTCTATGCATTTATGCCACATAGGTACAGTGAATTTCTCTATCATATCTCCTTTTTCCCACCTTTCCTCCAAAGTATACATATTGAGATCTTTAAGTCTGTTCCATATAACTTATGACGAAGTCCA
This sequence comes from Ichthyophis bannanicus, assembly GCA_033557465.1. NCBI lineage: Eukaryota > Metazoa > Chordata > Amphibia > Gymnophiona > Ichthyophiidae > Ichthyophis > Ichthyophis bannanicus. The sequence goes on along the minus strand of CM066038.1, from coordinate 386,850,649 downwards.
CTGACCATTTTTGTAGCCACCCTCTGCACAGACTCCAGCCTGTTTAAATCCTTTTGGAGGTGTGGTCTCCAGAATTGCACATAATACTCCAAAGACTTATAGAAAGGCATTATCACCTCCTTCTTTCTGTTGGACATTCCACTCCCTATGCACCCAAGCATCCTTCTAGCGTTCGCCGTTGCCTTTTCAAACCTGTTTAGCTACTTTAAGATTATCAGACACAATCACGTTCGGGCCCCGCTCTTCTTTTGTGGACAGAAGTACTTCACCCTCTACACTGTAGCACTCCTTTGGATTTTTGCAAATAAATGACAATGCATTTTTTAGCTTTAAATCTCAGTTGCCAAATTCTAGACCATTCTTCAAATTTAGCTACATCTTTCCTCATGTTATCTACACCTTCCTGGGTGTCTACTCTATTGCAGATTTTGATATCATCTGCAAAGAGGCAAACCTTACCCGACAGCCCTTCCACAATATCACTAACAAAGATGTTAAAAAGAATCGGATCAAGGACAAATCCCTGCAGTACTCCACTGGTAACCTCTTTCTCCTCAGAGTGAGCTTCATTTACCTGTATCCTTTGTCACCTCCTACTCAACCAATTTCTGACCGAAAAGGTAACTTTAAGGTCCATTCCTAGGGTGCTCAGTTTATTTAGAAGTCGCCTGTGCGAAACAGTGTCAAAGGCTTTACTGAAATCTAAGTACACCACATCTAGAGCTCTCCCTCGGTCCAATTCCCTGGTCACCTAGTCAAAGAAATCAATCAGATTTGTCTGATAAGACCTTCCTCTGGTGAATCCATGCTGCCTCTGATCATGCAATCCACTGGACTCCAGAAACTTCACTGTCCTCTGTTTTAACAGCGTTTCTATTAATTTACTCACTACAGAGATCAGACTTACCGGCCTGTAGTTCTCAACCTCATCCTTACTTCCGCTTTTGTGTAAAAATCGCTTCTATCTGTGCCCTTCTCTTCTATTGCTAACTACAGACTTCGCTCCTTTTACCTTGCCGCTCCTTATGCCTTGGACAAGCTACCTGGGTCTATGTCAGGCGCCTTCTCTGATCCTATTCAAATCCAGGCTAAAAACTCACCTCTCAGTTGCTGCTTTCGGATCTTGACTCACCTGATCACCTTTGTGTTTCCTTACCATTCCCCCTAGAAGCATCTTGTGCCTACAGCTACTGTGTTGTCTGTCTTGATTAGAGTATAAGCTCTGATGAGCAGGGACCGTCTTTTACATGTCTCTGTACAACACTGCGTATGTCTTGTAGCACTATACAAATATTGTCACAGAGCAGACTCACTAGCGGACCCTATGGAGATAGATGAAATAGCAGATCAGGAAGACACTGACGTTTGGGGAGAGCACATGTTAGAAAGTTGCCATGAGCAACGAAAGCAAATGAGGTCACGAGCTAGGGAGACACACCCAGCCAGCCGAGAAGCTAGGAGATTCTCACCTGATACAAATCAGCTGGGGGGAGGTGCTGCTCGGAGATGCTTCACTACCCCTATTATAAGCAAGAGAAAGTTAAAGGCTTTTTACCTGCAGAAGTTAATCATTCTGAGAGAAACGTAAGGAACAGAATCTCAGAAAGGCTGCCGTTCAAAGCTCCAGCTATCCACAGGGTCCTGAGCCAAGCAGAGGCTAGAGGTGAATCAATTCCTTCTAATAGGAGTGCAAGAGAATATTTTAGCTTACCTACCAGGCACCAGCAGGGGAGAGGCTCTTACCAACAGAACCCCAGTGAATGTGGTAATAGCAATCAGTTTACTCTCAGAGAAAGGAAAGTACGTCACAGCCAAGACGGACTGTTTGAAAAGCTCCCACATGAGGAAGGTAAAGATGTGTTAATCCCTGCTGAAGAATTCATGCAATGTGAACCGTCTGAAGTAGAGAATAATGTTGAGCAGATGGACTGTAGTATTTCTGTGGCTGACAACATATTCTCACTAAGGTAAAGAGAAGTAAGAAGCCTGACAGTGTGAAAGGAAGGCTTATTCCTATCTCTGCAAGTCTGTGTTTAAGTACATTTTTGTTTCTGGTTAAGAAGCTGAAAGGAAGCTATTTTTGGTTACAGTTTTTCCTTTTGTTATATGCCCTAGAAGGGTTATGTTTATTTCATTTTTGTACATGATAAGAAGTCCTTTTGGGAAAGGGAAATAAAGCCCTTATTGTGGCAGGTGCAGGCCTGTGACCCACGGTGTCTGAACATAAGCAGGCCAGCATGGCTAGCTTGACCTGTAAATGAGGCCTGTGGAGAGGCATATAGGATTGCACATCCCCCAATATGCTGCTATTGTAAGATAGAATTCAGTAGAAGTATTGAATTAGCTTAGGTAGGCAGAACTGCAGAGCTAAAAGATGGAAAAACACAGAAAGACATGTTTAAAAGTTACTGATAAGAAAAAGTACATCTGCAAAGAAATAATTGGGAGTGCTGACAGATGAGTTGCAGAACCCTGCTCCTCTGCACGCACAAATTGGTTCTATGGCCTTGAGAGTGTGAAAGTAACAAGTTGATGAACTGACCATTGTAATTGGGACTAGAAGGGGGCAGGCAGGTGTCATGCCCACTGAAGGGACATAATTGGATAAACTTATCAGTACCGGGACCAATGGAAGAGGTACGGGAGGTACGGGAGGTTACCGGGACCAATGAAATGTTTTTCTATACCTAGAATGGAACAAGAGTCTATAAAAGTTGTTGTAATGCTTGAAAACTTTGCTCAGCCATTTTGAAATTGACTGGTTCGAGACTTGTGCACAAATAAATGATTTGGACCTTCTGAACAGACTCCTGGTATCATTGGTTTGTCTGCGCTTTGCTGCTACATTATAACCTTACCATCGATTCCACGACTGATTTCTAACTGGCAGCACAACTACAACTACCAGAAGGCCAGTTATATTAAGGCCCCAGTGCAGTACCCTGCTTAACCTACAGGTGCGCAGAGGGGGCATGTGACAATATACAGTAGTAGTAGTAGTACATGTACCTTTTTCCAGTCCTCCGGGAACACTCCCAACTCTAAAGAAGTATTGAAAAGGTCAGACAGTGGAGATGCTAGAACTTCCACATGTTCCTTCAATACTCTGGGATGTATCCCATCTGGCCACATCGCTGTCTACTTTTAGTTTAGTTAGTTCCTCAAGATCCCTTCACTACTGTTCCTATTTGTGGATGTTTTCTAAGGTTCTGCTACCAGTCTTTCATTTGTGAACACAGAACAAAAATATTTGTTAAGCAATTCTGCTTTATCCTCATCAGCTTCTACATATCCCTCCTTTTCATCTTTGAATCTGACAATACCACTTTTGTACTTCCTCCTCTCACTAATATATCTGAAAAATGTCTTGTCCCCCCATTTTACTGCATTGGCTATTTTTTCTTCCATTTGTATATCTTTGCTTTCCTGACTACTTTCCTAGCTTCTGTATTTTTCTAAATATTGATGCTTGTCTTCCTCTTTCTGTCATCTCTTGTATTTTATGAAGGCCACCCTCTTTTTCTTCACCTTTTCAGCTACTTCTTTTGAGAACCATAGCAGCCTCCTTTTCCTTTTATATTTATTTACTTTCCTAACAAAAATATTTGTTGCCCTTAAAACATCCCCTTTCAGTTTTGTCCTGTGTTGTTCTCCATCCCACTAATGCCTTCTTGAGGTATTGTCCCATCTTGGCAAAGTTAGTTTTCCAAAGTCTAGGAACCTTATGTTTTAATGGACTTTATCAGTCCTAGTTCTAATACTGAACCACATCATCTGGTGATCACTGAATGCAAGATGACCTCCCACTATAACATCAGAAACACTTTCCCCATGAGTAAGGAGCAGGTCCAATATGGCCCCTTTATGTGTGGGTTCTGTTACCAGTTTACGGAATAATTCTCCCTGTAGAGAATCCAGGATCTTCTTACTTCTAGAGGACACTGCAGCAGAGCTGCACCAACATCTGGCATATTGAAATCACCTATCATTAGCAGTTCTCCTTTCATGGCAATACTGCAAATGTCTTCAATTAAATCTCTGTCCACTTCTTCTGCCTGTGAAGGAGATCTGTATATCAAACCAATGCAAATGGATTTCCCATTCTCTCTTTCTAGTTTAACCCACAGTGCCTCCTCCTTCCCTTGTAGGCCCTGTAATTCTGTAGCTTTAATATTGTTTTTTATACATATAGTGCCACTCCTCCTCCCCTGTCCTTCCTGAATAAGCTATAGTCCGGTATAGTTACAGCCCAGTCATGGTTTTCTGTGAACCATGTCTCTGTAACAGCCACTAAACCCAAGTCAGCCTCTTCCATTAAAGCATCAACATCTGGGATCTTATTTCCCATACTACGGGCATTAATGCACATTGCTTTCCAGACATTCCTCCTTTTGTCCATTTGTACAGAAATATTAAATGATTCACTTATCTGAGGGCTTCTATTTACCTGGGGGCTTTCTTCACCCATCCCCAATGAATTTAGTTTAAAGCCCTCTTCAGTAGGTTAGCCAGTCTGCTGCGGAAGACACTTTGACCCTTTTTGTATAGGTGGACAACATCTCTGCTCAGCAGCCCTTGGAAAATCATCCCATGGTCCAGGAAACCCAAACACTCTCAAAGACACCATCTATGCAATCATCTCCAGGATTCGAGCTTCTCTGCCTCAAACATTACCCTCAACAGGGAAGACTGAAGAAAACACCACCAGCCAGGAGCGTTGGAACAGGGTGGGCCACATGGGCCCTGGCCCCATCAAAATTTTGCCCAGAGAGCAGCCACAATCATGGTAGACTCCTGTCTGCCCGTGGGAAATTGTATCCTGGCGGGCAGGGTGGAAGGCTGCTGTAAACCCAACAAAGACTGCTATCTGTCCATGGGAGATCTGTGCTGGCAGACAAGAAGAGTCTTTGCCGTGATCGTGGCAGCCTTCCCTTCCTGCCTATGGGTGTCCAATTTCTCGCAGCCAAACAGGAGTCTGCAGCAATCACAGCCACTCCCTTCTTTTCTGCCTGCAGGAGATGGGATCCCCATGGGCAGAAAAGGAGGGGAAGGCCACAGGGGCTAGGAAGCAAAGTTAGGGTAGAGCTGGGGGTGGAGTAAAGGTGGAGCTTGGCCTGCCCCAATCTGAGAGATGTTCCATAGCCCCTGCCACCTGCGCACCTATCTGTTTTACCCTCTCTCCCATAACCATGATGTCACGCTTGATATACTCAGAGGGATGCCTAGCAGTATCATTTGTGTCGACATGGATGAGCATCATCGGATAATAGTCAGTAAACCTGATGAGTCTTGGCAAACTCTCTGTAACTTCTCCGATTTTGGCATCTGGCAGACAGCACACCTCCCTGGATATCTAGTCTGATTGCAGACGGATGCCTCAGTATCCCTCAGAATAGTCACCAACCACTACTACCCTTCACTTTCTTGTGGTCACTGATTCTGCAACATTGGGGTGCTTGAGCTCTGGTTCTTCCCATTCCTGGAATGTTTTCACCTCCTCCACTTCCAGAGCTGCATACTAGTTCTTCAGTTCGAGAACTGGAGGAGTTGGATTGTCGATTCTGCAGGATATGGTGATTCTTGTCCAACTATTTTCATTCTGTAGCATACCATCTACACCTCTGTTAGAGAGATTGGATGCCTCAAGAACAATCTTATCAATGTATTTCTCGCTGGCATGAATGTTTCTCAGCCTTGCCACCTATTCTCTGAGCTCCTCCATATGTTTCATGAGGGCTTCAGCTTGCAAGCATTGTGCAAATGGAACTTGTCCCTCGACTGGGAATGGGCTGTCTGGACAGAGGCACAAACTGTAACGGGAGCAACAGCTTTGACAACATGATTCTTTCCAGCCATATTCCAGCTGTTGGAGCTTTGGTACCCATTGAAGGAAATGAGAAAGACCTATCAGTCCTTAACCTTTCCTCAGAGAAAAAGCAACTAGCCTCTTTTATATGTGTTCTAACAGCTCTGTTCTATGTACCTAAGTGCAGCCCTGCTAACGTGCTAAAGAGCTATTAATTTACACTACTAAATTCTGATATTATGCTTCTGAGTAATAACATTTAATGTGTTCCCTATATAAAATTACCTAATCAAAGCTCCTTCAAGAATATGAGGTGCGATCAAAAAGAATTGAGACTTGTTGTGTAGCTATACAATATGTCACACCATGATGCTATTAAGCATGAGGCTCCTAGTTATGTGCAGAGTGTAGCATGGTTGTAGTACACCTGTACTTTTTTTAATCACATGATATTTGGTATCATGTAAAAGCAGTTCGTTAGATTTATGATGAGTGAAAAAAATTGAACAACGAATTTGCATTCAATTTTGCCAGAAACGTGAAGATTCGTGCAAAGAGACATGACAAGTTACAGCAAGTGTATGGCAATGAATGCATGAGTCATGCTTGAATATATGACTGGTGCAAACATTTCCAAGAGGACCGCTAAAGTGTTGACAGTGACAAACGTTTTGGAAGGTCATCCATGAGCAGGAATGAAGGCAAAGTTGAAGCAGTGCATGCCACAATATGCTCAAATCGTTGATTGATGATCAGGTAGTTCACTGAGGACATGGACATCAGTTTTGGGTTGCTACAGTCCATTCTTACTGTCAATTTAGGGATGAGACATGTGTCTGCAAAATTTGTGCTGAAACTCCTGTACTCTGATCAAAAAGATTGACTGTCTGCAGCCAGGGAGTTGTTGGAATGCATTGAAAATAATTCAGATTTCATCAAAAAGATCATTACTGGTGATGAATAATGGGTTTATGGTTATGACCGAAAACTAAGGCTCAGTCCTCTCAATGGAAGACTCCATATACTCCCAGACCCAAGAAAGCCCATCAGATGAGGAGCAATGTCAAGATCATGCTCACAGTTTTCTTTACCAGGATATTGTTCATCATGATCCTCAATCGTTGCCTTCCTCTGGGCTACTCGGCCTTTTCTACCTCCCGTCGTGGCAGAGCCGGCGGAGGAGTTGCCGTCCTCTGCCGCTCTCGCTTCCCCGTCCGAGAACTTTCCTCTCCATTCCTCCACTACCCGGAGTCTCTTCTCCTTCGCCTCAGTACTTCTCCTGCGCTCCATTTCCTTTTGATCTATGCTCCTCCTTCCCTCCAGCCCCACCTTTGGGACTCGCTTCTTCTTACTCTCACTGAGGCCTCCCTCCATTTCCCTCACCTCTTGGTTTAAGGTGATTTCAACGTCCATCCTGACTGCCCCACTAGATCCCGAGACACCTCTTTTCTCACTCATATTGCTGACCTTTCCCTTCAGCAACATGTCTCTATTCCTACTCACTCGGCCGGTCATACCCTTGACTTAGTTCTATCTCCCCAGACCTCCCCTTTTGCCCCTCGTGCTTTTCGCTCTCTTCCAGTCACCTGGTCTGATCATCACTGTCTCTTCTTTTCCTTCCAATCCCCCTCTCCTTCTTCTTCCCATTCCCTCGCCTCTGGATCTCCCCCATCCCAGGTCCGCCGTGTCACTGCCTCAACTCTCTCACGTTTCCCTCCCTCTGACACTCTTTTCCCCACTGACTTTCATCTTTTCTCCCCCAACTCCCAAGCACAGCTCTGGAATTCCACTCTTTCAACCACCCTGAACAATCTTGCCCCTCTTCAGCCCCTCTCCAGCAAACACCTTCTCCGTTCTCACCCTTGGTATCACCCCAATCTCCGTCTTCACCGCTCTCACCTCCGTCGGGCCGAATGCCTCTGGCGTAAGTGCCCTTCCCCTACTGCTCTCGCCCACTATCACTTATGTCATCGCCATTACCGCTCTCTCTTGCATTCCAGCAAACGTGCCTACTTTTCCAATCGCATTTCCTCCGCCTCTAGCTCCTCTCACCAGCTCTACTCCATTGTACGTTCCCTCTCTAACCCCCGGTCTTCTACTTCCACAGCTATTCCCCAGCCTATTCCAGATCCCGCCCCTCTTGCTTTACATTTCACTGATAAGGTCCTTACCCTGCATTCCTCCTTCTCCTCTTGCCCCCCTCCTCTCTCCCCTTCCTCTTCCATCTCCCTACCAGCCTCCCCCTCCCCTGATCATGCCTGCCAAATCTTTTCTCATCGTTGGTCATCTTTCCGTCCCATCACCATCCCAGAGATGACCAAGACTCTTGCTTCCACCCGTAAAACAACTTGCCCCTCCAATCCCATCCCTTCCACCTGACTCCCCGAGTCTTCTTTGGCCCTTGTTCCCCTCATCCTTTCCATGTTCAACTCTAGTCTCCTCACTGGCTCTTTCCCTTCTCTCTGGAAGCATGCTTTGATCAGGCCTATCCTCAAAAAACCCACCTTGGATCCCTCCATCCCTGCTAACTGGCGTTCAATCTCCAACCTCCCATTTCTTTCCAAACCTTTGGAAAACTTGGTCTTTGTTCAGCTTTCCTCTCACCTCGATGCTACCCTTTCCCTTCACCCCCCGTCAGTCTAGCTTCCGACCTGGGCACAGCACAGAATCTATTCTTCTTTCTGTTATGGATGAACTTCACTCTGCACATGATCATGGTTCTGTTTCTATTGCTGTTTCCCTCGACCTCTCCTCTGCTTTTGATCTCGTCGATCATCGCACTTTGCTCTCTCATCTCCACAACACTGGGATCTCTGGCTCTGTTCTCCACTGGTTCCGTTCTTTCCTGACAAATAGATCTTTCTCTGTCATCTCTGGTGCCTCTTCCTCTCCCACTCACCCACTTACTTGTGGAGTTCCTCAGGGTTCTGTTTTGGCCCCTCTTTTATTTAACGTCTTCCTTGCCCCCCTCACTCTTTTGGTGCAGCAATTTGGTGTTTCTGCTTACTACTACGCGGATGATATTCTCCTCCTCTATCACACCAACCCGCTCTCCCCTGATCTCTCCCCTCTCAACTCCTGTCTCTCCTCCATTGCCTCCTGGATGTCCACCAACTTTCTTCATCTCAACCCCTCTAAGACTCAGGCCATCTGGTTCACCCTCGGTGGACCTATACCATCTATTTCCCCTCTGCTCTCTTCCTCTCCCATCCCCGTTGTCCCCTCCTTGCGCTACCTCGGGGTTGTCCTGGATTCAGCTCTGTCCTTCCACGAACATATTTCCTCTGTAGTCGAGCGTTCTTTCTTCTCCCTTAGACAGTTGCGTGCCATTCGTCCCTTTCTCCCTGTCTCCTCATTGACCATATTACTCCTTTCCCTCACTCTTTCTCGCTTAGACTACTGCAATATCTGCTTTGCCGGACTCCCCCAATATCAAGTCCAGAGGCTGCAGTTTATCCAAAACACCGCAGCTCGGCTTCTCACTCATGCTTCCCGTTACGACCACATCACTCCCCTTCTTATCGGTCTCCACTGGCTTCCTATCTCCTACCGGATTCAGTTTAAAGTCCTCACGTTTGTCCATAAGGCAATACACACTGGTGTCCCTCACTATCTCTCAGACCTGATTCGCCTTCATGTCCCTCGATGTTCCCTACATTCTATTCATGCCAACCATATGTTTCTTCCCTCTCCAGCTTCTGCCCACCTTGAATCCACCCGCTCCTCTGCCTTTTTCTTCCTTGGCCCCAGGCTCTGGAACTCGTTCCTCCCTGCCCTCCGTCTTCAGCTATCCTTTAGCAAATTTAAAACTGGATTAAAGACCTACCTTTTTTGCATGGCCTACGATCTCCCACCCCCCTCCTCCATCCCCACGGCCCCTCCTTAGGCCTGTCTCGTCTACCTCAGTTTGTCCGTCCGTCCGTTTGACCTCAACCCACTCGTACACTCTCTCTCTTTCTCTACCTCTGTCTCTTTCCTATCAAATTAATAGAGTTCTGTTTCCTCTATCCCTCTTCTTCCTGCAGTGATTTTGTTCTGACCCCTGGTTTTTTTTGCCTATTGTAAACCGTTCTGGTACCCATGGTGTGGGTGGTATATAAACAAATAAAGATAAAGATGAGTATGCTCGAAAAGGCCATACCATCAATAAGGAGTCCTTGTCCAAGCTCTGACTCGTTTGAGAGATGCAGTTCATAGTAAGAGGCTAGAGTTGCACAGGAATGATGAATGGTTGCTTCATCACACTAATGCTTCAGCTCATGCATCACATTTTGTCCAGAGGTTCTTGGCCAAACACCAAATCGAGCAAGTCCGTCAGCCTCAGAACTCACCTAATCTTGCATCCTGTGACTTTTTCTTGCTTCCAAAACTGAAATTTCCACTGAAGGAAGGAGATTCTATGACTTGGGAGCCCATTAAGAAAAATTTTACGCAGCAACTTCACAGCATAACAAAAGAGACATTTTAAAATTGTCTTCAGCAGTGCCAGGAATGCTGGAGGAAGTGTGTTTTATCGGAAGGGGACTACATTGAAGAAGATTGAGTGCAATAACTGTCAGTGTTATACTTCTTCTAATTATTGACCAAGTCTTGATACTTTTTGATTGCACCTCGTATCAAACTGTTTACTTTTAGTAGATATCCAAATGTGGAACTGTTTACTTCCCAAATTTTCTCTACCAACCAATAAAAAATCTGTTATCTTTGCTAATTAGCTAATTAGTGAGTTTCCCTATATAGCAAGAATTCTCACATGGGGTGGGTAGGAGCTGGGGTGGGAAACGAGGGATCTAACACCTGAGAAGGGCAGTGACTTCAAAGAACTTGCCTTCCCCTTTGAAACTGAAGGCTAAAGGAGAAGGAAAAAAAGAAAAAACCCTATAACAGGAAAAAAGCTTTGTCTAAGAACACAAAAATACCCCAATATAGCTACATTACATGAGGCTGCGATTGCTGGCTTTTGCTTCCCATCTGCTCGCAGGGATCTGATCTTGTGTCTTTGCCATGAAAATGTCTTTGCCATGATCACGGTGTTCTTCTGATCATGGCCTTCCCGCGGGCAGAAATAGGGGAAGACCATGATCGCAGAGGCAATGTTTTGGTGTTGCCAGGGCCCATGTGGCCCAGACCTTTCTGATGCCTGATATAAATTTGCAGGGTCTCCTGGCAATTTACCATTTCTTCTCTATCATGTCTTCTTCACATCCTCCCCTACATCAGCTTCTGATACTGATCTTTCACTTTCAATTTTCCTCCATTTATTTTTCTGCCTCTGTTCACTCAGATTTCACCCCTCCCTCCTAATCATCCAGTCTTCAAGCTCCCTCTTTTTAAAGTATCTACTTACAATTTTTCAGCTCTATCCCGTCTTTTGCTAACAGTCCTTTCCCCCTTCTGTGTCCCCCTTCTGTGTCCCCTCTATTTCTCTTCCAGTGCCCATCTCCCCCCTCTCTCTAATTCTTCCCCCATGCTTAGCATCTCCACCTCTCTATCTCTCCCCCATACTCATCATCTCCAAGGCTGGCCCTAGCACTAGATAGGCTAGGCAAATTCCTAGGGTAGCACAGTTTTAGGGGCGGCACCCTGCAGGTATCAGCAGGAATGGATTGCCCTATCACCATTGCCAGAAATTAGGATGGGTGAGTCAACAATACAATAAGCAAAGGGAGGCCGTGAACCCAGAAGTGAAAGCAGCCAGGTGCAGAGAATGGGAATGCAGTGGCCAGAGCTGAATTGGTGCAATTTTAAGTAAAGAGCCATTGGAATCAACAATTTATGAGCTGGTGGAGTGAATCCAGGCTGCTGCTACTGCCCCCAGGGTGTACTGCGAACCTGGACATTCAAGTCATAGGACCATGTGGGTAGCAGCAGCAGCAAAGAGTAGGCAGCAAGGAGGTGATTGAGCCGGTTCTGTGCTGTGACAGCAGCTAGGATTGGGGAGAAAAACAAACAGCAACAAAGAGAGTGCACACTGAGCTTGGACCACTCAAAAACTGCACAGAAAGTCAGTACTGAAGGAGGGAAGGAAAGGCAGAAGAGACTTGAGCGCATGCAACTGTTCAGAGACCTGAGCTCAGTGTGCACTCCCTTCTCGCAGGGCTGGATAGCTGAATTCACTACGGTTTGCTTATGAGTGTGTTGCAGCAGGAGCAGAGGCGGCCCAAGGGGGGTGCGGGGCCATGTGCGGAGACTCGGTGCGGGGTCTCATTTGCATAAGGGGCCTCATTTGCATAAATATTTGCATAATGTTACCATACACTAACTTTTAGTAAACATGCCTCTTAATGAGTGTATGAATAAAGAAAGACTAAAAGACTTCTACATTACTATAATCCAGTGCCAACTGCCAGACACATTAGGAACTACTACAAACACTGCCCATTTAGAACCCATAGTAAACCCGCCGTATCCTAACAGCACTACCAGGACTCATAAAGCACCATGCCCTAACTATCAAAAGGAAACGCTGCAAATATTAAACCAATACATTTCAGAGAACAACAATACATGACCTACTGGGGAAAAAGAACAAGTGGCAATGTCAAATAGGAATTACATAAACAGAATACCTCAGCTCAGTTACACATGCAGAACATAGACCATCACCAAACAAGGAATCACAATTTAGAAACAGGAAGACAATAATTAAACTGGGAATCCCAAAAGCCAAACTTGGAATGTACAACACTGTAGAAATAAAACTATACATTAATTTGCTCTTGTACTAAACAAAGCGCAGATGTTAATGATGCACATTTCCCAGAGCTGACATATTCCAATTAATAAATTCAAAATAAAGAGATATTTTCTACCTTTTGTGCATTTTTTTTCAGCTGCAATTGCTCCAGTCACTTTCTTCTGGTTTCTTTGTGTCTTCCGCTAACTCTCCATCGTCTGCTGTCCATTTGTCTTTTCTTCTCTCTTCTAGTTTTTTTTCCATTCTCTCTCTACATCTGCTTTAACATACTAATCTTTCTCCTTTTGCTCTTTCCTCATTCCTATTTCATCTACTCAAATTTTACCCCTCCATTCTCAATCCCAACTTACTCTCCCAATATCCGGCCAATTGTAGATTTGTCTTCCCTCCCACACAAAATATTTTTTCCCTCTCCATTTCACTCTCCCAGTTCCATCCCATTCTAATCCTCCCCCAACATCAGCTCCATTCTAGTTCCAGTCCCACCCAGCATCCGCTCCCTTCTAGTCCCCGCATCAGCCCATTTCCAGTCCTATCCTAGACCCACCATCAGCCTATTTCCAGTCCTAGCTCCCCCATCTATTTCCAGTCCCATCTGAGTCCCTCCATCAGCTCATTTCCAATCCCAGCCCCCCATGAGCCCATCAGCCCATGTCAAATCCTAGCTCCCCTCCACTCAGCCCATTTCCAATCCAAGCCCCCCATGAGCCTACTTCCAGTTCTAGCCTCTTCATGAGTCCATTTCAATCCAAACCCCCACCAAAGCCCATTTCCAATCTTAGCACCCCCCCAACAGTCAATTTCCAGTCCTATTCTAGCCCCTCCATCAGCCCATTTCCTGTCCTAGCCCCCCCACTCACCCATTTCCAGTCCTAGCTCCCTCCCCCTCACAACCCATTTCCATTCCAAGCCCCCGTCCCCATCAGCTATTTGCAGTTCAAGCCCTCCTTCCACTCAGCCCATTTCCAGTCCTAGCAACCCCCCCCAGCCCATTAACAGTCTTAGCCCCCCCAGCCCTTTACCAGTCCTAACCCCCCATCAGCCCATTTCCAGTCCTAGCCCCCCCATAGCCCATTACTAGTCCTAACCCCCCCATCAGCCCATTACGTCCTAACCCCCCATCACCCTATTTCCAGGCCTAGCCCCCCATCAGCCTATTTCCAGTCTTAGCCCCCCATAGCCCATTACCAGTCCTAATCCCCCATCAGCCCATTACCAGTCCTAACCCCTCCCATAGCCCATTACCAGTCCTAACCCCCATCAGCCCATTTCCAGTCTTAGCTCCCCCCATAACCCATTACCAGTCCTAAACCTCCCCATCAGCCCACTTCCAGTCTTAGCATCCCCCATGGCCCATTACTAGTCCTAACCCTCTCCCATCAGCCCACTTCCAGTCTTAGCCCCCTCCCCATAACCCATTACCAGTCCTAAACCTCCCCATCAGCCCATTACGTCCTAACCCCCCCATCACCCTATTTCCAGTCCTAGCCCCCCCATCAGCCTATTTCCAGTCTTAGCCCCCCATAGCCCATTACCAGTCCTAATCCCCCATCAGCCCATTACCAGTCCTAACCCCTCCCATAGCCCATTACCAGTTCTATCCCCCATCAGCCCATTTCCAGTCTTAGCCCCCCATAAACCATTACCAGTCCTAAACCTCCCCATCAGCCCACTTCCAGTCTTAGCACCCCCCATGGCCCATTACTAGTCCTAACCCTAAACCATCAGCCCACTTCCAGTCTTAGCCCCCCACCCATAACCCATTACCAGTCCTAAACCTCCCCATCAGCCCATTTCCAGTCTTAGCCCCCCCCATAGCCAATTACCAGTCCTAACCCCCCATCAGCCCATTTCCAGTCTTAACCCCCCCCATCAGCCCACTTCCAGTCTTAGCACCCCCCCATGGCCCATTACTAGTCCTAACCCTCCCCTATCAGCCCACTTCCAGTCTTAGCCTCCCCCCCCCATAGCCCATTACCAGTCCTAAACCCCCTGCCCCGCCTATCATCCCAAATTAAAAAATAAAAAAAACCAGCTGCTTCTGCCGCGGCAGCATCAAGAGTGCCGCCGTGGGGCCCCCCCTGCCCGGCAGAGCCTCCCTGCATCGAAGGCTAGCGTTGAATCCCCGAACGCGGGCTTCTTTCAGAGCCGCAAGAGTTTCCTTTCTCGCGGCTCTGTTAATCCCGCCGGGGCTGATGGGAAATCCCTGGTGGGATTAACAGAGCCGCGAGAAAGGAAACTCTTGCGGCTCTGAAAGAAGCCCGCGTTCGGGGATTCAACGCTAGCCTACGATGCAGGGAGGCTCTGCCGGGCAGGGGGGCCCCGCAGCGGCACTCTTGATGCTGCCGCGGCAGAAGCAGCTGTTTTTTTTTTTTTTTTTAAACTTGGGATGATGAAGAATGTTTTTTGCGCGGGGCCCCCTGAAACGCGGGGCCCTGTGCAAAAAACATTCTTGCTCAATGGACAGGCCGGCCCTGAGCAGGAGAGCCATTCCAATGAAGAATACAGGACTAGTCAATTACCTTGAGCCTCTGCTTCTTCACTCTGGCTATAAACAAAAGTGAGACATTACAGCATGGCCTTGACACTGTCATTTTAAGAAAATCATTAATGAAGCAGCCAAGAGGCTTCAGAAATAGAAAATAGAAAACTATTATTTATCATGGCATGCCCAAGCCAAGGGTATATCCTAAATGGTGTGCAGGGAAAAAGAAAGATAAAGGCAGATGTTAGGGTAAAGGAGAGGGAAGAGTAAAAAAAGAGAGAAAGGGCAGGGGGGAAAGGGTAAATCGGAATGAGGGGGAAGAGCATGGGCAGATACAGGCAAGGGAGAGAAAAGGTAGATCTGGATGACAGGGGGGAAATATGCTGGAAAGGAGAGAGAGAGAGAGAGGGCAGATTTAGATGAGAGGGAACAAAAAGAAAGAGGGTTATGTAGAGGGACAGAGAGTGGCCAATACCAGGAGGAAGAGAGCTTCTTGGCTGGGAATGAGCAAGAATTTAGGTATTTGGAGGGAGGACCATGGAGAATGGGGACTGGGAGAATGAGGGGAGGGGATAAGCTGAAAATTGGCTGTGTGGGGGTATTGGGTAGCTGGGGAGTGGAGAGGGAGTGAGCCTAGCAACTGAGGAGTGGAAAGGGTAGTTCATGAACTCAATTGTTGAATAGGTGGTAGGTAGAGTGGGGCTCTGTGATTACACTGGGAATGCAAAGAGTGGAGCTCCCTGACTGACAGAGAGAGAAATATTGAGACAGAGGGGAATGATAGCCTAGGGAGGATAACAGAGTGGAGGATGGAAAGCCAGTGGGTAAACATGTGGTAACAAGAGAAATTATAGACTGTGAGAAAAGAAATATGTGGTACGATGAGAGGTGGGATGGGGGGGTGATGGATGAATAGTAACATATAGTATATGACGGCAGATAAAGACCATTATGGTCCATCTAGTCTGCCCAGCAAGGTGGCAAGAGTAAGTGCACCTGCCGCTCCATGCAGGTCACCTCTCCCCATGCCTTTGTTTAGGTGTGTACCCAACGCTCCATGCAGGGCACCCCTATTTGTTGAGATAGCAATGAAGGTTATTTTAATTTTATCCTGTAGCTATAAAGAGATCCATTGTCTGTCTCATGCCATTTTGAATTCTGTCACTGTATTTGCCCCCACCACTTCCATCAGGAAGGCATTCCAAGCATCCACCACCCTTTCAGTGAAAACATATTTCCTAACATTGCCTTTCAGTTTACCCCCTTTGCATCTTCATGTTATGTCCTCTAGTTTTGCAGCTTCCCCTCTTTGAAAAAGGTTTTATATGTTCCATTTCAACATTTTTGCAATATTCAACCTGCTCCGGGTCATATTCATTCAGACATCTCCATAATCCATCTTCAGCCATAATTCAGACACATCCAGCATGCTACATATCTAACCAGGAACATAGATCTCTTGATTCAGCTTCTGCAGTAAGTTATACAATTTACTTACTACAATAAACAGTTGTATTATAAGAGACTGAATCTTTTCTTGGATGGGAATTGGTTTAACTGCCTAAGTAGTGCATCAGGAAATACAGTATGAGTGCTGGAACACCCTGCCCTCTGGCAGTAGTAAAAGGAAAAATTGGTACTGTGCTTGCTACCCAGGCAGTCCAGACGGGGGGAAAATTAGCATCCTCTTGTCCAGGAGGACAGTGAGACAGTCTCAACAGAGGTGCTTTAAGGAGACTTGTTGCTGCCCTCAAACGTTTGCCGCCTAAGGCAGCACCTCATTCCAATTATAGAGCCATCCCTGACTGGAGAAGGGAGACAGTGTGAGATGGTTAACTGGATTAAATAAAAAACATAGGAATATAGAAGGTAGTAAAGAAAGCCCTTTCAACAGGCAAACCAATATTTCACCAGGGAGAAACTGATGCTCTGATTACTTCACAATATCCACTAGGTCCAAGAACGACCTGCCCATTCACTTCTTAAAATCAAAGATGAAAAGGATAATGCAAGACAAAGATGTGGAGAGATGGAATGGAGGGCAAGGTACATAGATTGTGACTGAAAATGAGAAGAGATGATTGAAGAAAGGGTAGAGAAAGGGATGACTGGGGCTATGAGTAGATAGAGAAGTAGAGATAAATAGTCAGGGCCTGATATTCAAAGGCATTTACATGGTTTTACAGATCTGTAAACCATATAAATGCCGCTTTGAGGGATATTCAGCGACACTAAAATGGCTGGTGCTGCTGAATATCCCCGATTACATAAGAACATAAGATATGTCATACTGGGTCAGACCAAGGTCCATCAAGCCCAGTATTCTGTTTCCAACAGTGGCCAATCTAGGTTATACGTACCTAGCAGTTTTCCCAAGGGACACAGGTTCCACAATGCTTGTATTGGTTCAAGCATTGATATCCTGGGTCCCTTCTTAATAATGGTTTATGGACCTTTCCTCCAGGAACTTGTCCAAACCTTTTTTAAACCCAGCTATACTAACAGCTTTTACTACATCCTCCGGTAACAAATTCCAGAGTTTGATTACATGTTATTAGTCTTCATCCAAGGGTGTTGAAAGAACTGAAATATGAGATTGCAGACCTGCTATCAGTAATCTGTGAACTATCATTAAAATCATCTCTAATACCTGAAGATTGGAGGATCGCCAGTGTAACACCAATTTTTAAAAAGGGTTCCAGGGGTGATCTGGGAAACTACAGACCGGTGAGCCTGACGTCAGTACCGGGAAAAATGGTAGAAACCATCATAAAGAATAAAATTACTCAGCATGTAGATAGTCACAACCTAATGGGAGACAGCCAACATGGCTTTAGACAAGGAAGATCTTATCTTACTAATCTGTTATGTTTTTTTGAAGGAGTGAATAAACAGGTGGACAAAGGTGAGTCGGTTGATATTGTGTATCTGGACTTTCAGAAAGCCTTTGACAAGGTCCCTCATCAGAGACTTTTGGCAAAACTAAAGCGTCATGGGATAGGAGGCAGTGTACTACTGTGGATCAGGAACTGGTTAAAAGATAGAAAGCAGAGGGTAGGGCTAAATGGCCAATTTTCCCAATGGAGAAAGGTGAATAGTGGTGTACCCCAGGGATCTGTGTTGGGTCCGCTGCTTTTTGACATATTCATAAATGACCTGGAAAGTGGAATAACGAGTGAGGTTATCAAATTCGCAGATGACACAAAACTATTTAAAGTTGTTAAAACCCAAGAGGATTGTGAAAAATTGCAAGAGGATCTTGATAAATTGGAAGACTGGGCATCAAAATGGCAGATGAAATTTAATGTGGACAAGTGCAAGGTTATGCACCTAGGGAAGAACAACCCAAACTATGGTTACACGATGCAAGGTTCCTCATTAGGAACCACCACCCAGGAAAAAGATTTAGGCGTCATTGTGGATACCATGTTAAAACCCTCGGCCCAGTGTGCAGCGGCAGCCAAGAGAGCAAATAGAATGCTAGGTATGATAAGGAAAGGAATGGAAAATAAAACAAAAGATATTATAATGCCTCTATATCGTTCCATGGTGAGACCGCACCTTGAATATTGTGTGCAATTCTGGTCACCGTATCTTAAAAAGGATATAGCGATTTTAGAAATCAGAATATAGAAAGACTAGGGGACATGCAATGAAGCTACAGGGTAAACTATTTAAGACTAATAAAAGAAAATATTTTTTCACTCAACGTGTAATCAAACTCTGGAATTTGTTACCGCAGGATGTAGTAAAGGCTGTTAGTGTAGCTGGGTTTAAAAAAGGTTTGGACAAGTTCCTGGAGGAAAGGCCCATAAACCATTATTAAGAAGTGACCGAAGATATCAATGCTTGACCCAGTACAAGCATTGTGGAACTTGTGTCTCTTGGGGAAACTGCTAGGTACATATGACCTAGATTGGCCACTGTTGGAAACAGAATACTGGGCTTGATGGACCTTGGTCTGACCCAGTATGGCATATCTTATGATCTTATGTTCTTATGTTCTTAGTCTTAAATAGTTTACCCTGTAGCTTCATTGCATGTCCCCTAGTCTTTCTATATTCTGATAAGGTAAACAATCGATCTACGTTTACCCGTTCCACTCCGTTCATTAATTTATAGACTTCTATCATATCTCCCCTCAGCCATCTCTTTTCCAGGTTAAAGAGCCCCAACCTTTTTAGCCTTTCTTCATAGGAGTATCCTTCCATCCCCTTTACCATTTTGGTGACTCTTCTCTGAACCTTTTCTAAAATCGCTATATCCTTTTTAAGATACGGCGACCAGAATTGCACACAATATTCAAGGTGCGGTCTCACCATGGAACGATATAGAGGCATTATAATATCTTTTGTTTTATTTTCCATTCCTTTCCTTATCATACCTAGCATTCTATTTGCTCTCTTGGCCGCTGCTGCACACTGGGCCAAGGGTTTTAACATGGTATCCACAATGACGCCTAAATCTTTTTATTAATTTGTATTATTTTTTGATTAATGCCGCTACATGCCCCAATGCTAACAGTGTATCATCGGGACATGTTGGGGGCGTTCTGGGACAGAACAGAGGCAGCACCAGTCCCTAACAGGGCAGCAGCGATATTGCACCATTGCCCAGTTAGTGATCCGCGGGTAAAGATATGCGCAGCAAAAGCTAGACTGTCATTACCCATGGGAACTAACCGGGCAGCAGCTCAATATTGCCGCTGCAGCATCTTTGACTGGGCGGTGACCCTGGATATTCAATGCCAGAGCCGCATACTCATCACACTTCTGCTTGATTATGGAAATTCTTTATATCAAGGCCTCCCCCAGCAGACCTTACACCCACTCCAAATGGTGCAAAACACTACAGCACGTATCATCACTGACACCCCAAGATCAGAACACATCACCCCTATCTTACAGCAACTACACTGGCTCCCAATGGTAGCCAGAGCAAAATTTAAAATACTATTGATCATCTTCAAGATCATCCACCATCTTTCAGCAGAAGTACTACAAGAAATTGTAACAAGGAACATCAGTAATAGACCAAGAAGGAACAATTACGACAACATGATCAGCACACCTTCAGGATATCACAAGACTAAACAAAATACGGCAAGAAGGGCTCCATCACTAATGGCATCCACACTATGGAACTCCCTCCCAACGAGCCTAAGGGAATTAGAGGACATCACAGACTTCCACAAGGCCCTTAAAACCCTGCTCTTCACAGAAACTTACAAGCAGATAGACAACAGTCCCCACCAGATACACAACAGCCTCCTACCCGAGAGGGATTGCAATGTAAACTCCACTGCAAACTCAATACTTAACCAACCCAGCTAGACTCATGACACCGTCATGATAAATGTAACCCTCAAATTGTGTTGTCTTAATGTTGTTAAATACCCTCATGTTAAATGTTGTAAAGCACCCATATGTTAAATGTAACCCAATTGTGATGTGATGCAACCACTTTGATTGTAGGATAAGGTGGTATACAAGTATGTCTAAATAACTAAATATGACCCTGACATTGAATATCTGTGGTTAAAGTTTGGCAGCGACGGCTATACTCCATAGAGGCGCATAGCTGTCGCATATGAATATCAGGCCCTCAAAGTTTAAGAACAGAGAACTGAAGGAAAATAGCATGAGAAAATGAAAGAGCCATATCAGATTGGGTGGGAGGGGAGAGAAAAGAAACAATAGACCCTGTAAAAGAAGATACAAATGACCAATGAAGAAAAAGAAATCAGGATCAAAGTGACTGGAAAAATAAAATGTCCAGACAACAAAAATGGAAAAGAATCTTTTAATTTTCATTTTAATGTTGGAATACGCCAGCCTTGGCAACGTGTATGTCTGATGTCTTTGTATTTTGTTTAGTACAAGATAAAACATATTCCTGTTTATGTTTCTCCTGCTTCTTGGAGTTTCCATTTCTATTCTGGTGGAAGGCTGGTCTGTGTTCTGCATATGTGGCTTGAGTGAGGGATTTTGCAAATGTAGAGATCTGTAGCAGTCTGGCTTGTTCTGTTTTTCTAGTAGAATGTGTATTGGATTTCTAGTGCTCGGTGTAGGATTTGCAATATTGTTTGAGTTCTGAGTTGGTAGTGTTGGTTTGGTATGGCAGCTTTACCACCCATGTGCTGATTTTGTTTGCCTAATTTTATATTTCACAATCTTCCTGGCAGTGGAGGGGAATACGTGTTACTGCTACTGAGCTAGAACCAGACTGTAAATACTTTTCTCTGGTGACTTTTAAGGGGAAAAATCTAATTCCCCAAAAGAACAGCAGCAGCTGACACTGTCTACAGCATTCACTTCCAGTGCATGGGGCCATTGAACTATACAATGGAACTGAATGCTATATGCAACTGTGGCTGTGCTGTTGCTCTGAAGAAGTGAGCAAAATGGGGTTGGTACCGCTTGCTTCTCTTACTGCCGGGGCTGCATTGAAAAAGTGAAATGAGGATCAGTGCTGCTGCTCAGTCCTCCCCTCTCAGCAGTGCAGACCATCATGTCTATGGACTAAGAGGTGGAAGACTGCTAGACCATCAAGTTAGTGCAAACTAAGGGGGGGTCTCATGAGGATTTTTAAGGGGAGGGTGAAGAGAATGTGGTGGGAGCTTTTTTTTTTGGAGGCGGAAGATTTCCCTGAGAACTTTATAGAGAGGTGGGTATCCCTTATGCTACTCCTTGTGCCTGGAACAAACTACCTGAGTCAGTATGCCAGGCTTCATTTGTAGCCCTGTTCAAATCCAGGCTCAAAGCTCACTTCTTTGAGATTGCTTTTGGATCCTGAACCCCTTAATCTCCTGTTCACCTCCTGTGTGTTTCCTTACTATTCCCCTAGATATATCCTAATCCCCAGTTGTATTTTCTGTCTTGACTAGATTGTAAGCTCTTATGAGCAGGGACTGTCTCTTACATGTCTCTGTACAACGCTGTGTACGCCTTGTAGCGCTATACAAATAATAAGTAGTAGAAGTAATGAAAACTTTTTATGGGGGAAGAGTGATGAGGATGCCATAAAAGCTTTCAGAATGAGGGGGAGGGGGGGAGTGCAAGCTTTTGGGGGAGAGAAAATGGGGCATGAAAAGTGTAAGAGGGGGCATGACAGAGATAAATGTGGGGAAGGTTTTGGGGTTGGACAAACAAACAAGAATATATGGAGAACATTCCAATAGTGAAAATGATGTGATCAGAATTTTCTGACAGTGGAATGAAGTGATATGGACAGAACTTTCTGGGGATTCAAGAGAATGAAAATTAAACTTAGGATGAGGCAGAAAGAACAGGAACAAAGAATAAAGGGGAGAAAGAGAAGATGGGTTAAGGAAGGGGAGATGCTGGGCTATGGGGGATGTGTGTTTCTTGAAAGGTGCTTCAACATACAGACACTTTATGCTATGGAACAATTTACTAAAAGTAATCTAACTGCCACAGATATGAATGTTGCAGTAAAAATGCAAGCAGATTCAAAAGATATTACTATCACAGTGCACGCAAACCCCATTCCACAAAGGGAAGATAATATTGGGTCTAAAAGAATTCAGATGCTAACCTACAAAGCCAAGCATATTTATAAGACAGACAGGGAGAGGCTCCTCTCTGATCTTAACAAAGTGTGGCATAAGGTAGAGGAGGACATAGCTAAGATCTCAGAAATTCCTACAAACATTAGCTATCACACACATCACCTTCGGACTAATCAGTTCTACTTATTTAAATCAGAGAAATATCAAACATTTCTGACAAAATATAACATTGAGGAATGTTTAGGAGAAAAAGATCTTCAGGAGAGTGAAGACCAAAAACCTAAGCTCTTGGTGGAAGGCAGAGAGCAGAAAAGAATCACTCAAGGAAGTTATGTCACTGCACTTTGGTTCTTCTAGACATACGCCTAAATCTGCAGGGTCACAAAGGTCAGTGCGTTCAAATCGCTCCACAGCAAGCTCAATTGTTGCAAGAGCACATGCTGAAGCAGAAGCTGTAAAAGCTCATGCCCGCTATAGTCAAGAGGCACCCTGAAATTTGAGAGAATTATAATAGGAGGAACAGAGGGCAGCTGCAGAAACCACTGCTGGCGTTGCTAGAATTGCCGCTGATGCCGCTGCATCTGCTACTATAGTTGCCACTGACATTGCTGCTGTTACATGCAAAAAGGCTGAGCTGAATGTTGCTCTGGAAGTGCTGCAACAAGAAAGGGAGGCAGCTGCTGTGGAGGCTCAAGCTAAGGCCCTGGAAGGCGTTACAGGGCAGGAAGGCGGAGAGAGCCATATCAGCCACATTGACTCAGAAGATCCTGTTCAGCGCACTAAAGACTATTAGGGTCATTCTGAGGCATGAATATGGGGAGGATAGACAGGGGCGGGAAAGTGGCATTGTGGGGGTGGAGTTAGGGTGGGCAGTGGGCGGTCTGCAGCCTCAAATATACAGAACCGATTCCAATGTCGGCTCTGTACGTCCGGGACCGGCTGCCTGTATGGGGAACTTATTCCACCTCTGAGGTGGAATAAGTTCCCCTAATCAGTGGGGGATGGCAGGCCCGGGGCACAGCAAAGGTGGGAGTGGGCGGAGGAGATTCCTCGCAGCCCGACCCTGGCCTTGGGAGGCCAGAACAGGGGTCAGGCTGCGGGGAATGAAGATTCCTGTCTGGTGGCCGAGAATCGAGGCTCCTGAATGGAGCCATGGTGCCATGGCAACCGGACACCATGGCGCCACGGCTCCATTCAGGATCCCTGACTGAGTTAGCCAGTCAAGGCCTGTACATGCAAGCTGACCAGAATCGGGGTCCCAGCTAGACATGCCCCGCAAGATCAGAATCCCGTCTCGCTCTGTGCATCAGGTTCTGACTGGGCACAAAGAGGGCCGGGATGTCCAGAACAGAATTGGGCCCTAAGGCCCAATATTGCAAAGCATTTACATGGTTTACACAGCTGTAAACTGTATAAATGCCCCTAAACTGAATATCCCAGAGTAATGCCACTATACGTCCCGATGCTAACCGTTTAGTATCAGGGCATGTCTGGAGGATTCTGTGGGTGGTACCCGAGTGTAGCAGCAGAGCGCAGACAAACCAATGATACCAGGACTCTGTTCAGAAGGTCCAAATCATTTATTTGTGCACAAGTCTCAAGCAAAGTCAATTTCAAAATGGCTGAGCAAAGTTCTCTGGTAATACAACAACTTTTATAGACTTTAGCTTCATTCTAGGTATAGAAAAACATTTCATTGGTCCCGGTAACCTCCCGTACCCCTTCTATTGGTCCCGGTACTGATATGATTATCCAATTATATTCTTTCAGTGGGCTCAGCACCTGCTTACCCCCCTTCTAGTCCCAATTACAATGGTCAGTTCACCAACTTGTTACTTTCCTTCTTTCAAGGCTATTGGGCTAGTTGCTACGTGCAGGGAAGCAGGGATCTAGAACTTTTCTGTCAGCAGTTTTAAACATGAATTTCTGTATTTTTCCATCTGTTCTGCTTGTCTAGGCTAATTCAATACTTTTACTGAGTTCTTAGTTCTATAGCAGCATATAGGGGGATGTGCAATTCCTATAGGCCTCTTCACAAGCTTCATTTACAGGTCAAGCTAGTTAGGCTTGCTTATGTCAGACACTGTGGATCACAGGCCTACACCTGCCACATTCCCCCCTTTGATTAATCTCACCCTATTAGTTAATAAGGTGTGAGAATTTAATCACTTTACAATAATTATACTGAGGTTAGAGGAGTTCGGCTATATCCAGGAGGACGAGATTGATATAAAGCCATTATTTTAGTTGCGGTCTTCCGCTCTACTGTACTATCAATAGCACTGTGTATGGAACGCATACAGCATGGGATTATACATGGCAATAGAAAAATAACAACAACAATTAGTAATACTAGTATTAGGAAAGTCTTCAGTCCTCCTAGCCATGAGAAAAGGTTAGCAAACCAGTTAGGTAACCTTAATGGGTGCCAAGTCTGTACTGGCACATAAGCATGTTTACGCATATCTTCAGCAATTTCTTCAACTACTTGACCTTTGTCATCTATTTTCAAACAACAATTGGTTAGATTCAGTTTACCACATACTCCTCCTTCAGCTGCTAACAGGTAATCGAGTGCTAGACGATTCTGGTATATGGCAGTGCGCATTTGGGTGCTTTGTCTAGCTAAAAGTGTGAGAGCGTGGCTAGTTTCATTAGTTATTATTTCAACTACTGCTTGTAAACGAATAATACGATTAATCATATAGATTGGTGTCCGATAACCGTACATACCATCATCATTCCAAGTGGCAGGCCCATAATACTCAATAATTCTTTCTGGTGGCCAATCATCACCCTCCCACTTCTCCCATTTGCCTATTTGAAGGGGTGCTCTCTTCCGTCGTAATGCTCTTTTGTGTCTGTGGGTAATGTACACTGGGTATCCTAATTGTTCTCCATGCTCTGTGGGTA
Source organism: Ichthyophis bannanicus (assembly GCA_033557465.1). NCBI lineage: Eukaryota > Metazoa > Chordata > Amphibia > Gymnophiona > Ichthyophiidae > Ichthyophis > Ichthyophis bannanicus. Next base: position 386,825,217 of record CM066038.1, on the reverse strand, counting down.
GGAGAAAGAAAGAAGGTCTGATGGTCCCTAAGACACATGCTCCTCCCCAGTGTGATGGGAGTTGAGCATACGCTCGGTTTCCACAGATCCAATACAGGCCAGGTGGGGCTTGCCAAGCATGAGTTTTGGCAAGGTTAGTCCATAAATTAGCAAGTTCAGGAAATCTGGCTAATGGGTTAGGACAGCGATGGCGAACCTATGGCACGCGTGCCAGCTGTGGCACGCGAAGGCCTTGCAGCTGGCACGCGGGAAGGTCCGCAATTAGGTTGGTTTTTTTTTTTTCAATTTTACTTGTCTGCTGCCGCTGTCGGAGCCGCCGCGGCAAAATCGAGCGTGCCGCGGGGCCCCCCTGTACCCGGCAGAGCGTGCCCTCCCCGTAGCAGCTCTCTCTTTGGAGCTGCAGTCAGACGCGCCGGCTTGCAGAGCGCGAAGGGAAGAGTTTCCCTTTCGCGACTCTGTTAAGCCCGCGGGGGCTGATGGGAACATCCCATCAGCCCCCGCGGGTTTAACAGAGCAGCGAGGGAGAAACTCTTCCCTCGCGCTCTGCAAGCCGGCGCGTCTGACTGCAGCTCCAAAGATAGAGCTGCTACGGGGAGGGCAGGCTCTGCCGGATACAGGGGGGCCCCGCGGCACGCTCGATTCTGCCGCGGCGGCCCCGACAGCGGCAACAGACAGGGTTTCTTTTTTTTTAATTTTCCCTGGGCTGGGGGGGGGGGGTTAGGAGTGGTGATGGGTAGGAGTGGTGATGTGATGGGCTGGGCTGGGCTGGGCTGGGCTGGGCTGGGGGGGGGGTTAGGAGTGGTGATGGGCTGGGCTGGGGGGGTTAGCAGTGGTGATGGGCTGGGCTGGGCTGGGGGGGGTTAGGTGATGGGCTGGGCTGGGGGGGTTAGGAGTGGTGATGGGCTGGGCTGGGGGGGGTTAGGAGTAGTGATGGGCTGGGCTGGGGGGGGTGTTAGGAGTAGTGCTGGGCTGGGGGGATTTAGGAGTGGTGATGGGCACTGGGCTGGGGGGGGTAGGAGTGGTGATGGACACTGGGCTGGCTGGGGGGGGTTAGGAGTGGTGATGGGCACTGGGCTGGCTGGGGGGGTTAGGAGTGGTGATGGGCGCTGGGCTGGGGGGGTTAGGAGTGGTGATGGGCGCTGGGGGGCTTAAACTAAAAATTGGGTGATGGGGGATTAGGACTGGAAATGGGCTGGTGGGATTAGGACTGGAAGTGGGTTGATGGGGGGTTAGGACCGGTAATGGGCTATGTTGGGGCTTAAACTGAAAATTGGGTGATGGGGGATTAGGACTGGAAATGGGCTGGTGGGATTAGGACTGGAAGTGGGTTGATGGGGGGTTAGGACTGGTAATGGGCTATGGGGGGGGCTTAAACTGAAAATTGGGTGATGGGGGATTAGGACTGGGAGTGGGCTGATGGGGAGGTTAGGACTGGTAATGGGCTATGGGGGGGCTTAAACTGAAAATTGGGTGATGGGGGATTAGGACTGGATAGGGGCTGGTGGGATTCGGCCTGGGCGTGGGCTATGGGGGGCTAGGACTGGTAATGGGTTGGGGTTGCTAGGACTGGAAATGGGCTGAGTGGACGGGGGCTTGAACTGCAAATAGCTGTTGGGGATGGGGCTTGGCATGGAAATGGGCTGAGGGGAAGTGGGGGGCTTGAACTGCAAATAGCTGATGGGGACGGGGCTTGGAATGGAAATGGGCTGAGGGGAAGTGGGGGGCTTGAACTGCAAATAGCTAATGGGGAGGGGGACTTGGAATGGAAATGGGCTGAGTGGAAGGGGGCTTGAACTGCAAATAACTGATGGGAAGGGGGGCTTGGAATGGGCTCTTAGGGGAGGGAGCTAGGACAGGAACTGGGCTGATGGATGGGCTAGGATAGAACTGAGAATTGGGTGTTGGGGGAGCTAAGATTGGAAATGGGCTGTGGTGGGGGCTTGGATTGAAATGGACTCATGGAGGGGCTAGAACTGGAGGTAGGCTCATGGGGGGCTTGGATTAGAAATGGGCTGAGTGGAGGGGAGCTAGGATTTAACATGGGCTGATGGTGGGGCTAGGAAAGGACTAGAAATGGGCTGATGGAAGGCTGGTATTGGAAATGAGCTGATGAAGGGACTCGGATAGGACTGGAAATGGATGGGGGAGCTAGGACTGGAAATGGACTGATGAGGGGACTAGAAGGGAGCGGATACTGGGTGGGGCTGGAACTAAAAGGGAGCTGATGTTGGGGGAGATTAGAAGGGGATGGGGCTGGGAGAATGAAATGGAGAGGGGAAAAATATTTTGTGTGTGAGGGAAGAAAAATGTACAATTGGCCGGGTATTGGGAGAGTAAGTGGGGATTGAGGATGGAGGGGTAAAATTTGAGTGGATGAAATAGGAATGAGGAAAGAGCAAAAGGAGAAAGATTAGTATGTTAAAGCGGATGTAGAGAGAGAGAATGGAAAAAAAAAACTAGAAGAGAGAAGAAAGGACAAATGGACAGCAGATGATGGAGAGTTAGCAGAAAACATGAAGAAACCAGAAGAAAGTGGCTGGAGCAATTGCAACTGTGTAACTGAGCTGAGGTATTCTGTTTATGTAATTCTTTTTGACATTGCCACTTGTTCTCTTTCCCCAGTAGGTCATGTATTGTTGTTCTCTGAAATGTATTGGTTTAATATTTGCAGTGTTGCCTTTTGATAGGTATGGTATGGTGCTTTGTGACTCCTGGTAGTGCTGTTAGGATACGGCGGGTTTGCTATTGGTTTCTAAATGGGCAGTGTTTGTAGTAGTTCCTAATGTGCCTGGCGGTTGGCACTGGATTATAGTAATGTAGAAATCTTTTAGTCTGTCTTTATCCATACACTCATTAAGAGACATGTTTACTAAAAGTTAGTGTATGTTAGCATTATGCAAATATTTATGCAAATTGACGTGCTGGCACTTTGAGGAAATTCTTTGGTTTTGTGCGGCAGTTTGGGCACTCGGGCTCAAAAAGGTTAGCCATCACTGGGTTAGGAGGTTCAGGTTCTTTACTTCCTGACCACCATGATGTCTTCTTGGTAGTGGCATTATAGAACTTCTGGCTAAGACAGACCAGCTGTCCTACCAGTTGGGTGAACTGAGGTCCAGTTCTGGCATAGCAAAGACGTCCAATGATTGAGTGCGCTAACACCCATTCGCTAGTAGTCTTGTGTATTTTAGTCTGATTGTAAGTCAGAGAATAATTCAATTCTTGGGCCTCCCATGGCCATTGGTCACCCATTTGGGTTCCGCCACAGAAATAACAATCTGAAATCTTTAGACTGGATACTACTGCTCCAGCTAATTCTAAAAATAAATTCTGGGATGGATGGGGAATTTCAAACTTATTTACATGCATAGCTTCATAAAAAGTGTTATGGATGTGGTATTTAGATGACTTATAAGCTTGGGTGTTCAATCTTATATACACAATAGTTCCTGGATCTACTGCTCCTCCTGCAATACGTAAACCAAACTTATATCCTTGTTTCCATGCATTAGGATTACGGATCCTTAATTGCAAAGGGTTACAAGCACCTTTCTTACATTTGTCATCTGTTTTTGACTTAGTCAAAGTGGCAACTCGTTTGTCTCTCTGTTCATCTGTAATACCAGCATTCCATGTAGCATAAAAAACACACTCCCAGTTTGGGCAATAGTAATCTACAGCTGGGGCAGTACTATATGACTCTTTCTTACCAGTACACTTTCTCCATCCCGTGGCACCTTCTGGGCACATATACTTATGATCATTACGATAGGCTTTTTCCAAGGTACCACATCTGGAACGTCCATCTCTATTTATAACATCACATGCATCAAAATATAAAACAGCAGGTATACTAGCATCTTTAAGTGGTCGCGTAGCATTAATTATAGGTCCGTCTGCATCATTCCATCGCATTTGCAACGTATAATATGATGGGTTCTGATGCGGGTTATAGCATACTCTGGAGCTACCTTTGATGCAAATATTTAGTTCAGTGGTGTTATAAACACACCGAGTCACTTTACCGGTGCATTTATAGTGAGAATGATAAACCAAAGTCTGAGTTACTTTTAGTCCAGTTCGAGTAGAAGTAATGGAGGTACATGGAGGTAAAGCATGAGTCATTTCAAAACCTCCAAAACAGGCAACCAGGGCTAAGCACAGATAAAAATACATGTTGATTGGAGTTCTTCTGAATCCTCAGCTTGCAAATCTTGACCACGACGATCTTTTCTTCGTCCCGTGCGCTAATTAAGCAATTTCAACGGGTGCTGAGTGTTGATTGAAGATCCTCAAGTTGTCCATCACACAGTAACCAACTTAGTAATTTCAGTTGGCTTTTGAAGTATGGTTAATCAATGTAGTATCAAAGCAGTGTGCAAAATCACACATAGATTGGGTTCGTTGAAACAAAACTGTTGCTGCATGGAAAAACAGCAATCCTCTTCGAAAGACTTGGCTACTGCAAGGTACTGTGACAAAGTGTCTATGCTGCTGGTTGCCGTCTCAGAGTAACTCGTAAAGGTGCATCGTGATGCTGTTCCGCTGTCCACTGCTCAGGTTCTGGAGCTGCTGCGGGCTTGACTCTGCTGTGGTGGATCCAGGCGTCGATCTCCGCTACCTTTACTGCAGTTGGGGTAGACAGGATGACGGTGTATGGTCCCTTCCAATGGGGTTCCAACGGTGTCTTCTTCCAATCTTTGATCCACACCGAGGTACCAGGCTGGTAGGGATGCAGGGGTTCAGTCAGGTTGATAGGCAACTGGTCTTGGATCCACGCATGGAGAGTCTGCAGAACAAAACTAAGAGCTAGGAGTTCTTGCCTGGTTATTTCTGAACCAATTTGGGCTAGACTTCCTTTAATTCCTTGCACTATTGGTGGGGGTTTACCATACAGAACTTCAAAAGGGGAAAAACCTGTTGACTTCACAGGAGCTGAGCATATTCTGAGTAAAGCTATTGGGAGCACTTGGGGCCACTTCAAGTGTGTCTCCTGGCAAAGCTTAGACATTTGGGCTTTTAAGGTACGATTCATTCGCTCAACTTTCCCTGAACTCTGGGGTCTATATGCAGTGTGGAGTTTCCATTGTATCTGTAGGGCTTTTGCTAACTGTTGGGTAATCTGAGAAACAAATGAGGGTCCATTGTCTGACCCTATTACTGCTGGAATTCCAAATCTAGGGACAATCTCTCTTAATAAAACTTTGGTGACTTCTCTAGCTTTTTCGGTTCTGGTTGGGAAGGTTCTACCCACCCAGAGAAAGTACAAACTAATACTAATAGGTAGTGGTATCCACTGGCTTTTGGCATTTCAGTGAAATCAATCTGCAGGTGGTGCATGGGGGTTACACCTCCTGACTGAACTCGAGGTGGTGGTGTGGGACCTTGCTTGGCATTGTTTTTGGCACAAATTTGACACTGGCGTGCTACTGAGGCTGATAAAGCTGGTAACATGGCAATATCAACCAGAAAATGGTTAAGCTCCACGATAGCTCCACATCCTCTGTTGATTCCCACCTCCCACATAAATTACGCAGATAATATCCACTTGAGCTAACATATTTATTTATTTAGTAAAAACATATATATATATGATGTTGACTGTACATAGTTTTACCTGTTAATCCATGTTATATATTCCCATGTTCTATGTAAACTCAATGTTACTTGCATACATTGTTGTATATTTTGTTCAATGTACACCGCACTGATCTTAATAGCGCGGTATATAAGAAATGTTAAATAAATAAATAAAATAAATAAATAAATATAGAAATGTGGTCTAAGTGCTTTTTCCATAGCGGTCTTCCCATAATGTGTGGTTTCATGGAAAGCTTTGACAAAGGCTGGTCCTAACAATTCAGGAATTACTATTTGTCCTGGGGGTTGACTGTCCTCTCTGCTGGTGGCAGTTCAATCCACCCATCTTTCAGTACTCCATCTTCTCTGTTACAGTAGTAGTCTAATTCTTTGGTGGTATATCGTGGTGTCCATGAGTTCAAGGGTACTGGAAACAATGCTGCCTGCATCGGTGTGGCTTGTGGCAAAACTTGTCCTGTCATAGCTGCTTGTCGTGCTGAGGCATCTGCAAATCTGTTTCCTCGGGCAACTTCTCCTTTTCCTGCTTGATGTCCTCTGCAATGCATGACAGCTACACGAGTTGGGGCCTATACTGCGTCAAGTAGCATCAGTATTTCAGGGCCATACTTAACTGATTTTCCTCCGGATGTGATGAGTCCTCTTTCTTTGTAGAGAGCTCCATGGGCATGTAAGGTGGTGAAGGCATACTTAGAGTCTGTATATACATTCAACACAAGTTTTTTCTCTCCTAGTAGTAGCGCTCGGGTAAGTGCTATTAATTCTGCTTTCTGGGCTGATGTGCCTGAGGCTAGGGCTGATGATTCAACAACTTCATGTTGAGTGACTACTGCATATCCGGCACAGCGTCGTCCATTGATGATGAGACTGCTTCCATCAACATAATAGATTTGGTCAGGATTGTCTATGGGCACATCTGTCAGATCAGGTCGGCTTGAGAATACAGTGTCCATGACTTCTATACAGTCATGCTCTGGAAGTTCTTCACTGAAAGGTATCAATGTGGCTGGATTCAAGGCATGGCTCACTTCCAGTTGTATCTGTGGGTTTTTCACATAGCATGCTCTGATATTTCAACATTCGAGAATTGGTGAGCCAATGATTTGCTTTCTGTTCCATAAGGGCAAGGACTGCATGTGGCACAGTGACTCGTATATTCTGTCCTAGTGTGAGTTTGTCTGCTTCACTCACCAACAAAGCTGTAGCTGCAACTGCTCTCAGGCAGGGTGGCCATCCTTTGGCCACAGTGTCCAATTGTTTCGATAGGTATGCTACAGGTCGTTCCCAATTTCCCAATTTCTGAGTCAACATGCCTAAGGCATTTCCTTGTGCTTCATGTACAAACAAGTGGAAAGGTTGTGAACATCTGGTAGTCCAAGGGCTGGTGATGACATCAATTCTTCCTTCAATGTCTTGAAGGCTGTATCCTGCTCAGGTCCCCACTCCAGTGGCGACTTTTCTTCTCCTTTTGTGGCTTCATACAGTGGCTTAGCAATTTGGGCAAAATTGGGAATCCAGATTCGGCAGTATCCTGCTGCTCCCAGAAAGGCTCTGACTTGCTTTCTGGTTGTTGGGGTTGGAATTCTGCATACTGCTTCTTTTCTCTCTCTGCCTAATCTTCGACTTCCTTGGGTTATACGAAAACCCAAGTATTTCACTTCTTTTTGACATAGTTGTGCTTTTGCTCTGGAAACTTTATATCCAGCTTCATCTAGTAACTGCAAGAGGTCTTTGGTAGCTTGTATACATTCACTTTCTGATACAGCAGCTATCAGCAGATCGTCCACGTATTGGAGAAGCACTCTCTTCCCCGGGGCCACTGGATAGCTGGAAAGGTCTTGATTCAGTGCAGCACTAAAAATGGTAGGCGAATTCTTGAATCCTTGGGGTAATCGTGTCCAAGTAAGTTGGCCCCCTCTTCCAGAGATGGGGTCCTGCCATTCAAATGCAAATAATATCTGACTCACAGGGGCTAATCTTATGCAGAAGAATGCATCTTTCAAATCTAGAACAGTAAAGTGGGTGGCTTCAGCAGGAATTAGTCCTAGAAGAGTGTAAGGATTGGGTACAACTGGATGTATAGTTTCAACTGCTTCATTCACTCTTCTTAGATCTTGCACTGGGCGGTAGTCATCTGTTCCAGGCTTTTTCACTGGCAGAAGTGGGGTGTTCCATGGAGATTGACATACTTTCAATAGGCCATGTTCCAGTAATCTTTGCAAGTGGCGGTGGATGCCTTCAATTGCAGCTCTAGGGAGAGGGTATTGTTTGACGTGTACTGGTGTAGCACTAGGCTTGAGAATTACAATTACTGGAGCTATATGTTTGGCTAGGCCTGGAGGACTGCCTTCTGCCCATACTCCAGGTGGGGCATCAATACTTTTCAAGGTTTGTTCGAAATAGGTGTCTTGGACAGAATCATCGCTGTAATATCTCCATTCTTCTTCTCGGGGAATTGTGAGCAGCATTATTCCTGCTGGTTTGGCTTGCGAATTTACTGTCATTTGCATTTCTCCTCCCTTGGAGAAGGATATTTGGGCTTGTAGCTTGGCTAACATATCTCGTCCCAGTAGTGGCACTGGACATTCTGGCATGTAAAGGAATTGATGAGTTATTTGCTGTCCTCCTAGACTGCATATGCGATTCTGAAGAAAAGGTTTTGTAGCTTTGGCACCAGTTGCTCCGATAATGGTGACTGCTTTTGTAGAAAATGGGGCTATTTTCTTGTCTACTACTGAATGTTCTGCTCCAGTATCAACCATGAAATTCACAACTTGGTCTCCTATTTGTATTCCGAACATAGGCTCCTGGAGACCTAAAGCAAATTCGGAGCCCGGTCTGTCCTAATCCACGTCATCTTCATCATGGGCTGTCGTAGCCAATGCTTGTATGGCTTCTCCTCTTTCTCGCTGGAATTGTTCTCGATTGGCTCCTCCGCGATGTCGGGGACGGCCTCGTCTTTCTTCTCTCCATTGATGATTGCTTTCGTCATCTTCGTGGGCGTCTTCGAGTTGCGGGCATGCATCTCTCCAATGTCCTTCTTCTCTGCAATAGGCGCATTGGTTTACGCCTAGCTGCTGGGGCCGGCTTCCACCTCGGCCCCGCCCCCTTCCTCTGCTCCTTCGACTAGGGACACCTCCCCTTTTCTGTTCAACTATGGCTGCGGCCAAAAAATCAGCTTTCTTTCTCATCTTTCGATCACATTCTTTCTGTCTTTCATTATCACAATTCACATACACTTTATGAGCGACTTCGAATAACTGTGTTGCATTCATGCCCGCAAACCCCTCTAATTTCTGTAATTTACGTCTAATGTCTGGTTGAGACTGATTTACAAAAGCAGAATTCACCATGCATAAACTTCCTGGTGCATCGGGATCATAGGGAGTATACATTCTGTATGCTTCAGTTAACCTTTCATAAAACACTGCTGGACTCTCATCTATGCCTTGGTTAACTTCAGTAACTTTGGAAAGGTTCATGGCTTTCTGGCCCCCCCCTTTTCAGGCCTTGTAACAAGCCTTGGCGAAAACGGGCTAAGGCTCTGGATCCTCTTTCAGTATTCGGATCCCATTGGGGGTCTTCATTTGGGAATTGCCTCTGGGCCGCTTCCCGATGGTCTATTCTTTCTTCTCCTCGTTCTGGAGCTACAGGGTTATCTGCCAGCCAGTCTATGGCTGCTTTTCTAATTCGTGTCCGCTCCTCCGTAGTAAATAAGGTGGACAGGAGCTGACGGCAATCTGCCCATGTGGATTGATGGGTTTCCATAATAGTATTCACTAATTCTGTAAGCTCTTGGGGTTTATTAGTATAGGAGGCATAATGCGACTTCCAATTTAACAAATCAGTTGTAGAGAAAGGGACATACACATAGCTTAGGGGTCCCGCTACCACCTCATTATCTTCATTTCTTACAGGTATTCCCGGGACTTGCCGTAAGGGCATCATCTTAGCAGTAGAGGTCTTTTGGGATCTAAGCGATATTTTCGTACTTCTCCTGTCAGGGCTCTTTTTCTTCTTTTCTGCAGGCTTATCACGAATTACTTTCTTTTCTATATGCTTTGTCTTGGATTTACTTTTTACTGGCAGGCTAACACTGGCGGTCGCTTCTACACTGTCAGTCTCACTCGGGGAATTCTCAGTTTCTTCCTTTTCTGTTTCTGAATCTGACTCGCCTTTCTCTGTCTCTGTTTCAGTAGAATCATCTTCTTAAACTAAAGGGAGCTCATCTTCCTGCTCTTCGGGAGGTGGCTCGGGGGTTGGGTCCCGCACCCGCTGTCTCCGGTGCTCTGGGGCAGGACGCCGGGCTACTCTTACTGGGCCCGGGGTTCTAGGCTGTCGGGGAATTACTTCTGGGGAATCAGGATCGACCAGGATGGGCTTTTTCCTGGACTTCTCATCTCTCCCTTTCTTACTAGGCTGTTTATTTCTTGTTTTCTGACTATAATCTGTTTTCGCTAACATTATTCTGCACTGCTCTTCATAGCAGCGCTGCGCCCAAGGGGGCGGATCTTCACAAATACTTAACCAAGAATCTATATAGGGATACTGATCGGGGTGCGCTATCCGCACTCTACTATGAACTAACTGGATTATTCCTACATTAAAGGTTCCCTCTCGGGGCCAGGTGGGGTCTAGATCAGGCCACTCCCTAGTACACAAAATCTGTAAACGGGCTGCAGTCATTTTAATACCATAATCTCCTGAATATCCTTCTTTAAAATGTGCGATCATACATTCTAATGGAGTGTTCCTAGTAGACCCCGCCCCTCCCATTTCGATGTGTGCGCGCAACAACAAACAGAAGGGAAAAGGAGGGCGGACCGTGGGTAAGGGGTCCTCACGGCCCTAGAAACGTATAAGGGAAACAAATAACAAGACAAGACGACAATCGCTTCCCCCTTTTTGCGACCTGAACGCGGTCGCCCGGTCAGGAAATGCGCTACTCAGGGGTCCGCCTTCGCTTGGTCTGTGCTGCCAGACCTCTCATACACACTTCATTCACACAATCATGCTAGCAACGTATCCCAGAATGCATTTGTTTCTATCTATTCTGACTAGTCTTGTTCAATTACCAAAATACAAGAAGACGGGAGTTTCGCCCTGCGAATACTCATGCGGGGGGTACTCGGTCCGTCTTTGAGAGGTGATCAAGCTCTCTTACCAATTTCCAAGTTCCAAATTCTCGAGATTACAAGTTCCAAGTTCCAATGGCAGCACTGCTATTTCTATATCTGTCTAGACAACAAATCAAAACTATACTCACCGGATCCGGTCCTCAAACTTCCCAAGCAGGCGCATGAGTTGGACCTCGGACTCCCCTCACTCGGGTTCGAGGCGTTGGCTCCAGCCGGGCCCGGCACTCGCCGAGGTCCGACCAACTTCCTCCGATGCAATGGACCGGCGGCGCCAGGAAGCAGCCCCCGTCGGAAGGGCGCGATCCCGGCAGGACCAAGCCTATAGAGGCGGAATGTCGTGGTATATTGCCCTATATACACTCTGATTCCACAACTTCCCGGCCAACGCACCAAGAATATGTAGCAGCAGAGTGCAGACAAACCAATGATACCAGGAGTCTGTTCAGAAGGTCCAAATCATTTATTTGTGCACAAGTCTCAAGCAAAGTCAATTTCAAAATGGCTGAGCAAAGTTCTCTGGTAATACAACAACTTTTATAGACTTTAGCTTCATTCTAGGTATAGAAAAACATTTCATTGGTCCCGGTAACCTCCCGTACCTCCCGTACCCCTGCTATTGGTCCCGGTACTGATATGATTATCCAATTATATTCTTTCAGTGGGCTCAGCACCTGCTTACCCCCCTTCTAGTCCCAATTACAATGGTCAGTTCACCAACTTGTTACTTTCCTTCTTTCAAGGCTATTGGGCTAGTTGCTACGTGCAGGGAAGCAGGGCTCTAGAACTTTTCTGTCAGCAGTTTTAAACATGAATTTCTGTATTTTTCCATCTGTTCTGCTTGTCTAGGCTAATTCAATACTTTTACTGAGTTCTTAGTTCTATAGCAGCATATTGGGGGATGTGCAATTCCTATAGGCCTCTTCACAAGCTTCATTTACAGGTCAAGCTAGTTAGGCTTGCTTATGTCAGACACTGTGGATCACAGGCCTACACCTGCCACACGAGGATAACCGTGCAGTGGTGATATTCAGCCACTGCCCAGTTATCTCTCAGCAGCAAATATTAGGCACAGCAAAAGCTGTCCTAACATTTGCTGCTGAAGCTAACCGGGCAATGGCTGAATATCGCTGCTGCATGGCTAGCTTCTGCCCCATGCAGCTCATTGGGGCGCATTGCAGCAAATCCAGATATTCAATTCTGGTGACTGGATATGACCTGTATTCTTTCAGTGGGCTCAGCACCTGCTTACCCCCCTTCTAGTCCCAATTACAATGGTCAGTTCACTAACTTGTTACTTTCCTACTTTCAAGGCTATTGGGCTAGTTAATACGTGCAGGGAAGCAGGGCTCTATAACTTCTCTGTCAGCAGTTTTAAACATGAATTTCTGTATTTTTCCATCTGTTCTGCTTGTCTAAGCTAATTCAATACTTTTACTGAGTTTCTAGTTCTATAGCAGCATATTGGGGTGTGGCAGGTGTAGGCCTGTGATCCACAGTGTCTGACATAAGCAAGCCTAACTAGCTTGACCTGTAAATGAAGCTTGTGAAGAGGCCCATAGGAATTGCACAGCCCCCAATATGCTGCTATAGAACTAAAAACTCAGTAAAAGTATTGAATTAGCTTAGACAAGCAGAACAGATGGAAAAATACAGAAATTCATGTTTAAAACTGCTGACAGAGAAGTTATAGAGCCCTGCTTCCCTGCACGTATTAACTAGCCCAATAGCCTTGAAAGTAGGAAAGTAACAAGTTAGTGAACTGACCATTGTAATTGGGACTAGAAGGGGGGTAAGCAGGTGCTGAGCCCACTGAAAGAATATAATTGGATAATCATATCAGTACCGGGACCAATAGAAGAGGTACGGGAGGTACGGGAGGTTACCGGGACCAATGAAATGTTTTTCTATACCTAGAATGAAGCTAAAGTCTATAAAAGTTGTTGTATTGCCAGAGAACTTTGCTCAGCCATTTTGAATTTGATTCTGCTTGAGACTTGTGCACAAATAAATGATTTGGACCTTCTGAACAGACTCCTGGTATCATTGGTTTGTCTGCGCTCTGCTGCTACATATTCTTGGTGCGTTGGCCGGGAAGTTGTGGAATCAGAGTGTATATAGGGCAATATACCACGACATTCTGCCTCTATAGGCTTGGTCCTGCCGGGATCGCGCCCTTCCGACGGGGGCTGCTTCCTGGCGCCGCCGGTCCATTGCATCGGAGGAAGTTGGTCGGACCTCGGCGGGTGCCGGGCCCGGCTGGAGCCAACGCCTCGAACCCGAGTGAGGGGAGTCCGAGGTCCAACTCATGCGCCTGCTTGGGAAGTTTGAGGACCGGATCCGGTGAGTATAGTTTTGATTTGTTGTCTAGACAGATAAGAAAGAGCAGTGCTGCCATTGGAACTTGGAAATTGGTAAGAGAGCTTGATCACCTCTCAAAGACGGACCGAGTACCCCCGCATGAGTATTCGCAGGGCGAAACTCCCGTCTTCTTGTATTTTGGTAATTGAACAAGACTAGTCAGAATAGACAGAAATGAATGCATTCTGGGATACGTTGCTAGCATGATTGTGTGAATGAAGTGTGTATGAGAGGTCTGGCAGCACGGACCAAGCGAAGGCGGACCCCTGAGTAGCGCATTTCCTGACCGGGCGACTGCGTTCAGGTCGCAAAAAGGGGGAAGCGATTGTCGTCTTGTCTTGTTATTTGTTTCCCTTATACGTTTCTAGGGCCGTGAGGACCCCTTACCCACGGTCCGCCCTCCTTTTCTCTTCTGTCTGTTGTTGCGCGCACACATCGAAATGGGAGGGGCGGGGTCTACTAGGAACACTCCATTAGAATGTATGATCGCACATTTTAAAGAGGGATATTCCGGAGATTATGGTATTAAAATGACTGCAGCCCGTTTACAGATTTTGTGTACTAGGGAGTGGCCCGATCTAGACCCTACCTGGCCCCGAGAGGGAACCTTAAATGTAGGAATTATCCAGTTATTTATTTATTTTTATTTTATTTATTTAGTAAACACTTGTATACCGCTGCTTCCTACGATCAGCAGCGGTTTACTTTACAGAATCATAATGTATTGTACGGTACATTGAGATTTCAGTTTTACATTTTGATTAGTCAATGATTACGTAACACGGGACAAGCATTTGGATACGATACATATTTGATTAAAGCACACAGATCAAGGTATACATTTGATTTCAGTAGATTGGGGGAGGGCCCCATATATACAATTTGTACAGAATTAGTTGCCAAGGTGTACAGACTATACATGGTTATATACAATTTGTACGGAATTAGTTGCCAAGGTGTACAAGTTATACATGACTATATACTATTATTATATGCTGCCGAGTGCGGCAGAGGAGATCTGGTTGAGGTAGGGTATCGCAGTTAGATCAAGTTGTAGTGGGTTTGAAACAGATAGGTTTTCAGTTTTCGTCTAAATTCGTTCAGGTTGTTTGTGAGCCTTAATTCATGCGGTAGTTGGTTCCATTGGATTGGCGCTGAGTATGTGAACGCCCTATTGCTTGTTTCGGCCTTGACAGATCTTATGCTGGTCGGGATACATAGGGTGTTGAGATTCATAGTTCTCCTGCTCCTGTTGCTAGGTTGAATAGTGATTAGGTTATTGAGGTAGGATGGTGCGATGCCATTGATGAGTTTAAATGTTGTGATGAGTAGTTTGTAGATGATGCGGGCGGCCACTGGGAGCCAGTGCAGATCCATTAGAACTGGGGTTATGTGGTCGGTGACTTTCTTTTCCATGATGACTCTTGCAGCCACGTTCTGAGCCATTTGCAGGATGCTTAGTGTGCTCTTTGGAAGCCCTTGTAGAATGGCATTGCTGTAATCCAGGTGGGGAATGATTAGTGCTTGAGCAACAGACCTAAAGTCGGATTTCTCGAGGATATTGCGGAGTGGTTGAAGGATTTTGAGTTTGTAAAAGATGGCTCGGTTAACTGTTCTGAGGTGTTTGTCCATCTTGAGGTTGCTGTCAAGTAGGACTCCTAGATACTTTATTACAGGCTTTGTATCGTATATGTTTTTGTTTAGTGTGACTGTGGTGGGCGGGATGAAATTGGCTTTCTTGGACATGAACATGACCTCTGTTTTTTTGTGATTTATTGACATGTTGTTTTGCTGAAGCCATGATTGGAGCATGTCAAGGCATTCTTCTAGTGGACTGAAGTTAGGCTGTGTTATGTCGAGCTGTGTGTATAACATCACATCGTCGGCATATATGTGGTAATTTATGTTGTATTTCTGGAAAATACTGCATACCGGCTTTATATACAAATTGAACAGTAGGGATGAGAGGGCAGACCCTTGAGGGATCCCTTGGGTTTGGGGGAAAGCATCAGCTCTGTCGTTGTTGAATTGCACTTGTTGCATCCTATTGGATATGTATGATGTGAACCATTTCAGGGGGGTCCCTGTTATACCTAGCGAGGCCAGGCGGTCCAAAAGGGTGGTGTGATGTACTGTATCGAATGCCGCTGAGATATCGATGAATATGAGTATGAACATGGAGTTTTTGTTCTCGAGGCCCCTAAGTAGATTGTCAAGGAGTGCCAGTAGTAGTGTTTCCACTCCGTGATTCTGACGGAATCCGTATTGATGTTCATCTAGGGCTTTTATCTCGTCCATGTGGTCCTGGAGTTGGTGCTGGACCGCTTTTTCAATCATCTTTGCTAGGAAAGCTATGCTTGAGATTGGGCGATATGATGCAGGGTCACTTTTGTTGAGCGACTTGTTTTTTAATATGGGTCTAATAATTGATTTCTTGAGATGAGACGGCATGATTCCTTGTTTCAGAGACTGATTGACAATGTGCGCGATGAGTTTTGCGTTGTCTTTCTTGGTTGCTTTCATCCAAGCGGCTGGGCATGGGTCGAGGGGGGAGGTAGTGGTGTTTAAGTTGGTTAAGATGTTTAAGATTTGTTGCTCACCTAATTGCTGGAAGGTGTTCCATTCTGTTTCTGGGTCTGCTTGAGGGGCAGTTGTGGTTTCTCGAGTGGTGAGAGCTAGTGGCATGCCTTTGGTCATGCTTGTGGGAAGTTTCGGATTTAGCTTTTTGGCATAGTGGTCGGCAAGCGTCTGGGCCTTTATATCGTCTGCAGAGATGGAGTTTTGTGAAGATTTGGTCAGAGATTTTACGAGTTCAAAAAGTTCTCTGGGTCTGTTGAGCGCTTTGTTGAGTAGATTAGTGTGGTGTGTCTTTTTAGCGAGGTTTACCTCATTCTTGTATCTTGCGAGGAGTGTTAGGTATAGTTGCTTGCCTTCTTCGGTTTGCTTTTTCCTCCATTTCCTTTCGAGTTTGCGTAGTTCTCTCTTCATTTTAGATAGCGTGGGAGAGTACCATGGTTCGGTTCCTGTCTTTGTTACAGCGTTTGTGTTCTTCCATGTTGGACTTGCAGCTGCTTCGATCCCTGAGTTCCATTGGTCTACCAGCTTGTCTAGGTCTGTGGTGGTGTACTCAAAATGTGTAGATATAGAAGTTACCAAAGCTTCGCTATTGAATTTTTGGAATTTCCTCTGTTGATGTGTTTTTGGGTCGGCTTGAGGCTTTACCTTTTGTGGAGGTAGGTGGATTTCAATTTCGACTAGGAAATGGTCGGACCATGGGACTGGGGTTACTCGAGGTTTGGTGTATTGTTGGATGTTGTGTGATAAGAACACCATATCAAGGGTGTTACCTTTGTTATGTGTGGGTTCTTGTATGATTTGTGTGTAGCCGAGCTGATGCATGGCTTCAAAGAATGCGTCTGCCTGTACAGGGGGAATCGATGGGAGATTTAGGTCACCCAGAATGATGCGCAGTTTTTTGGTTGCAGAGGTTGAGATATTTTCTAGTGCGGTGGCCAGGGTTTCATGATGGGCTGAGGGGGGTCTGTAGATTAAGCAAAGTATTGATGTTTTGTTTTCGATCTTGAGTATATCAATGCCTTTGGATTCAGTTAGGGAGGGGCTTGAGAACATGAGGGAGGTTTTGGCAATGACAAGTACTCCTCCTCCTCTCCTGTTGTGACGGGGGCAGTTAAATACTGTGTAGTTGGGATGGGGTAATTGGTTTAGTATTGCTGGGTCAGTGTCAGTGATCCAAGTCTCGGTGACACAGAGGATATCGGGTTTGTTGTCTGTAATGATATTGTGTATGATGTGGGTTTTATTTCTAATGGATCTGGCGTTGATGAGACAGATTGTGATGGGGGTTTGTGATAATTGGTGTGGTTGCTGTTGCTTGTTTCTGGTCTTTGTGGCTGTCGGTTTCCTATGTTTATTATGTTTTGTTTTGGAGCTACGTCTTTTATGTTCATCATAGAGTGCGGATAGCGCACCCCGATCAGTACCCCTATATAGATTCTTGGTTAAGTATTTGCGAAGATCCGCCCCCTTGGGCGCAGCGCTGCTATGAAGAGCAGTGCAGAATAATGTTAGCGAAAACAGATCATAGTCAGAAAACAGAAAATAAACAGCTTAGTAAGAAAGGGAAAGATGAGAAGTCCAGGAAGAAACCCATCCTGGTCGATCCTGATTCCCCAGAAGTAATTCCCCGACAGCCTAGAACCCCGGGCCCAGTAAGAGTAGCCCGGCGTCCTGCCCCAGAGCCCCGGAGACAGCGGGTGCGGGACCCAACCCCTGAGCCACCTCCCGAAGAGCAGGAAGATGAGCTCCCTTTAGTTGAAGAAGATGATTCTACTGAGACAGAGACAGAGAAAGGCGAGTCAGATTCAGAAACAGAGAAGGAAGAAATTGAAAATTCCCTGAGTGAGACTGACAGTGTAGAAGCGACCGCCAGTGTTAGCCTGCCAGTAAAAAGTAAATCCAAGACAAAGCATATAGAAAAGAAAGTAACCCGTGACAAGCCTGCAGAAAAGAAGAAAAAGAGCCCTGATAGGAAAGTTACAAAAATATCGCTTAGATCCCAAAAGACCTCTACTGCTAAGATGATGCCTTTACGGCAAGTCCCAGGAGTGCCTGTAAGAAATGACGATAATGAGGTGGTAACGGGACCCCCAAGCTATGTGTATGTCCCTTTCTCTACAACTGATTTGTTAAATTGGAAGACGCATTATGCCTCCTATACCAATAAACCCCAAGAGCTTACAGAATTAGTGAATACTATTATGGAAACCCATCAACCCACATGGGCAGATTGCCGTCAGCTCCTGTCCACCTTATTTACTACGGAGGAGCGGACACGAATTAGAAAAGCAGCTATAGACTGGCTGGAAGATAACCCTGTATCTCCAGAACGAGGAGAAGAGAGAATAGACCATCGGGAAGCGGCCCAGAGACAATTCCCGAATGAAGACCCCCGATGGGATCCGAATACTGAAAGAGGATCCAGAGCCCTAGCCCGTTTCCGCCAAGGCTTGTTACAAGGCCTGAAAAGGGGGGGCCAGAAAGCTATGAACCTTTCCAAAGTTACTGAAGTTAACCAAGGCATAGATGAGAGTCCAGCAGTGTTTTATGAAAGGTTAACTGAAGCATACAGAATGTATACTCCCTATGATCCCGATGCACCAGGAAGTTTATGCATGGTGAATTCTGCTTTTGTAAATCAGTCTCAACCAGACATTAGACGTAAATTACAGAAATTAGAGGGATTTGCAGGCATGAATGCAACACAGTTATTGGAAGTCGCTCATAAAGTGTATGTGAATCGTGATAATGAAAGACAGAAAGAATGTGATCGAAAGATGAAGAAGAAAGCTGATTTTTTGGCTGCGGCCATAGTTGAACAGAAAAGGGGAGGTGTCCCTAGTCGAAGGAGCAGAGGAAGGGGGCGGGGCCGAGGTGGAAGCCGGCTCCAATTAGGCGTAAACCAATGTGCCTACTGCAGGGAGGAAGGACATTGGAAAGATGCATGCCCGCAACTCGAAGACGCCCACGAAGATGACAAAAACAATCATCAATGGAGAGGAGAAAAACGAGGCCGTCCTCGACATCGCAGAAGAGCCAATCGAGAGCAACATCAGCGTGAAAGAGGAGAAGCCGTGCAAGCATTGGCGGCAACAGCCTATGATGAAGATGACGTGGATTAGGACAGACCGGGCTCCGAATTTGCTTTAGGTCTCCAGGAGCCTATGGTCGGAATACAAATAGGAGACCAAGTTGTGAACTTTATGGTTGATACTGGAGCAGAACATTCAGTAGTGGACAAGAAGATAGCCCCATTTTCTACAAAAGCAGTCACCATTGTAGGAGCAACTGGTGCCAAAGCTACAAAACCTTTTCTTCAGAATCGCATATGCAGTCTAGGAGGACAGCAAATAACTCATCAATTCCTTTACATGCCAGAATGTCCAGTGCCACTACTGGGACGAGATATGTTAGCCAAGCTACAGGCCCAAATATCCTTCACTGAAAGAGGAGAAATGCAAATGACAGTAAATTCGCAAGCCAAACCAGCAGGAATCATGCTGCTCACAGTTCCCCGAGAAGAAGAATGGAGATATTACAGTGATGATTCTATCCAAGACACCTATTTTGAACAAACCTTGAAAAGTGTTGATGCCCCACCTGGAGTATGGGCAGAAGGCAATCCTCCAGTCCTAGCCAAACATATAGCTCCAGTAATTGTAATTCTCAAGCCTAGTGCTACACCAGTACATGTCAAACAATACCCTCTCCCTAGAGCTGCAATTGAAGGCATCCACCGCCACTTGCAAAGATTACTGGAACATGGCCTACTGAAAGTATGTCAATCCCCATGGAACACCCCACTTCTGCCAGTGAAAAAGCCTGGAACAGATGACTACCGCCCAGTGCAAGATCTAAGAAGAGTGAATGAAGCAGTTGAAACTATACATCCAGTTGTACCCAATCCTTACACTCTTCTAGGACTAATTCCTGCTGAAGCCACCCACTTTACTGTTCTAGATTTGAAAGATGCATTCTTTTGCATAAGATTAGCCCCCGCGAGTCAGATATTATTTGCATTTGAATGGCAGGACCCCATCTCTGGAAGAGGGGGCCAACTTACCTGGACACGATTACCCCAAGGATTCAAGAATTCGCCTACCATCTTTAGTGCTGCACTGAATCAAGACCTTTCCAGCTATCCAGTGGCCCCGGGGAAGAGAGTGCTTCTCCAATACGTGGACGATCTGCTGATAGCTGCTGTATCAGAGAGTGAATGTATACAAGCCACCAAAGACCTCTTGCAGTTACTAGATGAAGCTGGATACAAAGTTTCCAGAGCAAAAGCACAACTATGCCAAAAAGAAGTGAAATACTTGGGCTTTCGCATAACCCAAGGAAGCCGAAAATTAGGCAGAGAAAGAAAAGAAGCAGTATGCAGAATTCCAACCCCAACAACCAGAAAGCAAGTCAGAGCCTTTCTGGGAGCGGCAGGATATTGCCGAATCTGGATTCCCAACTTGCCCAAATTGCTAAGTCACTGTATGAAGCCACAAAAGGAGAAGAAAAGTCGCCACTGGAGTGGGGACCTGAGCAGGATACAGCCTTCAAGACGTTGAAGGAAGAATTGATGTCATCACTGCTATCAGTAATCTGTGAACTATCATTAAAATCATCTCTAATACCTGAGGATTGGAGGATCGCCAATGTAACACCAATTTTTAAAAAGGGTTTGAGGGGTGATCCGGGAAACTACAGACCAGTGAGCCTGACATCAGTACCGGGAAAAATGGTAGAAACCATCATAAAGAATAAAATTACTCAGCATGTAGATAGTCACGACCTAATGGGAGACAGCCAACATGGCTTTAGACAAGGAAGATCTTGTCTTACTAATCTGTTATGTTTTTTTGAAGGAGTGAATAAACAGGTGGACAAAGGTGAGTCGGTTGATATTGTGTATCTGGACTTTCAGAAAGCCTTTGACAAGGTCCCTCATGAGAGACTTTTGGCAAAACTAAAGAGTCATGGGATAGGAGGCAGTGTACTACTGTGGATCAGGAACTGGTTAAAAGATAGAAAGCAGAGGGTAGGGCTAAATGGCCAATTTTCCCAATGGAGAAAGGTGAATAGTGGTGTACCCCAGGGATCTGTGCTGGGTCCGCTGCTTTTTGACATATTCATAAATGACCTGGAAAGTGGAATAACAAGTGAGGATATCAAATTTGCAGATGACACAAAACTATTTAAAGTTGTTAAAACCCAGGAGGATTGTGGAAAATTGCAAGAGGATCTTGATAAATTGGAAGACTGGGCATCAAAATGGCAGATGAAATTTAATGTGGAGAAGTGCAAGGTTATGCACCTAGGGAAGAACAACCCAAACTATGGTTACACGATGCAAGATTCCACATTAGGAACCACCACCCAGGAAAAAGATTTAAGCGTCATTGTGGATACCTTGTTAAAACCCTCGGCCCAGTGTGCAGCGGCGGCCAAGAGAGCAAATAGAATGCTAGTTATGATAAGGAAAGGAATGGAAAATAAAACAAAAGATATTATAATGCCTCTATATCGTTCCATGGTGAGACCGCACCTTGAATATTGTGTGCAATTCTGGTCGCCGTATCTTAAAAAGGATATAGCGATTTTAGAAAAGGTTCAGAGAAGAGCCACCAAAAGGGTAAAGGGGGATGGAAGGCTACTCCTATGAAGAAAGGCTAAAAAGGTTGGGGCTCTTTAGCCTGGAGAAGAGACGGCTGAGGGGAGATATGATAGAAGTCTATAAATTAATGAACGGAGTGGAACGGGTAAACGTAGATCGATTGTTTACCTTATCAGAATATGGAAAGACTAGGGGACATGCAATGAAGCTACAGGGTAAACTATTTAAGACTAATAAAAGAAAATATTTTTTCACTCAACGTGTAATCAAACTCTGGAATTTGTTGCCGGAGGATGTAGTAAAGGCTGTTAGTGTAGCTGGGTTTAAAAAAGGTTTGGACAAGTTCCTGGAGGAAAGGTCCATAAACCATTATTAAGAAGGGACCCAGGATATCAATGCTTGAACCGGTACAAGCATTGTGGAACCTGTGTCCCTTGGGGAAACTGCTAGGTACGTATGACCTAGATTGGCCACTGTTGGAAACAGAATGCTGGGCTTGATGGACCTTGGTCTGACCCAGTATGGCATATCTTATGTTCTTATGTTCACCAGCCCTTGGACTACCAGATGTTCACAAACCTTTCCACTTGTTTGTACATGAAGCACAAGGAAATGCCTTAGGCATGTTGACTCAGAAATTGGGAAATTGGGAACGACCTGTAGCATACCTATCGAAACAATTGGACACGGTGGCCAAAGGATGGCCACCTTGCCTGAGAGCAGTTGCAGCTACAGCATTGTTGGTGAGTGAAGCAGACAAGCTCACACTAGGACAGAATATACGAGTCACTGTGCCACATGCAGTCCTTGCCCTTATGGAACAGAAAGCAAATCATTGGCTCATCAATTCCCGAATGTTGAAATATCAGAGCATGCTATGTGAAAACCCACAGATACAACTGGAAGTGAGCCATGCCTTGAATCCAGCCACATTGATACCTATTAGTGAAGAACTTCCAGAGCATGACTGTATAGAAGTCATGGACACTGTATTCTCAAGCCGACCTGATCTGACAGATGTGCCCATAGACAATCCTGACCAAATCTATTATGTTGATGGAAGCAGTCTCATCATCAATGGACGACGCTGTGCCGGATATGCAGTAGTCACTCAACATGAAGTTGTTGAATCATCAGCCTTAGCCTCAGGCACATCAGCCCAGAAAGCAGAATTGATAGCACTCACCGAGCACTACTACTAGGTGAAAAACTTGTGTTGAATGTATATACAGACTCTAAGTATGCCTTCACCACCTTACATGCCCATGGAGCTCTCTACAAAGAAAGAGGACTCATCACATCCGGAGGAAAATCAGTAAAGTATGGCCCCGAGATACTGATGCTACTTGATGCAGTATGGGCCCCAACTCGTGTAGCTGTCATGCATTGCAGAGGACATCAAGCAGGAAAAGGAGAAGTTGCCAGAGGAAACAGATTTGCAGATGCCTCAGCACGACAAGCAGCTATGACAGGACAAATTTCGCCACAAGCCACGCCGATGCAGGCAGCATTGTTTCCAGTACCCTTGAACTCATGGACACCACGATATACCACCAAAGAATTAGAATACTACTGTGACAGAGAAGATGGAGTACTGAAAGATGGGTGGATTGAACTGCCACCAGCAGAGGGCAGTCAACCCCCAGGACAAATAGTAATTCCTGAATTGTTAGGACCAGCCTTTGTCAAAGCTTTCCATGAAGCCACACATTATGGGAAGACCGCTATGGAAAAAGCACTTAGACCACATTTCTACATTGCCATGTTACCAGCTCTATCAGCCTCAGTAGCACGCCAGTGTCAAATTTGTGCCAAAAACAATGCCAGGCAAGGTCCCACACCACCACCTCGAGTTCAGTCAGGAGGTGTAACCCCCATGCACCACCTGCAGATTGATTTTACTGAAATGCCAAAAGCCAGTGGATACCACTACCTATTAGTATTAGTTTGTACTTTCTCTGGGTGGGTAGAAGCCTTCCCAACCAGAACCGAAAAAGCTAGAGAAGTCACCAATGTTTTATTGAGAGAGATTGTCCCTAGATTTGGAATTCCAGCAATAATAGGGTCAGACAATGGACCCTCATTTGTTTCCCAGGTTACTCAACAGTTAGCAAAAGCCCTACAGATACAATGGAAACTCCACACTGCATACAGACCCCAGAGTTCAGGGAAAGTTGAGCGAATGAATCGTACCTTAAAAGCCCAAATGTCAAAGCTTTGCCAGGAGACACACTTGAAGTGGCCCCAAGTGCTCCCAATAGCTTTACTCAGAATACGCTCAGCTCCTGTGAAGTCAACAGGTTTTTCCCCTTTTGAAGTTCTGTATGGTAAACCCCCACCAATAGTGCAAGGAATTAAAGGAAGTCTAGCCCAAATTGGTTCAGAAATAACCAGGCAAGAACTCCTAGCTCTTAGTTTTGTTCTGCAGACTCTCCATGCGTGGATCCAAGACCAGTTGCCTATCAACTTGACTGAACCCCTGCATCCCTACCAGCCTGGTACCTCGGTGTGGATCAAAGATTGGAAGAAGACACCGCTGGAACCCCATTGGAAGGGACCATACACCGTCATCCTGTCTACCCCAACTGCAGTAAAGGTAGCGGAGATCGACGCCTGGATCCACCACAGCAGAGTCAAGCCCGCAGCAGCTCCAGAACCTGAGCAGTGGACCGCGGAGCAGCATCACGATGCACCTTTACGAGTTACTCTGAGACGGCAACCAGCAGCGTAGACACTTTGTCACAGTGCCTTGCAGTAACCAAGTCTTTCGAAGAGGATTGCTGTTTTCCATGCAGCAACAGTTTTGTTTCAACGAACCCAATCTGCGTGTGATTTTGCACACTACTTTGATACTACATTGATTAACCATACTTCAAAAGCCAACTGAAATTGCTAAGTTGGTTACTGTGTGATGGACAACTTGAGGATCTTCAATCAACACTCAGCACCCGTTGAAATTGCTTTATTAGCGCACGGGACGAAGAAAAGATCGTCGTGGTCAAGATTTGCAAGCTGAGGATTCAGTAGAACTCCAATCAACATGTATTTTTATCTTTGCTTGGCCCTGGTTGCCTGTTTTGGAGGTTTTGAACTGACTCATGCTTTACCTCCATGCACTGCTTGTATTACTTCTACTCGAACTGGACTGAAAGTAACTCAGACTTTGATTTATCATTCTCACTATAAATGCACTGGTAAAGTGACTCGGTGTATTTATAACACCACTGAACTAAATGTTTGCATTAAAGGTAACTCCAGAGTATGGTATAACCCGCATCAGAACCCATCATATTATACGTTGGAAATACGATGGAATGATGCAGACGGACCTATAATTAATGCTACACGACCACTTAAAGATGCTAGTATACCTGCTGTTTTATATTTTGATGCATGTGATGTTATAAACAGAGATAGTCGTTCCAGATGTGGTACCTGGGAAAAAGCCTATCGCAATGATCATAAGTATATGTGCCCAGAAGGTGCCACGGGATGGAGAAAGTGTACTGGTAAGAAAGGGTCATATAGTACTGCCCCAGCTGCAGATTACTATTGCCCAAACTGGGAGTGTGTTTTTTATGCTACATGGAATGCTGGTATCACAGATGAACAGACAGATAATCGAGTTGCCACTTTGACTAAGTCAAAAACAGATGAGAAATGTAAGAAAGGTGCTTGTAACCCTTTGCAATTACGGATCCGTAATCCTAATGCATGGAAACAAGGATACAAGTTTGGTTTACGTATTGCAGGTGGAGCAGTAGATCCAGGAACCATTGTGTATATAAGATTGAATACCCAAGCCTACAAGTCATCTAAATATCACATCCATAACACTTTCTATGAAGCTATGCATGTAAATAAGTTTGAAATTCCCCATCCATCCCAGAATTTGTTTTTAGAATTAGCTGGAGCAGTAGTATCCAGTCTAAAGATCTCAGATTGTTATTTCTGTGGCGGAACCCAGATGGGTGACCAATGGCCATGGGAGGCCCAAGAATTGAATTATTCTCTGACTTACAATCAGACTAAATTACACAAGACTACTAGCGAATGGGTGTTAGCGCACTCAATTGTTGGACGTCTTTGCTATGCCAGAACTGGACCTCAGTTCACCCAACAGGTAGGACAGCTGGTCTGTCTTAGCCAGAAGTTTTATAATGCCACTACCAAAAAGACGTCATGGTGGTCAGGAATAAAACACCCTGAACCTCCTAACCCATTAGCTAGATTTCCCGAACTTGCTGGTTTATGGACTAATCTTGCCAAAACTCATGCTTGGCAAGCCCCACCTGGCCTGTATTGGATCTGTGGAAACCGAGCGTATGCTCAACTCCCATCACATTGGGGAGGAGCATGTGTCTTAGGGACCATCAGACCTTCTTTCTTTCTCCTACCCACAGAACATGGAGAACAATTAGGATACCCAGTATACACTACTCACAGACACAAAAGAGCATTGCGACAGAAAAGATCACCCCTTCAAGTAGGTAAATGGGAGAAGTGGAAGGGTGATGATTGGCCACCAGAAAGAATTATTGAGTATTATGGGCCTGCCACTTGGAATGATGATGGTATGTATGGTTATCGAACACCAATCTATATGATTAATCGTATTATTCGCCTACAGGCAGTAGTTGAAATAATAACTAATGAAACTAGCCACGCTCTCACACTTTTAGCTAGACAAAGCACCCAAATGCGCACTGCCATATACCAGAATCGTTTAGCACTTGATTATTTGTTAGCAGCTGAAGGAGGAGTATGTGGTAAACTGAATCTAACCAATTGCTGTTTGAAAATAGATGACAAAGGTCAAGTAGTTGAAGAAATTGCTGAAGATATGCGTAAACATGCTTATGTACCAGTTCAGACTTGGCACCCACTAAGATTACCTAACTGGTTTGCTAACCTTTTCTCATGGCTAGGAGGACTGAAGACTTTTCTAATACTAGTATTACTGATTGTTGTTGTTATTTTCCTATTGCCATGTATAATCCCATGCTGTATGCGTTCCATACACAGTGCTATTGATAGTACCGTAGAACGGAAGACCGCAACTAAGATAATGGCTTTATACCAACCTCATCCTCCTGGATATAGCCGGACTCCTCTAACTGTAGTATAATTACTTTGAAGTGATTTAATTCTCACACCTTATTAACTAATAGGGTGAGATTAATCAAAGGGGGGAATGTGGCAGGTGTAGGCCTGTGATCCACAGTGTCTGACATAAGCAAGCCTAACTAGCTTGACCTGTAAATGAAGCTTGTGAAGAGGCCCATAGGAATTGCACATCCCCCAATATGCTGCTATAGAACTAAAAACTCAGTAAAAGTATTGAATTAGTTTAGACAAGCAGAACAGATGGAAAAATACAGAAATTCATGTTTAAAACTGCTGACAGAGAAGTTATAGAGCCCTGCTTCCCTGCACGTATTAACTAGCCCAATAGCCTTGAAAGTAGGAAAGTAACAAGTTAGTGAACTGACCATTGTAATTGGGACTAGAAGGGGGGTAAGCAGGTGCTGAGCCCACTGAAAGAATATAATTGGATAATCATATCAGTACCGGGACCAATAGAAGAGGTACGGGAGGTACGGGAGGTTACCGGGACCAATGAAATGTTTTTCTATACCTAGAATGAAGCTAAAGTCTATAAAAGTTGTTGTATTGCCAGAGAACTTTGCTCAGCCATTTTGAATTTGATTCTGCTTGAGACTTGTGCACAAATAAATGATTTGGACCTTCTGAAGAGATTCCTGGTATCATTGGTTTGTCTGCGCTCTGCTGCTACAGTTCAAGCTCAGAACCTGTCGATGGGAGGGAAAGTGAGTGGATATATGATAGAAGCTATAGATGGCAGCATCAAGGTTCAACTACCTACTCTTACAGAATGAGACCAGATACCAGACAACCGGGATGAAATTCCTACAGCAGAAGCTGCTTGGCATTATCCTCCCTTGAAACCCATAGCCAATCTCATCCCATCTTTGGATCCAGGTTCTCAAATTCTACTTCTACTGATCAGAGACATATTGTCCTTGCACAAAGTTCATCAACTATACAGTGGTCCTCATGGCACCTCCTATGCCCATCGTCTCAATTTGGGATGGGTGATAGTAGGCAATGTTTGCCTCAACAGAATACATAAATCAGGCTTTAGCACATAGTGATTCTCGATGGGGGTGAGAGCAGGAGCTCCCCCTTCCTCCTTATGCCGCCAATCAGCTGCCATGAATAACGGCACAAAAACCGCCGTTTCAGGGGCTTCGGGAGAGCAGTGATTCTCGACGGGGGTGAGAGCAGGAGCTCCCCCTTCCTCCTTATGCTGCCAATCAGCTGCCATGAATAATGGCACAAAAACCGCCGTTTCAGGGGCTTCAGGAGAGCAGTGATTCTCGACGGGGGTGAGAGCAGGAACTCCCCCTTCCTCCTTATGCCGCCAATCAGCTGCCATGAAAAACGGCACAAAAAACGCCATTTCAGGGGCTTCGGGAGAGCAGTGATTCTCGACGGGGGTGAGAGCAGGAGCTCCCCCTTCCTCCTTATGCCGCCAATCAGCTGCCATGAATAACGGCACACAAACCGCCGTTTCAGGGGCGCGCCCGCGCCTTGCGGGCCCGCGCCTGAGGGCCTCGCCAGAGGGCCCTTTGGCGTGGCCCTTAGGCGTTGGTCCGTGGCGTCTGTTTCTGGAGTTTCGCTGATGGCATGGTCTGGGTTGTCGTGTCTATATATCATGGTAACTTGCTGTTCTGTGTTCTTCTCTCTCTTATCTGTTTGACTATCTCTGTCCCCTATTCTTTCCTATCAAATAAATGGCGTTCTTTTCTTATTTCCTTGAATGATATAGTATTGTAAACCGCTCTAATGCCTTTTTGGCCTGAGCGGTATATCAAATTTAAATAAACATAAACATAAACATATGCAACCAGTGTGCTAGAAAATGGGCACACCTCCTTATTTGAACCATGCCCCACCCATTTCTCTACTAAAGAGGTTCTCGACTGCTGGGAGCCAGTGAGCTGTGATTTTCAGACCTTCCAGACTATCTCCCTGTCAGACTAGGAGAGCACCTGAGAAGCTCAGTATTCCAGGTAACAAGAGATGATGATAAACCTACTCTATAGAAGAAAAAGAATTTAAGGATAAGTCAAACAGCTGGATAGCTTCTCTTCCATTTCAAACGCCCAGACTGCAACGTCCCAATAATAAGAGCTATGCTGTCTCATGTCTTGCTTCACTGCAAAGAACTCTGAAAAGGAAGCCAGAGACAAGACAGCATTTTGTAACATTCATGAAGGACATGCTTGCCAATGGCCATGCAGAGCCAGCTCCACCTCTGAAAGAGAGCAAGGAGTGCTGGTACCTGCAACCTTTGGTGTTTATCACCCACAGAAGCCAGGTCAAATCCGAACTGTATTTGATTCCAGTGCTCACTTCCAAGGAACATCTCCAAACAATGTGTTCCTCACTGGTCCCTGTTGGGAGTTTTGATCCACTTCAGAAAAGAGCCCGTTGCCATAACAGCTGATATCCAGCAAATGTTTTACTGTTTTGTTGTCCACAAGGATTACAGAAATTACCTGAGGTTCCTGTGGTACCACAAGGATGACATCAGCAATGAGATTGCTGAGTACAGAATGAGAGTCCATGTTTTAGGCAATAGTCCATCACCTGCTGTTGCAACCTATGGACTCAGGAGAACAGCTTGAGAAGGAGAAAAGGAGTATATTAGGAGAAAAGGAGTATATTAGGGGAAAGCCGACAGTCGCCCAAGAGCGGATGGTTCAGAAGAATGTATCCTTGAAGGATACTACCAAAAGCAGAGAGGTTCCACAAAAGAGTAAAGTAGCCCAAATGCCCTCAAGTATGGAGCAGACACAGCTTAAAGATCCCAATTTACCCATGTCTAACAATAGCCAAATTAACATGAATAAAATACATTCTCTAAAATGCTTGTATGCAAATGCTAGAAGTCTAAAGAATAAGATGGGAGAGTTAGAATATATAGCACTAAATGAAAGGTTAGATATGATTGGAATATCAGAGACATGGTGGAAGGAGGACAACCAGTGGGACACTGTGATACCTGGGTACAAACTATATCGTAATGATAGAGCTGATCAAATTGGTGGAGGGGTTGCGCTCTATGTTAGAGAGGGCATTGACTCAGAAAGGATTAAAGTTTTGCAGGAAAAAAAATCTGCTGTAGAATCTATATGGATTGAAATTCCATATAAAAGGGGGAAGGCGATGGCAGTGGGGGTGTACTATCGAGAACCTGGCCAGAATGACCAAATGGATGATGAAATGCTCAAAGAAATCAAGGAAGCTAACAAAAGTTACAGCGCAGTAATAATAATGGGTGATTTCAATTACCCCGGTATCGACTGGGTCAGTGTCACGTCAGGACATGCTAGGGAGATAAAGTTCCTAGATGAAATAAATGACTGCTTCTTGGAGCAGCTGGTTCATGAACCGACCAGAGGGGAAGCCATATTAGACCTAGTCCTCAGTGGAACACCAGATCTAGTGCAAGAGATAAGGGTGTTGGGGCCACTTGGCAATAGTGATCATAGCATGATCGCCTTTGATTTAATTAGTGGAGGAGGGATAGTAAGGAAATCCACAGTACAACCTTTTAACTTTCGAAAGGAGACTATGATAAAATGAGGAAAACAGTTAAGAAAAAACTAAAAGGAGCAGTTGCGAAGGTTAAAGACGTACATCAAGCTTAGGTGTTGTTGAAAAATACTATCTTGGAAGCCCAGACCAGCTGTATTCCACGCCTTAAGAAAAGTGGAAGGAAGTCCAAAAAACTGCCAGCATAGTTTAAAGGTGAGGTCAGAGAGGCTGTTGTTGCCAAAAAAGCATCTTTCAGGAAATGGAAAAAAGAGCCAAACGACAAAACCTGGAAACAGCACAAGCACTGGCAAGTCAAATGCAAGGCATTGATAAGGCAGGCAAAGAGAAAATTTGAGAAGAAGCTTGCTGCGGAAGCAAAAACGCGAAATAAAGACCTTTTCAAGTACATTCGTAGCAAAAAACCTGTGAGAGAGTCGGTTGGTCCATTAGATGATAAAGGGGTTAAAGGAGCACTAAGAGGCGACAAGGCAATAGCGGAGAGACTGAATGAATTCTTTGCTTCGGTCTTTACTGAGGAAGATGTAGGGATGTTACCCATGACTGAAGTGGTATTTAAAGGTGCGGAAGAATTGAAGGAAATATCGATACATCGGGAAGATGTCTTACAACTATTAGATAAACTGAAGAGTAGCAAATCACCTGGGCCGGATGGTATACATCCAAGGGTGTTGAAAGAACTGAAATTTGAGATTGCAGAACTGCTATCAGTAATCTGTGAACTATCATTAAAATAATCTCTAATACCTGAAGACTGGAGGATCGCCAATGTAACACCAATTTTTAAAAAGGGTTCCAGGGGTGATCCGGGAAACTACAGACCGGTGAGCCTGACGTCAGTACCGGGAAAAATGGTAGAAACCATCATAAAGAATAAAATTACTCAGCATGTAGATAGTCACAACCTAATGGGAGACAGCCAACATGGCTTTAGACAAGGAAGATCTTGTCTTACTAATCTGTTATGTTTTTTTGAAGGAGTGAATAAACAGGTGGACAAAGGTGAGTCAGTTGATATTGTGTATCTGGACTTTCAGAAAGCCTTTGACAAGGTCCCTCATCAGAGACCTTTGGCAAAATTAAAGAGTCATGGAATAGGAGGCAGTGTACTATTGTGGATCAGGAACTGGTTAAAAGATAGAAAGCAGAGGGTAGGGCTAAATGGCCAATTTTCCCAATGGAGAAAGGTGAATAGTGGTGTACCCCAGGGATCTGTGCTGGGTCCGCTGCTTTTTGACATATTCATAAATGACCTGGAAAGTGGAATAACGAGTGAGGTTATCAAATTTGCAGATGACACAAAACTATTTAAAGTTGTTAAAACCCAAGAGGATTGTGAAAAATTGCAAGAGGATCTTGATAAATTGGAAGACTGGGCATCAAAATGGCAGATGAAATTTAATGTGGACAAGTACAAGGTTATGCACCTAGGGAAGAACAACCCAAACTATGGTTACACGATTCAAGGTTCCACATTAGGAACCACCACCCAGGAAAAAGATTTAGGCGTCATTGTGGATACCATGTTAAAACCCTCGGCCCAGTGTGCAGCGGCGGCCAAGAGAGCAAATAGAATGCTAGGTATGATAAGGAAAGGAATGGAAAATAAAACAAAAAATATTATAATGCCTCTATATCGTTCCATGGTGAGACCGCACTTTGAATATTGTGTGCAATTCTGGTCGCCGTATCTTAAAAAGGATATAGCGATTTTAGAAAAGGTACAGAGAAGAGCCACCAAAATGGTAAAGGGGATGGAAGGATACTCCTATGAAGAAAGGCTAAAAAGGTTAGGGCTCTTTAACCTGGAAAAGAGACGGCTGAGGGGAGATATGATAGAAGTCTATAAATTAATGAACGGAGTGGAACGGGTAAACGTAGATCGATTGTTTACCTTATCAGAATATAGAAAGACTAGGGGACATGCAATGATGCTACAGGGTAAACTATTTAAGACTAATAAAAGAAAATATTTTTTCACTCAACGTGTAATCAAACTCTGGAATTTGTTACCGGAGGATGTAGTGGAGGCTGTTAGTGTAGTTGGGTTTAAGGAAGGTTTGGACAAGTTCCTGGAGGAAAGGTCCATAAACCATTATTAAGAAGTGACCGAAGATATCAATGCTTGACCCAGTACAAGCATTGTGGAACTTGTGTCTCTTGGGGAAACTGCTAGGTACATGTGACCTAGATTGGCCACTGTTGGAAACAGAATACTGGGCTTGATGGACCTTGGTCTGACCCAGTATGGCATATCTTATGTTCTTATGGCATAGATGCAGACATTTTGTACAAAGAGATTTTATGTGGATGATAGACTGAAGTCTCTACCAACTGAAGAGGAAGCCATCGACCTGTTGAAAAGGACTCAAGCAAAGCTAGCAGAGGCCAACTTGAGGCTTCACAAAATAGCCTCCAACAGCGTTGATGTGATGAAGGCATTCTCCTCAGAAGGCCATGCTAAAGACTTGAAAAACTTAGACTTGAGAGTTGAAAAATCTCCGCTGGACTAAACTGTGACTTTAAAAGAGACACTTTTACCTTCTAAGTCTGAATCCAAGAAAAACCATATACTCGTCGAGGTGTTTTGTCTTCAGTGAATAGCCTGTATGACCCACTAGGGTTTGTGACTCTAGTCACCATATAAGGAAGGTCCTTGCTAAGAGAACTTTCATCAAGTACAAGTGATTGGGATGCTCCATTACCTAAAGCAAAGAGACGAGAGTGGGAAGCATGTAAAGATGCCTTACTAACGCTTGAACAGCTCCACATCGCATGTACATATTCCTCTACATTTTTCAAGGATGCAGGGCCAGCCCAAGGATTTCTGCCACCCTAGGCAAAAGCCCCGACCGTGCTGCCCCCTCCATGCGCTGTTGACCCCTCCCCCTCATGCGCTGAGTCATGCTACTTCTCTCCCGCTGCCGTTGATTCCACTGGCGGGGTCGAGGGGGGGGGGGGTTGCTGCTAAGATCGACGGCAGGCCATGTGCTTCGGCACACATGACCTGCTGCTTCTGACCCCCTTCCAACATTACTTTGGGAGGGTCAGAAGCAGCAGGCCATGTGTGCCAAAGCACATGGCTTGCTGCTGAGCCGTCTCCCGCCTGCCATCGGAATCAGTGGCAGCACTGTGCAGGTCAGCATGGGGGGAGGATGGCAGAAGGCCTTATGTGCCGAAGCATTTGGCCTGCTGCCCATAGATATTTCCCACCCTAGGCTGCCACCTAGCCCATCTAGTGGACAGGCCAGACCTGCAAGGATGCCTGCAACAAGGAGATTTCTGTTTTTCAGATACATCTGAAAAGGCAATAGTTGCAATAGCCTACCAGAAGGTGACAGATGCAGAAGGCACACCTCATGTGGGATTTATCTTTGGCAAAGCTAAGTTAGCATCACAGCCTAACCATTCTGCTCCACAGCTGGAGTTAGGTGGAGCAGTAGTGGCAGTAGAGAAAATAGAGCTGATACTAAGCAAGATGGACATCCAACCAGATGTGGTTAAGTTCTACACTGAGAGCAAGGTAGTGCTAGGTGCTGGGCTACATGCATAATCAAACCAGGAGATTCTACATGTGTGGCAGCAACAGAGTCAAATGCATCCAGAAGTCAACATGGCCAGAACAAAGGCATTATGTGCCCACCGACCAGAACCCAACAGACCATGCTACAAGAGCTGTCCTGATGTGGTAGGCGAAGGCCTATGATCCATGGTGTCTGAAATGAGCAGAGAGGCCTAAGTAGCTTGACCTGTAAATGAAGCCTGTGGAGAGGCCCAAAGGAATTACACATTCCCCTGAATGCTGCTACCATAGAATCGAAACTTAACTAAGCACAATTAAGTATAGCTAAGCAGAATCGAAACTTAGAAAATATAGAAAAACAACTTTAATTGGTATTGATAAGAGAGTGAAGCTTCTATGGAATTAATTAACACTGCTGAAAGAAAAGTTACAGTGCCCTGCTTTCCCACATGTTCTAGTTAGCTAAGTGACCTTGGAGGAGGAAAGTATCAAAGTTGGAAGAACTGACCATTGTAATTGGGACTGTAAGGGGGGTAAGCAGGTGCTGTGCCCAGACCAAAGTCCTAATTGGATGACTACGTAATGTTACCGGGACCAATAGATGGGGTAGAAGGGGTTACCGGGACCAATGAAAAGTTTGCCTATACCTAGAATGGACAAGAAAAGTATAAAAGTTGTTGTTTTACTAGCAGCCATTGCTCAGCCATTTTGAATTTGATTCTGCTTGAGACTTGTGCACAAATAAATGATTTGGACCTTCTGAACAGACTCCTGGTATTATTGGTTTGTCTGCGCTCTGCTGCTACACTGACATTGAAGCAGATGCAGACAACATGGTTAACAGGGCCAGATTTCCTTGTTAAACTGGAATGTGCACCCTAGCTTCAGAGCTCTTTTGAGCTGTGAATCCTGAATCTGACTCAGAAGTCCATCCAGAGATAACCACCCCTCACTACCAGCATTGCTCCTGAAGGGAACTTAGGAGCACATTGCTTCAACTGCTTTTCAAGATGGGTGACACTCAGAAGAGCTATAGTTCATCTCATACATATTGCACTTTTATTCCACTAGACATCAGATATTCAAATATTTGTCACTATTGGCACCTCTGCACAAAGCCTCTCAAGGACAATGAACTTTCCCGAGTGGGCAATTTTGCACTAAACAAAAAGAAACATATGGCAGAGAATTCAAGTGCATTAACCAAGGGTAAAACCTTCCCAAAGATAGCCCTCTTTGGAAGTTGAATCCCTTTGTTGACAATGATGGCCTGCTGAGAGTCGGTGGTCAGCTCACCGATGCCAACTTAGATAAGGGTGAAAAGAACCCCTTGATCATCCCAGTTCGGCCCTACATCTCTGCCTTGCTTGTGCATTACTATCATAAGCAAGCCAAACACTAAGGTCAACACTATACAGAAGGAGCTATGAGAGCTGCAGGATTTTGGATTATTGGAGCAAAATGATGCATCACTACAGTGATTCACAAATGTGTTAAATCAGACATCTCAAGTCACATGCATTCAGCATGTGACACGCATGTTTGGCCCCTCTCACACACTCACAGGCCATTACCCTCCTCTCTCATGCAGCTATCTGCCTCCATTCAGCACCTTCCTCAGCCAGTGCCCATTGCTACCATGAGAGCGGCAATAGAATACAAAAGAGCCGAGCCTGCAAGTACAGAGCACCGCCTACAGCTCTGCTGGTCCTGCCCCTCAGAAACAGGAAGATTACATTGTAAGGGGCAGGACTGGCACAGCTATCAGCGGGCACTGAAATTGCAGGTTCGGCTCTTCTTTTGTGTTTTATTGCTACTGCTGCAGGTCCTGATAAGTTTAGTTTAGTTTAGATTATTTGGATTTGATATACCGCCCTATGTGACATCAGGGCGGCTTACAATAAGTTAACAATCAGAGAGAGGCACAAGGCCAGGAAAAAGGAAAAGAACAACAATCTTAGACAGGAAAGAGGAAATTATAAAGCGTGTAGAGAAAATACATAAGAGAAGAACTTAGACAAATATTAATAAACCAGGTCAGGATTGAGAGGCCGGGAGGTTATAAGCTGTGGTGAAGAGATGAGTTTTCAACTGTGACTTAAAGGCAGGATAGTTTGTTTCAAGACAGAGTGAGGTGGGCAAGGAATTCCACAGGGCTGGACCATGGAAGAAAAAAGCTGAAGCTGATTGAAGGTGTGCGCATGAGGGGAGGTGAAGGCGATGACATGGATTGAACGGAGGGAACGAGTGGGAGTGTGGAACTGTAGAAGGTCAGTGAGGTACTGAGGCGTTTGGGTGCAAATGGCTCGGTGAACTAGAGTGAGAATTTTAAAGTGAATATGAAACTCGATAGGTAGCCAGTGCAAGTGATACAGAAGTGGTGTAACATGATATCTGTAAGAAGAGTAAGTGATAATCCTGGCTGCAGTGTTCTGTAATAATTGTAAACAACGTAACTGAGTGCAGGTAAGACCTGTGAAGACTGAATTACAATAATCAATACAAGAAAGTACGGTAGCTATGGTAAGGGTAGTCAGGGCAGAAGAAGAAAGAAAGGGACGAATAGAACAAATTTGGCATAAGAAAAAGTAAGAGGTTTTTGTGAAATGAGAAATATGGTCCTTAAAGTGTCAGAGGCAGAGGAGGTTGGGTACTGGGGGAGGAGGGGGAGCTGAACAGTGGCTTGGCATTGTGTGGGGAAGAGGAGAGACTTAATGGGGGAGGGGGAGAGAAGGTGGACATGGGAGACTGTGAAAGGGGGGTATTCTGGCATGTTGAATGGGGAAGGATGGTAGATATGGGAGATATTGAAAGGGGATATTCTGGCAGGCTCAATCAGGAGGAGAGGAGATGGTGGACATGGGAGACATTGAAAGAGTGAAAGAGAAGATATTCCGGCTTTGGCTGGAGAGAGCAAGAAGAATAGGGACACAAAGGAGGTAATCCTGGACATGAGTAGAGATGCTGAACAAAAGGGAAATACAGTCAAACCTCGGTTTTCGTTGGCCCCGGTTTTCGTACGTTTCGGTTTTCGACGTCTTTTCTGACTGAGATGTTGTCTCGGTTATCGGATATCGCCTCGGTTTTCGTTGTGCTGCCAGATCTGAAAACTGTACAACTCCCAACTCCTGAAGAAGTGTCAACCTCGCGCTGGTCTGTATACACTGCCCGCCCAGTCCCGGCAGCACTACCCCCTGGACTCACCGATCGCGTGTTGAAGCGAAAGTCAGCTGAGCAAGAGTCAGAGTCAAGAGCCAAGGATTGCACAGAGAGGAAGGCCCCGATCTCTCCACCGCCTGCCTGTTCTCTGGAGCGCCCCCTCAGGCTCGGAGGTACAGGGTAGCTGTCAAGAGCCAAGGATTGCACAGAGAGGAAGGCCCCGATCTCTCCACTGCCTGCCTGTTCTCTGGAGCGCCCCCTCAGGCTCGGAGGTAGCAGGGTAGCTGTCAAGAGCCAAGGATTGCACAGAGAGGAAGGCCCCGATCTCTCCACTGCCTGCCTGTTCTCTGGAGCGCCCCCTCAGGCTCGGAGGTAGCAGGGTAGCTGTCAATGTAAGCAGGAGATGTTGAATGAATGTGGGAGGCAGTTCTTTCTCTTGCAGGGTACGCTTGCAAATTGCTGTTGAGACGGAGTCAGCGATCAGATTACAGTGCCGTACAGTACAATATCTGTGTGTTTGCTGTCCTGTGGACGATCGGGCAGGTGAGAGAAGTGACAGGAGCTGGGTGTCTGGAACGGATTAATTGAATTTACATTATTTCCTATGGGAAATATTGCTTCGGTTTTCGTACGTTTCGGTTTTAGTCAGACTTCTTAGAACGGATTAATAATGAAAACCGAGGTTTGACTGTAGAGTGATAGGGGAAATGTTCGACATCAGAATAGGGATGCAGGGAGGATGCTAAACATGGGCGGGGAAATAAGGTGATAGAGAGATGCTGGCACGTGCTGCTGGAGAAGCAGGGACACAAAAGACAGGTGCTGGACATAGGCAGTTGACAGAGGCAAAGACAGAGAATGCTAAACACAGAAGGAGAATAGGAAGACAGGGAAGATGATAGACACAAGAGGGAGTAGGGGAATCAGAAGGGGGTTGTTGGTCATAGAAGGAGGGACAGGGACACACGGTTGGATATTGATTATGGGAGATGCTAGACAGAGGTGAGGGGAGAGAGATGTTTTATTAAAGGTGGGAGAGAGGAGATGCTGAAGGAAAGCGGAGGGGGAGAGTGTGAGATGCTGAAAGGAGAGAGAGTGTGAAATGAAATGCTGAAAGGAGAGTGAGAGAGAGGGGAGATGCTGGTGGGGGGGGGGGAGGGGGATGACTTGGGAATAAGGGGATGGGGAATGGGAGGGCCAGGGTGACTACATAGATGCAATGAAAAGAAGACTGAAATCTGAGTGGATAGAGAGACAGAAAAATACATAGAAAAAAGTTGAAAGGAAAAGATCAATGTCAGAGATGGATGTAGAGGAGGAAATGAAGAAGACAGGAGGAAAAAGAATTAGGCAAATTGACTAGAAACCATGGAGAGAAAGATAAAAGAGTTGAAAAGCAAAATCCAGAGACCTGGACCAAAACAATTAATGAAATGGCCAGACAGCAAAGGTAGAAAAAAATAATTTTATTTTTAATTTAGTGTTTGGAATATGTCAATTCCTGGAATGTATATCATCTGCTATTCTAATATTTGGCACAGTATGGGGGGGGGGGGGAATGCATTGTCTTTTCAATTTCTCTGGTAGACTGCATGCAGAGTCTGGCTTCTTGGGGTTTCAGTCTAATTTTTGTCTACATATTTCTACTGTCAGTTTGTGGTCATTTATTCTGTATTCAGTGAGGGTCTATTTATGTTTAGAATGTGTGACTAAGGCCAGGAATTCTGTTAGTAGCAAATGTTTGTATGAAGATCTATAGTAATTCAACTTGTTTGATTTTCCCGGTACTGATATATTTACAGTCAGGGGCAGCCCAAGGATTCTTACCATCCTAGGCAGGCCCAATGTGCCACCCCTACCACGCTGCCTCGCTGCACCCAACATCCAGCATCTCACTGGGGGTTGACGGGTGGCACAGTGATCACCTCTTTGAAGGCACAGCAAGCCTTAAAGCGCATGCACGCACTCATGGCCTGATGCTCCTACCCCCTCTGACTTCCTGTCGGTAGGGGCAGGAGCGGCAGGACACAAGTGCACACACACACGTGCTTTAAAGACTGCTGCGGCTTCAAAGAGCTGATCGTCGTGCTGCCCGTCAATGCCCGATTAGAGGCTGGATGTCGGGGGTGGCGCAGTGTGAGGGCGGCACACTGGGAATGTCTAGGGCCAAGCTGCCCAGTAGGGTCTGCTACCCTAGGCAACCGCCCTGGCGGACCGGCCCTGTTTACTGTGCTGCCTTTTCCTAGGTAGGTCCTCATTTGTGCAGTTATGGAATGGCAAATTTGTTCTAGCCAGACCTACTTTTGTAGGGTTTTGTTTTACTTCACAATACTCCTGGTACTGGAGGATTATGTTGTTACTGTCAGACTCTTTTGTTTTTGCATGGTGAGTTCTACAGGGAAATGTCCAAGTTCTGTTCTGTTCTGGAGGGAGTGAAAATTACAAGTTAAAATAAACCATAGAAAGCTAAATATCATTTTGTGGTGCTTCTTTCTTTTGCATGGCAATACAATATGCAGATCTTTCCAAATTTATACCACTAATGCGCCATGAGAAAAACCTCACTCATTAGCCTTCAATATCACTCATTGGAATGGTATATCCCACTCTTTGGGATGTGTCATCCTGGGCATCTCTGGTTAAATGCTGCAAGCTACAGGGCAAGTACCAAGAACAAAAGATGACGGACTTGCCAGCTGATGGCTTAGTACTGAACCATCATTTACCTATGTAGGGCTAAATGTCTTCAGTCCATGAGAAGTTGTATTATGATGAACTAGGCAGGGGTGTCAAACTCCAGTCCTGGAGGGCCGCAAACCAGTCAGGTTTTCAAGGTATCCCTAATGAATATGCATGAGATATATTTGCATGCACTGCCCACATCGTATGCAAATATATCTAATGAATATTCATTAGGGGCATCCTGAAAACCAGACTGGTTTGCGGCCTTCTAGGACTGGAGTTTGACACACCTGAACTAGAGGACGAACAGTAAATGATGGTTTGTGATATTCACATGTATGAGCAGCCGTGCTGTTCACGTTGAAGTTATTGAATCCATGGATACATCCAGCTTCATAAATGCTCTTGGAAGATATTTTGCTATCAGAGGACCAGTCAAACAAATCCGTTCAGACTGTGGGTGCTTGCAAAGAGCTAAGCATAAATTTGGATAAAATTGACTGTCCTGTCATCGAAATGCAATCGCTGCGCCACCTCTGATATCCAGCCTCTAATCAGGCATTGACGGGCGGCACAGCGATCAGCTCTTTGAAGCCGCAGCAGTCTTTAAAGCACGTGTGTGCGTGCACTTGTGTCCTGCTGCTCCTACCCCTACCAACAGGAATTCAGAGTGGGTAGGAGCGTCAGGCCATGAGTGTGTGCATGCGCTTTAAGGCTTACTGTGCCTTCAAAGAGGTGATCACTGTGCCACACATCAACCCCCAGTGAGACCAAAAATGTACATGGGTATTCAACCCTCCCTCATTCGTCACACATGGGAAGTACTTGGGAACGCAAGATTGAGCTTGCTCATCGCATCTTCGATTCCATGCTTTCAGAGGTTGGGACTACTCGACTCACTCATGAAGTCCTCACTATCCTCTTGGCAGAGGTCTCAGCCATTATCAACATAAGACCTTTGGTTCCAGTATCTACTGATCCACAGTCACCATTAATTCTAATGCCAGCTATGCTTTTGATGCAAAATAATGGGAGTGTGCCAGCTCCACCTGGAGAGTTCAACAAGAAGGATCTCTACAAACGGCAGTGGAGACAAGTCCAAAGCCTTGCCAATTACCTTTTGGAACTGGTAGAAATGTGAGTACCTTCCAACTCTTCAACGTCGCAGCAAATTGCAATCTAGCAAGCCAGAAATCCATGAAGGTGATCTTGTCTTGCTTAAGGATAACCAATCTCAACGTAACAATTGACCATTCGGACTTGCTGTTAAGACCTTTCCCCACAAAGATGGAAATGTCCACAAAACTGAAGTGAGAACCATGAACCAAGGGACAATAAAACCTTTCCTCAGACCCATCTCCGGGGCAGTTCTCCTTGTATCTCATGAAGACACCTGAACCTTAAGGACTGCTAGCTGTTTCAGAGGACTCAAAGACCTTTTCTTATTGTGTTGTCCACAGTTTGTGCTTTTTTCTAGATCTGGCGGAATGAAAAAAAATGCCTTGGACAACTGAGAGTCTCTAAAATTTGCATTATGGACTTGCATGCGTTAATGTTTGGTTATATATAAGATATAATATAATATATAGACCACCGGCAACAAACTCAGACCTATCAGACATCCTCAAACAAGTATCAGAGAACTACAACAGCACAAAAGAACAGATAATACTCTGAGATTTCAATCTCCCCTCAACACAAGAGAAACATGCAGAGGCATTCATGGAAGCAATGGGGGCTATGGAGATGACCCAAATAGTCTGCACCCCAACACATGAGAGAGGCAACATCCTGGACCTCATATTCCTCAACTCCAAATCCAAAAATGTGCGAAATCAACCAACGATCACAGCTGTACCATGGTCTGCACACTTTCTTATTACCTTCATTGCATCCTACCAACCCATCCCCACCAAGGAGGAACCATGCCCAACAAGAAGATTCAAAACATTCAACAAAGAGGACTTCCTCAGCCAAATCTTACCAAAAATACAGCCCAGTCAGGCAGATCTTGAATCCTCGATTAATAACTGGAACACCATACTAGCTGCTGCAGCACGAACAATAATAAACAGACAAAACAATGCGAGACAAGCAAAATCACTCTGGTACACACCAGACCTATGGAACCTAAAAACACAACTGAGAAGAGATGAGAGGAAATGGAGAAAAACAAAAAATGAAGCTGATAGAGCGAGTTACATGGATGCTCTTGATAACTACCGCACCAAAATAGATGGCACACATAAAGCCTACCACTCGAAGATTATAAATGTATCACTTAACAGACCACGAGAGCTTTTCAACATTGTCAAGCAACTTACCATAAGAACATAAGATATGCCATACTAGGTCAGACCAAGGTCCATCAAGCCCAGTATCCTGTTTCCAACAGTGGCCAATCTAGGTCATACGTACCTAGCAGTTTCCCCAAAAGACACAGGTTCCACAATGCTTGTACTGGGTCAAGCATTGATATCCTGGGTCCCTTCTTAATAATGGTTT
Organism: Ichthyophis bannanicus; assembly: GCA_033557465.1. NCBI lineage: Eukaryota > Metazoa > Chordata > Amphibia > Gymnophiona > Ichthyophiidae > Ichthyophis > Ichthyophis bannanicus. The sequence continues at coordinate 386,783,429 of CM066038.1, read as the reverse complement.
ATGGACCTTTTCTCCAGGAACTTGTCCAAACCTTTTTTAAACCCAGCTACACTAACAGCCTTTACTACATCCTCCGGTAACAAATTCCAGAGTTTGATTACACGTTGAATGACAAAAATATTTTCTTTTATTAGTCTTAAATAGTTTATCCTGTAGCTTCATTGCATGTCCCCTAGTCTTTCTATATTCTGATAACGTAAACAATCGATCTACGTTTACCCGTTCCACTCCGTTCATTAATTTATAGACTTCTATCATACCTCCCCTCAGCCGTCTCTTTTCCAGGTTAAAGAGCCCTAACCTTTTTAGCCTTTCTTCATAGGAGTATCCTTCCATCCCCTTTACCATTTTGGTGGCTCTTCTCTGAACCTTTTCTAATAACGCTATATCCTTTTTAAGATACGGTGACCAGAATTGTACACAATATTCAAGGTGCGGTCTCACCATGGAACGATATAGAGGCATTATAATATCTTTTGTTTTATTTTCCATTCCTTTCCTTATGATACCTAGCATTCTATTTCCTCTCTTAGCCGCCGCTGCACACTGGGCCGATGGTTTTAACATGGTATCCACAATGACGCCTAAATCTTTTTCCTGGGTGGTGGTTCCTAATGTGGAACCTTGCATCGTGCAACCATAGTTTGGGTTGTTCTTCCCTAGGTGCATAACTTTGCACTTGTCCACATTAAATTTCATCTGCCATTTTGATGCCCAATCTTCCAATTTATCAAGATCCTCTTGCAATTTTCCACAATCCTCTTGGGTTTTAACAACTTTAAATAGTTTTGTGTCATCTGCAAATTTGATAACCTCACTCGTTATTCCCCTTTCCAGGTCATTTATGAATATGCAAAAAGCAGCGGACCCAGCACAGATCCCTGGGGTACATCACTATTCACCTTTCTCCATTGGGAAAATTGGCCATTTAGCCCTATCCTCTGCTTTCTATCTTTTAACTAGTTCCTGATCCACAATAGTACACTGCCTCCTATCCCATGACTCTTTAGTTTTGCCAAAGGTCTCTGATGAGGGACCTTGTCAAAGGCTTTCTGAAAGTCCAGATACACTATATCAACCGACTCACCTTTGTCCACCTGTTTATTCACACCTTCAAAAAAACATAACAGATTAGTAAGACAAGATCTTCCTTGTCTAAAGCCATGTTGGCTGTCTCCCATTAGGCCATGACTATCTACATGCTGAGTAATTTTGTTCTTTATGATGGTTTCTAACATTTTTCCTGGTACTGACCTCAGGCTCACCGGTCTGTAGTTTCCTGGATCACCCCTGGAACCCTTTTTAAAAATTGGCGTTACATTGGCGATCCTCCAATCTTCAGGTATTACAGATGATTTTAATGAAAATTCACAGATTACTAATTGCAGGTCTGTAATCTCATATTTCAGTTCTTTCAACACCCTTGGATGTATACCATCTGGCCCAGGTGATTTGCTACTCCTCAGTTTATCTAACAGTTGTAATACATCTTCCCGATGTATCGATATTTCCTTCAATTCTTCCGCACCTTTAAATACCACTTCAGTCATGGGTAACATCCCTACATCTTCCTCTGTAAAGACCGAAGCAGAGAGACTGAATGAATTCTTTGCTATCGCCTTGTCGCCTCTTAGTACCCCTTTAACCCTTCTATCATCTAATGGACCAACTGACTCTCTCACAGGTTTTTTGCTACGAATGTACTTGAAAAAGTCTTTATTTCGCGTTTTTGCTTCCGCAGCAAGCTTCTTCTCAAATTCTCCCTTTGCCTGCCAAGACAGATAACCTCGCGGATCAACTACCAAACATAGCACCACAGCAACTTGCAGCACAGTACAAGCAGCTCCAACAGATGACCAGCATACAGTCCACAGCAACTACAAATGATCACACCGCTAACCTAAAATCCACGTGGGCTTCCTTTGAATCAATCTCCAAAGAAAGGATTGAAACCACAATATCAGGACTCAATACCACCACCATCCCTCTTGACCCCTGTCCGGTTGACTGGATTAAGAAGACAAAGCAGGAGTTAAGCCCAATACTCACCGGCATTGTAAATAAATCTCTCAAACCGGGTCAGATGCCCACCTCCCTCAAAACATCTATCATACGCCCAACCCTCAAGAAACCGGACCTTGATCAATTAGATCCTACTTCATTTAGACCAGTAGCAAGCCTCCCGTTCACAGCACAAATCATTGAGAAGATAGTGCAACAGCAACTACAATACCACCTGGACAAAAACAACACGCTTGACCCACAGCAACATGGATTCCGACCTTCGCATGGTGTCAAAAACCTCATGGTCTCATTGTTAAACACCCTAACCAAGGGAATCCAAACCATGCACACTGGTTATGCATTGATCTTCCTGGATATATCTGTGGCCTTCGACACCGTATCACACAACATCCTCCTCCACAGACTGAAGGAAATCGGTATCTATGGCATAGTACTGCAATGTTTCCAGTCATATCTAACAGAGAGATATCAACAAATCCGAACCCAAACCACCACCTCCACACCATATCAACAAAACCAAGCGGTTCCACAAAGGTCCGCTCTATCAGCCATGCTATTCAACATTTACCTACGACCACTCTGCTCTATGATACGATCACACAATGTTGACTTCCACATATATGCAGATGACATCATGATCTATGGACCCATAGCCACCTCAAATCCAACCAACCCACAATTAATAACTTGCTTCAATGACGTATCAAGATGGCTTCAAGAAATCAATCTCACTATAAACCCCCAAAAGACAGAAGCATTGTTTGTGACAAAAGATCATGAATTCACCCCACCTAAGCACCTCGCACTAGGAACCATACAAATTAGAGTCCAACCACAAATAAAATATCTGGGAATCATTCTGGACCAAGCACTATCATTCAAACAGCAGATTGCGAAAACTGCAAAGACGGTATTTTGCAAAGCCAGACTGATACAACGGCTAAGACCACTCCTAGACACTGAGGACTTCAGATCTGTCATGCAGGCTATGACTCTCCCGCATCTGGACTACTGTAATTCCACATACCACGGCCTCCCAACTACCAATCTCAACCCACTCCAAACTGCCTTCAACACAACAGCCAGAATCATCCAAAAAGTGAGAAAATTTGACATCACCCCAGTCCTGAGAGATCTCCACATCCTTCAAATAGAGGCTTGGATCAAATACAAAACACTGGTACTGATCCACAAAGCATTCCTTCAACAGCAACCATCACAGCTACATACACTTCTGACAAAACCACACTCAGGAAGAACTACCCGACAGCTTGCAAACAACACACTGCTTGTACCACACGGAAGAACCAAATTCAACCAGCAAATCTGCAACCAAGCATTCAACCTAAATGCACCTTCCTTATGGAACTCTCTGCCAACTAAAATCCAATGCACCACGAAGCTCTCAACATTTAGAAGGCAGCTAAAAACCCACTTATTCAAGGAACATCTGGGACTCGAGCGGAACATGACCCACAGTAAATGAAAACTGGGTATAAAAAACTGAGCAAAACTGGACAAACAGGATTGTAAATATGTTAGATATGTAAACCCAATGTGATTCTAGTATTTTAACCCCCCCTCCAAAACAATTATGCCGCACCTTATTATTTGTTGTAAAGAACTTTGTTGAATTGTAAACCGCTTTGACCAGGTAAAAAGCGGTATATAAGCACAGCTAAATAAATAAATAAATAATAATAGTAATCTCTTTACAGCAATTAGATGGTAAGACGGTTTTACTTGATACTGCTATTTCTAAATTGGAGGGCCAGATTGTGTCTATAGATGCTGCTCAGGCTGCGAGTATTAAAGACTCACTGTTTCTTCATAATAAAATTGAAGCGATGGAGAATTCAGCACGTTCTTGTAATCTTCGTTTCCTAAATTTTCCTATTTCTAAACTCCTTGCTCCAAAAATCTTATTGGATAAGTACCTTAAGGAAGTGCTTTTATTTATTGATTCTATAGAAGTTTCTCAGCTTTATTATATTTCCCCCAGCTCTAAGAGAGTTAATCCTGTTGAGGGAGAGTTTGATGCAATTGAGCCTACTATTTCCAACCTTACTGCCTTTTTAGAGGACTCCCTGGATATAATTGATACCCGTTCCACATTGTTAGTGACTTTTTTGTCTAGGGATGCTAAGCAGCGCGTACTTCGTGCTTTTTTTAAGTATAAGACTACTAAGTTTTGTGGTCATTTAGTTCATGTTTTTCCTGATGTTTCACAAAATACCCAGCTTAGGCGAAGGCTGTTTTTGGCCTTAAAGCCTCAGGTATTATCTTTGGGAGATGCCTCCTTTTTTCTTCGTTTCCCTTGTAAATGTATTATTACTTTAAAAGATGTTTCCTATGTCTTTACCGATGTCACTCATTTGGAAAGTTTTTTGATAGAGAAGCTTTTGTTAATACTCAGCCAAGTTTCTTAACGTGGGCTATATCGGAGTTATTTTTTCCTATTTGATGTTTGTACATCTGATGTGGTACTTTGTTCTGGATTGACCTTGTTTGTATTGTTCAAATGCATTTTGAAAATCAATAAAAAAAAAAAATAATAATAATAGTAATATCTACTGATACCAGGCAGGGAGTGTTCTGCCCCCACAATTATGCGTGCATGCTTTCAGTGTATTATTTATTATGGTCCATCTAGTCTGCCCAGTAAGGTGGCAAGAGTAAGTGCACCTGCCACTCCATGCAGGTCACCTGTCCCCCCCTAAACAAGCAGGAATGTAGTCTTCACATATGGGGACTCCCTAGCTGAAGATACCAGGGAGATAGCCCCAGGAAGCTGCCACCCAAGTAAGGTGGGCCATGCTTCCTCCCATGGATCTCTGGCATCCCACAAGGGTTGGTGGGTAGGAGTTGAATTAGGTCTGGAAGAGATTTTGAAGAACAGCTTGGCCAAAGAAGGCTTCCCAATGGGAGGCTTTATCTAGGCAGTAGTGGGCTGTAAAAGTGTGTACCAAAGCCCAGGTGGCTGCTCGACAAATGTCATCAATAGATACAGAGTGAAGGTTAGCCATAGAGGCTGCCATGGCTCTCACATTATGAGCTGTGACATGGCCTTGAAGAGGAAGACTCTTACTCTCATAAGCAAAGGATATGCATTGTGCAATCCATTTGGACAGAGTTCTCTTGGAGACTGGAAGTCCCAAATGAGTAGAATCAAAAGCAATAAAAAGTTGAGAAGACTTTCTATGTTGCTGTGTTCTTTGTAGGTAAAAAGCCAAGGCTCTTTTGCAATCCAAAGTATGAAGGTTCCTTTCTTCATTAGAGGCATGAGGCCTCGGAAAGAATGCAGGAAAATAAATTGATTGATTTAAATGAAAAGGCGAAACCACCTTTGGCATAAAGTGTGGATGAGTTCTAAGAACAACCTTATCATGGTGAAACCTAGTATAAGGAGGATCAGCCACTAAAGCTTGCAATTCACTAATGTGAAGTGCAGAGGTGATTGCAATTAGGAAGATGACCTTCCAGGACAAAAGCTTTAGGGTTGTAGTGGATAAAGGTTCAAAAGGCGGCTTCATGAGCTGCCCGAGAACTAGGTTTAAATCCCATGCCACCGGTGGTGGCCTGATGGGGGGCTTTGTTAATAGAAGATCTCTCATAAATCTTGTTATGAGTGGATGAGAGGAAATTAGTTGTCCATTTAGAGGTTTATAGGAAACTGCAATTGCACTAAGATGGACTCTTACTGAATTGCTCTTTAGACCAGAATTTGATAAATGAAGCAGATACTCTAGTATCGATTCCAAAGGTATCATAAGGGGGTTTAACGCCTTCTGTGAACACCATATAGTAAAACGTTTCCACTTGAAGGCGTAAGAGCATCTTGTGGAAGGTTTTCTAGAAGCCTGAAGCCTGTTGGGAAAGGTTAAGATCCTGAAGGTCTAAGCTTTCAGCAACCAGGCCCTGAGATGTAAGGACTGGGGATTCGGGTGCCATAGCATCCCGTTCTCTTGGGAGAGGAGATCTGGAGCATAGCCTAACTCCAGAGGTGCAGCTTGGGAGAGATGTAGAAGCAGGGGATACCACGTTTGGTGTGGCCACTGTGGCGCTATAAGGATCATGCGACCTCTGTCTCTTTGAAGCTTGAAGAGTGTTTTGGGGATGAGGGGAATGGGTGGGAAGGCATAGAGGAAGTCGTGACCCCAGTGAAGAAGGAAGGTGTCCCTTGCCCAGCAATTTTGAGCCGGAATCCTGGAACAGAACCGGGGAAGTTTGGCATTCAGTGGACTTGCAAATAGGTCTATGTCTGGGGTTCCCCAGATATGAAATATCTTGGCCACCTGGTCTAGGTGGAGAGACCATTCGTGAGGCAGCAGTACTCGGTTGAGTTTGTCTGCCCAAAGGTTTTGAAAGCCTGGAAGATATACCTCGAGGTGAATTTGATGTTCTCTGGCGAGGGCCCATAGTCGTAAAGCTTCGTTGCATAACGACAGAGAGCCTGTTCCGCCCTGCTTGTTCACGTAGAACATAGCTACTAGATTGTCTGTCTGGACTAGGACTGTCTTGTAGCTGAGCTGGGCATGGAATACTCGAAGAGCTAGATAGATTGCTCTGAGTTCCAGGAGGTTTATGTGAAGACAAGTCTCCTGTGGAGTCCAGGTACCCTGGGTAGAGAGATGATGCAGGTGTGCTCCCCATCCCACCTGTGATGCATCTGTTGTTAGGGTGGCCTAGAATAGGGGTTGCTGGAAAGGAGACCCCACTAGATGATTTTCCAGTGATTGCCACCATTGTGAGTATCTTGTCCGAAAGACGTCCTGTGCCCTGTGTCCACTGTGTGGATAGGGTCCACTGGGCTGCTCGCATATGAAGGCGAGCGTAGGGAACCACATGAACCGTGAATGTCATATGTCCCAATAGTTGTAGTAGTTCTCGAGCAGTTAGGGAGGACTTCACCGCTGCTTGAGAAGCTAGCTGCATTATACGAAGACAGCGTGGTTGTGGGAGAAAAGCCCTTGACTGTCTGGTATCTAGACGAGCTCCTATGAACTCTAGGGACTGAGACGGAGCAAGTTAGAATTTTGGGAGGTTTATGACCAATCCCAAGTATTAAAGGATTCGCATTGTGCGAGACAGTGCAGATCTGGCTTCTGGAACCTTGGGGGCTCGAATGAGCCAGTCCAAGTAAGGGAAGACGAATATTCCCAGGGTTCGCAGAAATGCAACTACTACTGCCATGCATTTCGTGAATACTCTTGGTGCGGAAGCCAGACCAAAGGGAAGAACCCTGTATTGGAAATGTTTTCCCTTGAAAAGGAATCGTAAGAATTTCCTGTGATCTGGATGGATCTGAATGTGAGCATATGCATCCTTTAGATCTAGAGAACAAAGCCAATCCTGACTTTGAAGGTATGGCAGAAGAGTTCCCAGAGAAATCATTTTGAACTTTTCTCGGAACAGATATTTGTTCAATTCTCTGAGGTGAATGGGTCTGTGTCCTCCTGTTTTCTTTGGAATAACAAAATAGGGGGAGTAGAACCCTGCACCCTGCTGAAGAATGGGCACCTCCTCTATTGCTCCTTGAGCAAGGAGTGTTGAGACCTCTTGATCCAGTAGATTGCCTGTAGAGGTTTGGGAATTGAACTGTCTTACGATTGTAGGAGGGGACATACTGTGAAGCTTGTACCTCTCTCCCACAGTGGACAGAGTCCAGTTTTCTGTTGGTATTTGGTGCCATCTGTTGGCAAAATGACACAACCTGCCTGGAATCTTTAGGGGTTCTGGCCCCTTCAGAGGCAGGAAGGCTAACTTCTCTATGAAGGAGTCAAAGCCCTTGAGGGGGCTGGGCCTGTGGAGCTGGTTGAGCTCTAAGGCCTTTTGGCTTCTTTAGTCTGGATTGTTGTTGTTGGCCCTTCTGGGCAACTTGACCCTGAGCTTGCCCTTGCTGGGTATAGGATGGATAAAACTTCCTCTTTTTGCTGAAAAAGGGTTTTTTATAGGGTTTCTTTTTGGCTGGAGTGGCTGTAGATTTTGACAATCTGTCTAAAGTAAGATTGTCAGTATCTGTCTCATTAGCCTACTCCTGCCAATTCTTGCCAAAGAGGTTTTTTCCTGTGCAAGGGATATTTCCCAATTTATCCTGTACCCAAATCTCCAAGTCTGATGCCTGAAGCCAGGCAATCCGACGTGCACCAATGGCAATAGCAGAGGTTCTGCTGATGCATTCAAAGCAAAGGCTGCATGGTTTAAAAACTTGGAGACATCTTGAGCATGCTTGACCAGAGTGAGAAAGTCCTGTCATTTGTCCTCAGGGAGAAGGGGGCTCATAAGCTCCAAATCTCCTGTGACCTCTTTGAGGAACATTCCCATATACAAAATATATGAGCTGATCCTAGCTGAAAGCATGGAAGCCTGAAAAGTTCGATGCCCAAAAGCGTCAAGAGTCCTGCATTCACGACCTGGAGGATTGGATGCATGTCTCTTTGCACATTTCATCCTACGCATGGCTGACTCCACTACCACTGAATGGTGTGGCAGCTGAGTCCTTTGAAAACCAGGACATGGTGGAACTTGTGATAAGGAAGCTTATCATAGCTCAGGTAGGAGCTATAGAAAAGATGATGTGACTCTGAACAAGCAACCTGTCAGTTCTGGTAGAAGCAAGAAAACAGAGTTTTCACATAAAAGACTACCAGTCCCAGAATGCACCAGGTTTCCAGCAGCCATGAGAGGGGCTGAAGTGAGGAAATGTGTGTGCAATCAAGAGAGCTATGAGGTAATCCCTAAGCACTCATCTCAAAGGGCAGGGCCTGATTCAAGACAGCTGCGCTGTGTTAGGGAGCAGCACACATTAGAACAGGATAAGAGTAGAGCTTATTCTTCAGATAACAGTTTCAGCAACAGTTTCAAGAACAGCTTCAGGGAGAGCTACAAGAAGAGCTTCAAGGAGAGTTTGAAGAACAGCTTCAGCAAAAGCCAAGCAGATAGAGAGAGAAGGAAACTCTCTGGAAGGGACTTTCAGACCGAGGCCAGAAGGTATGTGAGAGAAGATCCAGCGTCCAGGGATCAAGATTGGAAGGCTGGACATCAGAATTGGATTACATATTGGCCAGGCTATACAGAGAGGAATAATGATAGCAGGAGAGGCTCAGGTATGAACACTGATCCAGACCCTATCTATAATAGAGAATGGCAGCAAGGGAATAAGCATTCTCATGATAGTGCCTTAATGAAAGACTCATCTGTGCCAATGTATGATATTGACCCTATGATTGTTGATGCAGGGGGAAATACAGCAGATGAAACTATTTACATGGACTGTTCTTTATCTAAATGCTATTGCTAGTTTTCTATGAGCAAACACATCAGCCATCACAAAGAAACCTAACTTTGTTCTTTATTTCCACTGCAAACAGCTCTTAAAGCAGGATTTGGGCTCACACAGTAGCAGCCAGCCAGCTAAAGGCTTTCAGCTGGTCCATTGATAGTAATTAGGGCTGCACCTGATTGTGTGTGTGAGCAAGGGAGAATCACTGCTGAGATCGGCGTGGAAAATAAGCAGAAGTTAACCTAACCAGCAAAGTTTATTCTTTACTTTGTGCCTTTGTATTTGGTAATTATTTGCTAAGAAAACATTAGCTAATTGCCTGACAAGCTGAAGGTTGTTTTCTGGTTTACTTTGTGACTTTTTGTTATCCATTTTAAACACTGCAAGCAAGTAACCTCATTTATAGTGCTATCAAGCATACATGTGCTGGGTGAATTAAACCCCATCAATAAAAGAAGTATTTTATTGATCTTACCACTTGGTTTCACAACTCAAATTATTGTCATCAGCTGTGTTTGGGAGTGAATGAACTACAATACCCACAATACCTTGCAAGAATCATATGAATATATGCATCGTCAAGATTGTGTAAGTTCTCACCCTAGGCAGCCGTCTGACAAATGGCGTAGTTGGCAGGATTGCTTTTGCACCAAGAGGATTTACTTGTTGTGGATTACAAATAAAAGTCAAGTTTAAAGCTGTAAGAAGATTTTTTTCCCTCGTCTGCACTTTGGAGGAAAAGTGGTTGTTCCAGGAAGCTGTCCCAGAGGAAAAGACCCTGTGCAAAGCTGGATTCATCACTGAGACAAGGTAATATGTACCTGGGCATGTCTAGTGGTGGATGTGTGTAAGCACAGGGGGTAATTGAAAAAAAAAAAAAAAAGTTGAGTTGAAAAAAAAAAAAAACACACCTGGTTGGAAGGTGCTGCTCTTTGGTTTTTTTTTCTCTCTCTTTTCTTGCAGGGGTCAAGATGGATCCGAGGGAGATGGCTCAGTGGATGGCAGCCCAATTTTGCAAGCAGCAGGAGCTGTCACAGCAGGCCCAGGACACTGCTATGAAGGCCTTAATGGAACAGCAGAAACCAGTGCTTGATCTGGTGCAAGCTCTAGTTCAGCTGCAGAGCCAAAGTGGTGTCAACGGTACTGCAGCTGTAAGGAGAGCTGCAAGACTGCGTTCGATAGCGAGGAATCTCTGGTCTATCGACGCTGCCGATGCCTGGGTATCAGTACCGGTAAAGCGGCCGGAACCCCTGAGCATGGCACCAGTAGTTCTGCCGCGGTTGAAGCCTCGAGAACATTCTGCAACCCCAATGATGCTTTGGAGGCCAAAGCCTCCCGCCGGGGCTGTTTTGCCGGTGTAGTTTCCTCAAGTGCAATGCCAATGGCCTCTCGCTCCTTTAAGAACATAAGAACATAAGATATGCCATACTGGGTCAGACCAAGGTCCATCAAGCCCAGTATTCTGTTTCCAACAGTGGCCAATCTAGGTCATATGTACCTAGCAGTTTCCCCAAGGGACACAGATTCCACAATGCTTGTATTGGTTCAAGCATTGATATCCTGGGTCCCTTCTTAATAATGGTTTATGGACCTTTCCTCCAGGAACTTGTCCAAACCTTTTTTAAACCCAGCTACATTAACAGCCTTTGAAGGAGAGCTACCCTTTGAGGACCGGCTCTTATGTTTAGTTAACTGAGATCCATGGGAGGAAGACGAGGCTCTTGATGACGTCAATACAATGGATACAATCAGTGGATGAGACAATGGTGCAGAGATGAGGGTTTTGGATTTGTTAGGTACTGGGGAACATTCTGGGGAAAGGAGGGGCTTTTCCGAAGGGATGGGCTTCACCTTAACCGGGATGGAACCAGGCTGCTGGCATTAACCTTTAAAAAGGAGATAGAGCAGCTTTTAAACTAGATAATAGGGGAAAACCGACAGTCGCCCAAGAGCGCATGGTTCGGAAGAATGTATCCTTGAAGGATACTACCAAAAGCAGAGAGGTTCCACAAAAGAGTAAAGTAGCCCAAATGCCCTCAAGTATGGAGCAGACAGAGCTTAAAGATCCCAATTTGCCCATGTCTAACAATAGCCAAATTAACATGAATAAAATACATTCTCTAAAATGCTTGTATGCAAATGCTAGAAGTCTAAAGAATAAGATGGGAGAGTTAGAATATATAGCACTAAATGAAAGGTTAGATATGATTGGAATATCAGAGACATGGTGGAAGGAGGGCAACCAGTGGGACACTGTGATACCTGGGTACAAACTATATCGTAATGATAGAGCTGATCAAATTGGTGGAGGGGTTGCGCTCTATGTTAGAGAGGGCATTGACTCAGAAAGGATTAAAGTTTTGCAGGAAATAAAATCTGCTGTAGAATCTATATGGACTGAAATTCCATATAAAAGGGGGAAGGCAATGGCAGTGGGGGTGTACTATCGAGCACCTGGCCAGAATGACCAAATGGATGATGAAATGCTCAAAGAAATCAAGGAAGCTAACAAAAGTTACAGCGCAGTAATAATAATGGGTGATTTCAATTACCCCGGTATCGACTGGGTCAGTGTCACGTCAGGACATGCTAGGGAGATAAAGTTCCTAGATGAATTAAATGACTGCTTCTTGGAGCAGCTGGTTCATGAACCGACCAGAGGGGAAGCCATATTAGACCTAGTCCTTAGTGGAACACCAGATCTAGTGCAAGAGATAAGGGTGTTGGGGCCACTTGGCAATAGTGATCATAGCATGATCGCCTTTGATTTAATTAGTGGAGGAGGGATAGTAAGGAAATCCACAGTACTACCTTTTAACTTTCGAAAGGGAGACTATGATAAAATGAGGAAAACAGTTAAGAAAAAACTAAAAGGAGCAGTTGCGAAGGTTAAAGACGTACATCAAGCTTGGGTGTTGTTGAAAAATACTATCTTGGAAGCCAAGACCAGCTGTATTCCATGCTTTAAGAAAAGTGGAAGGAAGTCCAAAAAACTGCCAGCATGGTTTAAAGGTGAGGTCAGAGAGGCTGTTGTTGCCAAAAAAGCATCTTTCAGGAAATGGAAAAAAGAGCCAAACGACGAAACCTGGAAACAGCACAAGCACTGGCAAGTCAAATGCAAGGCATTGATAAGGCAGGCAAAGACAGAATTTGAGAAGAAGCTTGCTGCGGAAGCAAAAACGCGAAATAAAGACCTTTTCAAGTACATTCGTAGCAAAAAACCTGTGAGAGAGTCAGTTGGTCCATTAGATGATAAAGGGGTTAAAGGAGCACTAAGAGGCGACAAGGCGATAGCGGAGAGACTGAATGAATTCTTTGCTTCGGTCTTTACTGAGGAAGATGTAGGGATGTTACCCATGACTGAAGTGGTATTTAAAGGTGCGGAAGAATTGAAGGAAATATCGATACATCGGGAAGATGTCTTACAACTATTAGATAAACTGAAGAGTAGCAAATCACCTGGGCCGGATGGTATACATCCAAGGGTGTTGAAAGAACTGAAATATGAGATTGCAGAACTGCTATCAGTAATCTGTGAACTATCATTAAAATCATCTCTAATACCTGAAGATTGGAGGATCGCCAATGTAACACCAATTTTTAAAAAGGGTTCCAGGGGTGATCCGGGAAACTACAGACCGGTGAGCCTGACATCAGTACCAGGAAAAATGGTAGAAACCATCATAAAGAATAAAATTACTCAGCATGTAGATAGTCACAACCTAATGGGAGACAGCCAACATAGCTTTAGACAAGGAAGATCTTGTCTTACTAATCTGTTATGTTTTTTTGAAGGAGTGAATAAACAGGTGGACAAAGGTGAGTCGGTTGATATTGTGTATCTGGACTTTCAGAAAGCCTTTGACAAGGTCCCTCATCAGAGACTTTTGGCAAAACTAAAGAGTCATGGGATAGGAGGCAGTGTACTATTGTGGATCAGGAACTGGTTAAAAGATAGAAAGCAGAGGGTAGGGCTAAATGGCCAATTTTCCCAATGGAGAAAGGTGAATAGTGGTGTACCCCAGGGATCTGTGCTGGGTCCGCTGCTTTTTGACATATTCATAAATGACCTGGAAAGTTGAATAACGAGTGAGGTTATCAAATTTGCAGATGACACAAAACTATTTAAAGTTGTTAAAAACCCAAGAGGATTGTGAAAAATTGCAAGAGGATCTTGATAAATTGGAAGACTGGGCATCAAAATGGCAGATGAAATTTAATGTGGACAAGTGCTAGGTTATGCACCTAGGGAAGAACAACCCAAACTATGGTTACACGATGCAAGGTTCCACATTAGGAACCCACCACCCAGGAAAAAGATTTAGGCGTCATTGTGGATACCATGTTAAAACCCTCGGCCCAGTGTGCAGCGGCGGCCAAGAGAGCAAATAGAATGCTAGGTATGATAAGGAAAGGAATGGAAAATAAAACAAAAGATATTATAATGCCTCTATATCGTTCCATGGTGAGACCGCACCTTGAATACTGTGTGCAATTCTGGTCGCCGTATCTTAAAAAGGATATAGCGATTTTAGAAAAGGTACAGAGAAGAGCCACCAAAATGGTAAAGGGGATAGAAGGATACTCCTATGAAGAAAGGCTAAAAAGGTTAGGGCTCTTTAACCTGGAAAAGAGACGGCTGAGGGGAGATATGATAGAAGTCTATAAATTAATGAACGGAGTGGAACGGGTAAACGTAGATCGATTGTTTGCCTTATCAGAATATGGAAAGACTAGGGGACATGCAATGAAGCTACAGGGCAATGTTCCCTCTAATTTTCTGTAGGCTGTGTGCGCATAAAATATCAGCTGTGTGCAGCTTTTGAAGGAAGGTTAAATTTTTGTGCGCCACATAACGACACTCGGAGTTATATACTTTAAAAATTTGACTACACATCAGAATACAGTATGTACACCACATTGATTTTTAATCAAATTAAATGAAAATAGACGATTACTAAATGAAGCGGGAAATTTCTAGTAATTACAATCATAACTTTAAAATTTTAAGACGTCTGTGTTGTTTTCTATCAGAATCAGAGCCGTAATTTTTGTGCGCTCTGTTGTAAAGTATGTGCGCTCGCTCGGCGAGGTGTGTGCGCGCGCACATGCGCACAGCTTAGAGGGAACAGTGCTACAGGGTAAACTATTTAAGACTAATAAAAGAAAATATTTTTTCACTCAACGTGTAATCAAACTCTGGAATTTGTTACCGGAGGATGTAGTAAAGGCTGTTAGTGTAGCTGGGTTTAAAAAAGGTTTGGACAAGTTCCTGGAGGAAAGGTCCATAAACCATTATTAAGAAGGAACCCAGGATATCAATGCTTGACCCAGTACAAGCATTGTGGAACTTGTGTCTCTTGGGGAAACTGCTAGGTACATATGACCTAGATTGGCCACTGTTGGAAACAGAATACTGGGCTTGATGGACCTTGGTCTGACCCAGTATGGCATATCTTATGTTCTTATGACCTGGTATTGGAAGAAAAGAGGGTACCAAGCTTTGCAGCTCGGTTCTGTATTCCTCTTTTAGTCATCCCCATACAGCAGGAACACTCAGATGGAGAATGTTCAGGGCCTAAACATTTTAAACACCAGTCATGGGTGTCGGTGATGGAAATGGTACCACCACATTTAGTACATTTTTTAAAACCACTAGCTGGTTTTTCCATCTTTTGGGAAAAATGGGGCCTAATGCCCAAAATGACGCCTAGCACCAAAAAAAAAAGTTTCTGAAGAGAAACAGTTAAAAAAAAAAAAAATATATATATATATATTTTTTTTTTTTTTAAAAGAAGAAAGAACTGGCGGTACTGGTAGGTGTCGTGCGGAGGCAGGCACGACCACAAGAAAACAAGTTTAAAGAAGAAATTTTCTGCAGTGACAGATATGTGTCCTGTCGGCTCCGCAGATAACGAAGAACTGAAGAGGGACAGTTGGAAAGGCGGGAAGGCAGCGTGCATGTGCTGAGGTATGCTCCCAAAAGCGTTCCTATTGGACGCTGGGGAGCATTCCCGCGCAGTCTCCTTCAGTACCGATGATACCCATATGTGAAGACTACATTCCTGCTTGTTCCTGGAGATTTGGTTTAACTGCCTGTGTAGTGCATCAGGAAATACAGTATGAGTGCTGGAACACCCTGCCCTCTGGCAGATTTAAAAAAAAAGAATTGGTACTATGCTTGCTGCCCAGGCAGTCCAGAAGAGGAAGAAACTTAGCCTCCTCATGTCCAGAAGGAAAGTGAGACAGTCCCCACCACAGAGGTGCTTTAGGGACACTTGTTGCTGCCCTCAAACGTTTGCCGCCTAAGGCAGCGCCTCATTCCAATTATAGAGCCGGGAGACAGTGTGAGATGGTTAACTGGATTAAATAAACAGAGTAGGCATATGGAAGATAATAAAAGTCCTTTCAACAAGCAAACCAGTATTTTACCAGGGAGAAACTGATGCTCTGATTACTTGTCAATATGCACACCACCACCACCACCACCAGGACCAAGGCGGTGCAAAGGGAATGGAGCACTGGCGTGCAGGCGATGGGTTTTCGCTTTCAAAAAAGTTGGTAACTACGCCCTCTCTTTGTGGGCGTGTCAAATAACTCCAAAGAATTTTCCATCCACAACATGGCCGCCGCTGTGACGTTTTCCGGTCATAGATACCCATTCCTGACAGTAAGCGCGTCTCCTGCGCAAATCTCGTAACTGAACTCTCGCGGTGTGAGTACCCGGAAGCTCCACGTCAGTCAAGTCTAACAGGAGAAGTGGCTGCTGCTGCTGCCGTCGTTGCTGGACGGAAAGAGGCGAGCCGGCAGGGAAACGTGACGAGATGGTCTGTACTGGCGTGGTTTGGGCAGGTGGTGCTTCTTTGGGGTTTTGGAGGCACTTGAGCTTGGCCTGTGGTTATAACGTGAGCTCTGAACCCGGTGAAGTGGGAGCTAGAATGCAAGCTGACTTTCCACGTAGTCTCAGCGTGCCCCTTTGAGAGATTGATGCTGCATTTCTCGTAAAGAGGGACAGGCCGTGTCTTCTTCCCGATAATAAGTCTCCCTTGCAGACAGGTTGCTGATGCTTGATAGTTGCATGCATGCTGTTTATTCTCTGCACATAATCTATCCCTGTAGGAGCATTTTAGCTGGAGCCAGAGGTGGGGGGAGAGGGGTTTTTCTTGTTGTATATTTTTCTGTATATTAGGCAATAGCTTTTTATTTTCTGATAATAGTGTAGGATGTATCGAAAAATGGACGATCTGTTGACGATTATTAGTGTAACTCGGAAAGCTCTGTGTTCCTTAATTCAGCAATTTGTTGTTTAACTAACTTGATACGTGGCTCTCCATTGTAACTAACAACACTATAAAGCCTATATCGAGGCCTCCAAATGATACTTCAAAAAATTAAATGAGAGACCTCACTCAATCTAACCAAATTGCAAAGCACTTTAAACACAACCCGCAAGTGAAAGCCTCAGAATTAACTCACTAAACAAAACACGTTAGGAGTTAAAATAACATCAATGGCTCTCACTCGCTAACAACAACCATCCAAAATACATGATATACAAACATATTCCATACAATTCCATTTGACATAAACTTGCAAAATATCAACAAATACACAAATCATGTATCAGGATGGAATGTGAATGGCATTCACATTCCATCCTGATACATGATTTGTGTATTTGTTGATATTTGTTGATATTTTGCAAGTTTATGTCAAATGGAATTGTATGGAATATGTTTGTATATCATGTATTTTGGATGGTTGTTGTTAGCGAGTGAGAGCCATTGATGTTATTTTAACTCCTAACGTGTTTTGTTTAGTGAGTTAATTCTGAGGCTTTCACTTGCGGGTTGTGTTTAAAGTGCTTTGCAATTTGGTTAGATTGAGTGAGGTCTCTCATTTAATTTTTTAACTAACTTGATAAACAAGCTGCATGATTTTTAGCTTGTGAAACCACTACATAAGCTAGAATATGCAAGATTATTTTATTTAAAAACATCCCAGGCTGATGCTGGTGTAAATTATGTTATTTGACGATTGATGTTATATCAACAAGAACTAAACACAGAAATGACTTATAAAAGTGCATCAGGCCTCTCTTTATCTCACCTTGTGATTGCTTGGCAGGGAAGCAATCAAACTTGATTTTTATTACAGTCATAAGAAAGGTGTTGTCATATATGACTCCTACGCCATACCCAAGATCATAGTAGTGTGAACTATTTTATGGTGGTAGACACTGAGGGCTTGTATACAGTGTCCACTTCAGCTGAGTATCAACTAGGCGCTGGCCCTGGTGCTTAGTATTATACATAGAGGAATGTTAACTTCAAAAGCCTAATGTGGCTTAGTAAACACAACATTTTTGTGCAATTCTGTTCAGTATTTATATCCAACCTTTATGCAATATTATTAAACTACACAAATTCCATTATCACCTTTATGCTGATGACATAATGGTATATACCCCAATTGTTTTACAATCTCTTCACTTTTCAGCAATTTCTAGATGTCTCCAAGACATGAATACCTGGCTTTCAAATAATAACTTTACACTTAATTATGACAAAACTGAGGTAATGTTTGTTACTAGGAACCCTAATTGCATTCCTCCAAATACTATTGATTTATTAGGTAGGCCCATCATAGTTAAAAACGAAATCAAATACCTTGGCATAATTTTGGATAAGGCATTGAACCTTAAATCTCACATTGCTAAAATTGCTAACAAGGCCTATCATCGTCTAAAGATTGTGAGAAAACTAAAGTCATTACTCCAGCAAGGCCATCTCCATACCGTTTGTCAGGTTCTCATCAAGACTATGGAAACCTGCTTTATCAAGGCCTCCCTCAGCTAACTCTACACCCTCTCCAAATGGTTCAGAATACTGCTGCACGTATTATTACTGGTACAGCAAAACAGATCATATCTCCCCTGTCCTACAACAGTTGCACTGGCTTCCAGTAAGTGTCAGGTCAAAATTCAAGACATTTTTAATTATCTTTAGGATTTACAATTACCTGTCAGCAGATGTTTTACAAAATATTATAACTAGAGACATTATCAATAGACCAAGAAGAAGCAGCAACAATAATGACAACATAATTAGTACCCCTGCTGAATACTGTAGGACTAAACAAGCAACTTCAAAAAGAGCTCCTTCTTTACTGGCTTCCAAACTTTGGAACTCTCTCCCGATGGACCTCAGAATTATGACTGATATCAAAGATTTTTGCAAGGCCTTGAAGACCCTGCTATTTGCTGAAACTTATAATTTGATATATAATTAATAGTTTTTACCAATAGGCCCATTTTTTACATTAATTCATCTTAGTTTTATCTGTTAATGTCTTATCTACTCTGTTATTTGTAACCTTCCACTTGTATTGTGACCACTTTGATTGAAGGATAAGGTGGGATACAAATCTGTCTAAATAAATAAATAGAGTGGCGTTAGCTGCAAAAGCCATGCTTTTATTTGTTGGGGTCGTGTACAGCATTTCCCCTGCACATAATGCAGTGCAACTGTGGAGACTGTGGCCCAGCCACTCCTGCGGTAACAGTTTGTTGCAGACATGCCCACTCTCCATCCATTTCCCACTCACTCTGGCAGCTAATGTTTTTGTGTAGATTGCACAAATAATTGCTATCTACATTTGCTCTGCACTGTCTGTTAACAGGTAGCGCAGTTTAGTAAATATGCCAATTATATTCAACAGCACTATCCATATAGTAAGTGCTACTGAATGTACATCTAAACAGTGGCTGTTTGGCAGGCCTAAACTAAATGGATAACTTAACCATTTACTAGCTAAATGCTGTCGCTAAATGGATAGTTTCTGGCATTCTGTCCATTTCGCCCCTTATCTGGCCACTTAATGAGTTAAACAGCCCAATGCTATCTATATAATTTTGGAAACTGTCTGGATAAACAAGCTATACATTTACCATTCTCCAGTGAATCATAACTTGCTTTGAATATTTAAGTGATTTGTTTTTTGTTTACAGCATTACTGAATTTGAATCCTTTTTATTGCCCTGGGAGGACATGTGTGAAATATTTTGTACCTAAAGTTCTGATGTAATAAGCAGTGTGTTAGAATGATATACAAAGCTTTACTGCACAACATTCTAACACATGCACTAAAAATCTTTTGTTCCCAATACAGTAAACTGATAGCATGCAAATTACCATGCGTTAAAAAAAAATCTGCATTGACACAAAAAAATGCACACCACCTTGATAATCTGCTGTAGTTTGTTGCATCAAGCATAAATGTCTCCCTTCTGCCAGTGTGTCAGTGGAGATTGACTCATGCACTGACAGGAAGGAAGATATTTGCAAAATAAGATCAGAATCCCTGATCCTCGTCCCCTACTCCCACTCTGTAAAAATTCCTTAGCGGCCCAGCATGTCTGGGCCTTTTCCCCCAACCCATGGCTTAAGTTCCTCCCCTGTGATTCTGTTCCTGGACACCCTGCTAGACACTCGTGGGCCATGCTTATTTGGTCTGGGAAGACATCTACCGATGTCTTTTTTTTTCCCCACTTTAAACTCTTCAACTCCCTATATGAAGGAAAAAATTCAATCCACCAAAAAAAGCCTTCAACACTACCAACGCCTATGAAGGGAACACAATAATCTGCCTCATATGCAGAATACTCGATTAAAATAATGAAAAGATGTTTGTGTATGTTTGTTTATTAAGCTTGACATACCATCCTTCACAATGGCAGCGGGGCGGTTTACATTTAAGTCAAATTAAGCGCAAAGGAGAAAGGAAATCATCAGAATTGGGCAGTGACCATTAAGGGGCATGTTTACCAAAGGTTAATGCGCATTGAGCGCTGTCACTGCCCATTCATTTCAGTTGGCCACTACAGCACTTTACACTTGTTAACTTTTAGTAACCATGCTCCCTTTTTTTTTAAATGCACGTTCCCCCCCCATATCAGTCATCCTTTGCCCATTACACCTCTGTCCACATCAATTTATTTCATATAATCTTTTATTTTTTTTAACTTTTTCATTTAACAATATGATTAAAAGCATTGGGCTTCCTCACTTGAGTTTTCTTTTGCAAATCTTATGTTTGCTTCTTCTTCCGTTACACTCTACATTTATACAATTTTGCTGCTTCAAACATTAGATCTATTAACACTTTATTTTCAGCTTCCAGCACTTGCTGTTCCACTTAACGTTGCTCAAAGAAACTTCATTATCATTTAACCAAAGAGCACTTATCTGATCTGGCTTGCCATTGTCATGATGTCCCAGTTATCAATTCTATGCAATTCTCACTCTCATTTCAGTTTATCTAGCTTGGCTGCTTGGTGTCTCACCATACTGACCTGACTTGTCCAAAGGTTTCATTGATTCTGTGTCAGGTGTTTGGGGTGTACTGGCAGAAAAGGGCCATTCAGCTTCAAACATAATGCTTACCTGGTCTGGGAAGGCATCTACCGATGTCCTTTTCTTCTCACTTTAAACTCTTTGACCCCCTATATGAAGGGAAAAATTCAAACAATACCCCAAAAAATCCTTCAGTACTACCAGCTCCGATGAAGAAAACCCAATGTTTCAGCTGCTTCAGTGAAGAATTGATTTTGCTGACTTTGGAGTTAGCCACTGAATACTTAGTGGAAACATTGGTACTCTTGTAGCTGAGTCTGTCTGCTGGACTACAGAAGGGAAGCTAGATGTTCGTGCAATAGCTGTGTAAGCACTGATAATTATTTAGGTTATTATAAAAAATTGTGTTTAGACATGGAAAGATTACTACATATGCATACAAGATCTTCTTTTTAATTTATATCTACCTAAGATAGTAAAGGAGAGAGATTTTGTTATCAGTCTTGGATTAAGGAGTGATTACACAGGTCTGCGACTAAAAAGCTGTTTGATTATTTTCATCTAATTTCCATGTATTTTGGTGTGCTGAAAACAAATAAAATATTGAAAAAACTCCTAGACGTCATGATTTGCCACAACGCAAAATTGTCTTCAAATTTATCAAATTTTTTCAAATTACTATTAATTAATTCACATAAGTGTATTTAAGATATAAAATGCCAAAAACCTTAAAGGGGTTGTCCGAGTTATGTAAAAAAAAATATAGCACTGTAAATCTGATGGTCAGCAATATATACATAAGCTAAGCAAGTTTTAAGTCTGTGCTTCTAATGGTAGAAGGGGTTAATCTTTCCTGAAGAATCCAGTGGGAGGGAGACATAGGGCAGATAGCAGCAGCTCCGGTCAGTGCAGGGGGGCGTGGCCAGCACTGTGACGTCTCGTGTACAGACACAGAGCTGTTCTCTCCTGCATGCCACACTTGTGCACGAATCATCATCAGGTTCTTGGTTCTAGGTTCTAGGCTGTTCACACTTTTTCATCGCAATTCGTGTTAGCTCGTCATTCTTCAACCGTTATGTTATGGCTCTGTGAAAGTGTATTCATTTGCCAGACAGTTTCTGTTTCATCTGTGGTGAATATACAGTGTTGAAGCAACAGCAGAATATTACAGACTTTGTGAAAAAAATATACTTTGCATACTTTGGACTAAAAATTGGAGATCAAGATAAAGTCTGGGCGCCTCATAAAGTGTGCAAACGGTGTGTTGAGGACCTCTGAAACTGGTTCAAGAGTAAGAAAAAATCTTTCCGTTATGGGATTCCTATGGTATGGCGAGAGCAAAAGAACCATAGTGACGACTGTTACTTTTGTTCATGCGATGTGAAAGTGTTTAATTCCAAATGGAAGCATTCCATGTCATACCCCAATCTTCACTCGGCAATTCGTCCCATCCCCTATGGCACAGATATACCAGTATCCAAGCCCCCTGCTACCTTGGAAGAGATACCTAGCTCTGAAGGTGAAGTCATACCTGAACCAAATGACGAATCAAGTTCTGACTTTGAAGATGATACAAGACCAAAATTGTTTTCTCAGGAGGAGATTAATGATTTGGTAAGAGACTTGAATCTTCCCAAAGATGCCGCTGAGTTACTCGGATCAAGGCTGAAAAGCAGGACTTTATTGTTGCCAGGAGTGTCATCTTCATGGTTCAGACATAGTGAAAAGGAGTTCGTTCCTTACTTCGCCCAGGAAGACAAGTTGGTTTATTGCTTCGATGTCGAAGGTCTGATGGGTCAATTTAAAATCCAATATGATTCAGAGCAATGGCGTCTTTTTATAGGATTCTTCAAAAAGAAGTCTCAAAGCAGTTTTACTCCACAACGGTTTTTACGCTTTCATACCTGTACATAGCTCAAACCATTCTAGCACGCAACACACCACACCTTGTACATAGCTCACCCCAATCTAGCACACGATACAACACACACTCAACTAAATTGCACCCTCACTGCATGATTAACACACTCACTTTACCCGATTGTTTGCTGTGATACCACCTTGATTAATAAGATAAGGCGGTTTAAAAATACTGTTAAATAAATAAAATAAATACCTGTAGGTCATTCCGTACACTTGAAGGAAACCTACGAGAACTTGGAATTGGTTCTTCGTAAACTTAAATATGAAGACCATGGTTGGCAAGTGTTGGCACGTGTGTGGGGACTTGAAGGTCTTGTGCATACTGCTCGGGCGACAAGCTGGGTATACCAAATATCCTTATTTTCTGTGTCTATGGGACAGTCGAGACTGACAAAATCACTGGACCAAGAAGAGTTGGCAGCCAAGGGTGCTAACAGTCGGTGAAAAAAAATGTCCTCCGAGAAACTTTGGTGCCTTCCCATAAAGTTCTTCTACCACCTCTCCACATAAAATTGGGATTTGATGAAGCAGTTCGTAAAATCACTTCCAAGAGATGGAGAATGCTTCAAATACTTGGTCACCAAGTTTCCAGGCCTCTTGAAGGCAAAATTGAAGGAAGGTGTGTTCATCGGACCAGACATTAGAAGGCTTATAGTTGATCAAGAGTTTGTCAATACCATGACGGATCCTCAAAAAGAAGGGTGGATTGCATTTAAAGAAGTCGTACAAAAATCTTTAGGCAATAACAAAGATCCTCACTACAAAAAGATCGTCGGACGAATGCTGAAAGCATTTCAAGCTTTAAGTTGCCTGATGAGTTTGAAAGTGCATTTCCTCCAGTTCCACCTTGACTACTTTCCTGAAAATTTGGGAGCTGTGAGTGAGGAACAAGGTGAACGATTCCACCAAGACATTAAAGAGATGGAAAGGAGATACCAGGGAAAATGGAGCATTACAATGATGGCAGACTACTGTTGGATGCTTCAGAGAGACATTCCAGATGCTACTCACAAGCGTAAATGCACCAAGAGGAGCCTCACAAGGAAGAAGAATCAAGTTTAGTGTGTGTAGGTGAGCTCATTTCAGTTCAAAAGGATTTTCATGAAAATATTGTAATAAAACTTTAATTTTATAAGTCTATTTCCATTTATTTTGAGGTATTGCCTTATTTAACATAGTTACCTAAATTGTCAGGAAACGTGATGTTCTATGACAAAATGGAGGTCATTTTCAGATTCAGCACACCAAAAAACATAAAGATTACGTGGAATAACCAAAACAGCTCTTGAGAAAAATTTTTTTGCAGACCTGTGTTATCTTTTAATAACTTAGGAAACAGTTTTTTTTTACCAACAAACTCCTGTGATTTGGAACTCTCTTCTACTTTACCTATGGAAAAAAATCCTCATTCAAGGCATTTAAGAAAGAATTAAAAACATATTTATTTGAATTAGCTTATTCAGAATACATTTACTGGCATGTTTACTAAGCTGCACTTACCTGTAAACATGGCTGGATAGCATGTGTTATCTGCCGCATTAACAGATAATGCAGTGATTTTCTGCGCTATCTTCACAAAACGCATTAACTGCCAGAGTGGGTGGAGAGTAAGCACATCTGCAACTTACAGTTACTGTGAATGTCACCAGTGTATGGTAACCATCAAAGTTGTAGACTGTGGGTGCAGACAACACCACCTCAAGGGATGGCGTTCTATACATCTGTGGTCCTGCAGGGTCGCGCTCTCTGCAATTTCGATACCTTATTTGCAAGGGAAATGCTGTGCACATCCCCAGCAAATAACGCACAGCTTTTGCAGCTTATGCCATACTGTTTGCACAAAAATGCTGTGTTAGCTGCAAAAGCCTAACACACTTTAGTAAACATACCTCTTAGATAATACCCTAGAAGTCAGATTTGTGGTTTAGGAGACAAGCAGCTACCTCCTTTTTCTTTCACCTATCCCTTTTGTTTTTAATAATTCGGGGTTTTTTATGTAATACCTTTTTGTAATTTTTTAATATAATTTTTCTTTGTGCACTGTCTTAGCAATCATTATGAAAGGCTGTTAAGAAAACAATAAACATAAGTGGTTATGCTATGTCACTGACAGCTGAGATATATCTTTAGCAATATGAACAGTGATAAGGGAATACTGTCTGGGATAGTTAGTATTTTGCTGTCATCTTCTGCTTTGTTAATAAGTTAGACAATACAATTGGGATCCACAGCATCTCTCTCTGTCCTATTTTCCAAAAAAGGTTGCAATTTTAAAAAAAATAAATGACATACCATACATCCTGCTATGCATGATGTCTTGCACATCTCCACACTTGAAAGGCAACTTTGTTTCAAGGGCTAGATTTTAATGCTTTTTGTTCTTGGTTTATACAACTGCACGATTACTTGACTGTTCTTCAGTTTTCACCATTGCTACTGGATGGAATGTGGAATACTGAATGGTGAATTGCATCGTTCATAGTTTGAAAGTTTGTCAAATTGCTACTTGTATTTATTTTCAGCTCGGAGTAGGACATTCTCCATTTCAATAAAAATATTACCATTTTCATTTTATTAAAAGATTTTACTTTGAATGCAGAAAACGGAATGTATAATTGTTTTATAGCTAATATTTAGTGCATTTGTTTATGGTGCCTGTATTACTGTATTTTACTAACAGCAACAATAATTTAGTAGAGCTGGAAGTGAAAATTATTACATTTAGTTTGCATTCTAAATTTGCAAATACAAAGCATACATTTCTTTTCTCTTACTGAAATTTTTTCTTTTTTTGGGGGGGGGGAGAGGGAGTAGAGTAGCAGTAATATTGATGACAATTAAGTTTTCAGTTCTGATTTTCTCTGTTTTGCCCTAAGCCTCTGCGACTTGACATCAAGCGAAAACTGACTGCACGGTCAGACCGGGTGAAGAGTGTAGATTTGCACCCAACTGAGCCATGGATGTTGGCTAGTCTTTATAATGGCAGCGTTTGTGTCTGGAATCATGAGACACAGGTGAGGTGCTGTAATTCAAAGAAGTAATAAGCTCCTAACACTCAACCACTACCCCCCCCCCCCAAATCATCACCCCCACCCTTTTACTCGTACACACTCACCTGCATGGCTACATAACAACCCCATCAACTCCGCAAAAGTAAAGAATAACAGAAAGGTCCATCAACTGAGCTCTCTCAAGTCAGCACGGAGTGCTGTGTCCATGCTCCTGATGGTCTCCCTGTTGCTAAAGCCACTTTTCGCCTTGCTGCAATCTCTCTCATCGGGGCTTTGCCACCCCTGATTTCCTTGGTGCCTCTGTGCATCCATGCTGCAATGGAAGTATCAGCAGGTTTTTCCATCCGGCATCTTTCAACGCATTGAGGGCTTCCTCAGGGATCCATGCCCTCATGGTCCAACCATTCACCGCAAACTACAAACCAAAGGAGATGGTCTATTTGTAGCATACCTCTCCTTCATGTAAACTCTGGGTAACCACACAGAAATCCCTCCGCTTATGCATGGTAATAGCAGACAGGTCAGCATAGACTTTGATATTAGCATTGTCCCAGTTCACTTTCCCCACTTTCTGGGCCGCTTGAGCTATTACATCTTTTTGTGTTTTGTGGCATACTCGTGAAGACACATAAGCACACCCTTCTGTTGGCCCCCTCCAGGCTGACACAGCACCCGATGAACGTGCTCAATCTTGAAACACAAAATATCCGAGTCCAAATGGGCTGCCTGTACTACAGCATGGCAAATGCACTCCGCCAAAACCACAAAGTCCACACGCTCTGAGGATTTGGGCAGCCCACAGATGTGAATATTGCACCGGCATGAATGGTTCACAAAGTCCTCAATTTTAGATAAGAGCTTCTCCTGCATTTCCGCTGTCTCTGCAATACTCCGTCCCATCCCAGCGCGAGACTTGTCATACTTGTCCAGTCTGCTTTCTGCATCTTTGACACATTGGCCTACCTTGTGCAGGTCAAAACGGATATCTGCCATTCAAGTCTGTGCATCATTTTTTAAACCCTGCATGTCCTCCTTTACCTCCTCAAACCATTGACGCATTTCCCGACGCAGGGATTCCAAATCCACTAAAACCTCTCCCCCTTCTCCAGACTCGAGTCCCCCTTGGGTAGATCTCCTATCTCCATGGGGCCCTGCAGGCTTCTGACTGCCTCCTCCAGTGCTCAGCTACTCACTGCTTTTATGTGCAAAGGATTTCAGCTCGACGGCACATTTTCTTTCGACGCTGCTGCCATTCTGGCACTAATCTTAAACCAAAATCCCCTGGTTCAGTAGTTACAATCTCATACCAAAATAATACCAAACCAAATCAAAGCATTCCCTAAATTATAATATCTTTTTGTTGGAACTGGCTGGAGGCGGCTGAAAGAGCAACACAGTCGCTCCAGACAGCCAGTTCCGTTTTAATTAAACCAAGCCAAAATAGTACTTATCAAATTATGTCCCAGTGAAGTTTTGTAGCAGTCTGCAGAAACAAAGTCTTTTCATTTCCCAAGGTGTTGAGCGGTCACAAGCAGCTTATACACCCCACGACGCGCACGTTTCGGGCCATCAAGCCCTGTATCAAGTGGTCAGGAACGCGCAGTAATCCCGCTTACTATTCATGAAACCTTCATCACCGGATATATAGTACTATTTTGGCTTGGTTTAATTAAAACGGAACTGGCTGTCTGGAGCGACTGTGTTGCTCTTTCAGCCGCCTCCAGCCAGTTCCAACAAAAAGATATTATAATTGAGGGAATGCTTTGATTTGGTTTGGTATTATTTTGGTATATGATTCTGGCACTAATGGCAGATTGGTCGAAGTGGGAGTAAGACTGAGGAAGGGATTTGTGCACCACGGATTGACAAATTCACTCTGGGAACCTCACAATCTAGGTGGCCATTTCTGTCATGACATCACCGGAAACCCCACCACATGCATATATTTGGACACATGATAAAACACACACAAAATGGATAGAATTCCTGCAGGTTTAAAATTTGTGAGTAGTTTTGTCAGCCTTCAAGGTTTTAACCAAAAAGACCTTGGAAATCCTGCATTCCTTCTGTCATAATTGTGCCACTATCCTACAGTTGTTCTTCCCAAAGTCTTCAAGCTAAAGCTCCCCCATAGTTACTGTAATGTTTTTTTTCTGTTGCTGTCCCTGATATTTTAATAGCACAATTGATTGTAATAGAATAGGACTATTATCTTTAGTAATTAGCAAATTTTTATAAATGGAAAGAAAATGTGTGAAAATATTATTTTTTAAATTACACAAAAAATGAGTATGGATTAGACACATGATGTCGGATACAAACATGAGTTAGATTAACACATGCCTGAAGCACATTAATACAGCTGTTCCTCAGGTACTTCAAACTTGTGCTGCTTCATTCCCTTTTTGTGTCAATTTTAAATTTCACTGGTCAACAAAGTTTTACAAAAGTCTTGTTACTGAAATAAAAATAGTCATTTCTCATCAATGTTTATATGCTGAACACGGATATGACAGTGAAATTGCAAAGTTGGCTCTAGTTTTTTTTGTAATCTACAAGAATTAATGTTTACATCACGAAATGCATGTCAATAGTAAATATAATAGGCCTTCGGTTAATACCTATAAAAAACCAAGTCATAGACTACTTCTTAAATTTTTTCGCCTGTCTCTTATACAGCTGTTCGGGAGCTTCTCTGGGGAATGTCCAGCAGTAGTCAGCCAGCATTGTAGAGGACCATTTTCCCTGGTATCTTTGCTCCATCGTTGCGATATCCTGGTGAAAACATTCTCCCTGTTCATCACTAACCATACCACAGTTGTCAGGAAAGAAATCGAGATGGGAATCAAGGAAATGGATCTTTAGAGACATATTGCAGCCAAGTTTCTGATACTGCATCAGCATGTCTTCTACTAATTCCTTGTAGTTTTCTGCCCTAACATTCCCGAGAAAGTTTGTTGACACTAGGCGAAAAGCATTCCATGCTTGTTTCGCATCACCCTGCAGCAAGTTGTTAAACTGGTCATCTTTGAAGAGCTCTCAAATCTGAGGACCCACAAAAACTCCCTCTTTAATCTTTGCTTTGCTGAGTCGAGGGAATTTTTCATGCAGGTATCGGAAAGCTGGCGAAGTGTGGTCCATGGCTTTCACAAAGTTTTTCATCAAACCTAATTTGATGTGAAGGGGTGGTAGCAGGGTTTTGTGAGCCTCAACCAGAGCTGGATGCTAGATATTCTTCACGCCAGCTGTTACATTTTATCTGCG
The DNA here is from genome assembly GCA_033557465.1 of Ichthyophis bannanicus. Classification (NCBI taxonomy): domain Eukaryota; kingdom Metazoa; phylum Chordata; class Amphibia; order Gymnophiona; family Ichthyophiidae; genus Ichthyophis; species Ichthyophis bannanicus. Next base: position 386,754,570 of record CM066038.1, on the reverse strand, counting down.
ATTTCATTCCTTCCACAAGTAGTGCCAATTCCTTGCTCGGCTATGCCACTCGCATAAGAAACACATGTATTTTATATATCCCTGTTGCAGTCCCATTAAAAGGGCAACTACCTTCAAGTCACCACAGAGGTGCCAGCTGTACTTGTTATAGTTAACTTAAAGCATCTACTGACTTCCATTATCATATGTCTCTTTCGTGTGGACGGCATGCGCTACTGGAATAGATGGAAGACAGTTTCCATTGTTCAAAAACAGATTCAGATTCAGTTTCAAAGAGTCTATAAATAGTCTCCAGTCTTGTGGGTCATGAGTGATTTTTAAGGCATTCATGAGGCTTTCATTTTCGGAACAGAATACCAGATTCCTTTCCAACTGCGTATAGTACACTGATGACGTCAGATGGCTTCAGCAGCCGTCTGGCAGTAGTATTGCATTGCATCAGAAAATGATGCAATCAGCTCTGGATGATGTAATATTGCATCACATTGCATAATACCAGCATGCACACATCATTCAAGGCTTATTTGGGATGTTGATGTCCTACTGGATAAATTTACACGGTGAAAAGTCAAAAATGAACTACATGCAATATCTTCAAAATGAGAGCCAGTAAACATTTTTATGTTATATTCGTGTTCAGCTCACCAAGATAATACAGATTAGGGCCTTTTAAAGTCAGTAACGATTTCAATGTTGACCAGTGTTACACAATGCATTATTACTGGGTCAGAAATACCTAAAATATCAATTAGACCATTGTCCCATCAGTGTACAAAATTGTTGACTCTTCAAGCAGTGCAGTATTTGAACAGTATTTAAAAGCAGCGAATCATCTCACCATTGTGTCATTTGCGGTAGTAATAGGCGCATGGCTCGAGCATTACATTTGGACACATTTACATTTCCTTTGTTTAGTGCTAAATGTGATACACATAACTGCCAAATAATCTGCTTAATGAGTTTGTAGGAGACTGTGCAATAATGTCTTGATGATATGATTTGTACTTGTCTGTAGACACTCGTGAAGACCTTTGAAGTCTGTGACTTGCCAGTCAGAGCTGCAAAATTTGTGGCAAGAAAAAACTGGGTGGTTACTGGAGCAGTAAGTAGTCATTCTATTGCTTCTTGGTCTGAACCATGCATCTTATCCATCCTTCTGTGAATTTGTCTAAGAATTGCCTGCTCTGCTTGTTCTTCTCTGTTCCTTTTTGTTTCACTTGTGTCAGTATCATGTAGACCTCTTTGTTCCAAGATTGCCTGCGTATTATCTGTTGGTCCAGTAGTTGGGCTTGTCATGAAAGTTTAGGTGCAGCTGTGGTGCATTCAGTGCAGAAGCTGGCATGGTGTTTCCACGGGAATATAATGAGCACCGTAAGAAGTTGAACATGCCAGTAATATCACTGTAAATGTCCTTGACGAATCTAGCAATGGCAAAATCCTAGTCCAGGTCAGGTGTTAATCAATCTAGATACTGGAGAAATAGCTGTGTAAAGTGTACTGGCTTCCATTTATTTTTTGGGAGAGCCCAGTCTGTTAATGCAGTGTTTCTCAAGCTGGTCCTGTAATGCCTTTCGCCAGTATGGTCTTCAGGATAGTTGTAGTAAATATGATGGCGATAAATTCACATACACTGCCTTAATTGCATGCATATGCTTGTGCATATTCGCTGTGGCAATCTTGAGAACCAGCCTGGGTAAGAAGAAACCCTCAGGACTAGTTTGAGAAAACTGCACTAATGGATAGTGAGACTTGTCATTTGTGACTGATTCATGGATATCACTTAAAAAGAAAAAAACAGATGGAAAAAAACCTTTTAGGCATGCCATTGGAAAAAGCATTTTGGTGACATTGAGTTGAAAATATAAATCAGTAATTAAATTAAGGTACTGTATAATAAAGAATAATTAGTCAATTTAGCCTAGTGATTAGAGCAGCATACTGAGAACCGGGGAAGCCAAGGTTCAAATCCCGTGATGCTCCTTTTGATCGGTTCACCCTCCAAGGCCTCTAGTACCAATTTAGATTGTTAGTCCTTTGGGAACACAGGGAAATAGTCACTGTATGCAGCTCACCAAATGCTGTTTCTCTTATTAAAGCATTTTTAAAATAGAAGGGCATGCAAATATATATGTTTGCAATATGGAATTATTTTCATCGTAAGTATCTTTCCATGCTCTCCAGCCTTAATGGGTTCAGCATGTGTGTTTAGAAGCATGGCACTGAGGGATATTTTAGCTTCCTTGCCCCATCTAGCCTCTTTTGGGGGAGGGGGGAGACCCTGCTTATCCATTATGGCCAGCTCTAGGTTTAGCAGCCACTGGTCTTTGCATTGCACTCTCATGCTCATACTCCTGTTCCCTGCCACTTCTTCTCTATGGGTTTTAGGAATCATGCCAGTAGTGTGCTCTTCCTCGTGCCATTGCGTCCTTTTCTTCAGTACACATGCTTGGATCTACCTCTCTGATGTCCTTCTACGCATGCGTGCACGCAGCAGTATGTATGGGCAGGTAGATTGGACAGGCATACCTTTTGCTTTTTGTGAAACATAAAAAAAAAATGCCTAAAGTAAAAGGGAAAAAAAGTATTGAGAACCAACTACAGTTTTCTAAAATGTGCTGGGAAAGGTGCTATTTGAATGTCTCCTTGCTAACTTCAGTAAGAAACCCCGTAAACCAGTGCTCCAGGCCAATAAGCAAACGCTATTGAAACATGAAAAGGAGTTTTTAAATTGTATTTGAAATAAATATGTCACCATTTTTTTGTACAAAATCCAAGTAATGGCTTTATATCTGAGAAAATGATGCTTTTGGAAAGATTCTTTTATTTAATACACAGTTTATAAACGCCTATATCTCATGTGCGCATATCCACGTACAATTATAAAAACATAAGAAATGCTATACTGTGTCAGACCGAGGTTCATCAAGCCCAGAATCCTGTTTCCAGTAGTGGCCAATCCAAATCACAAGTACCTGGCAGGTTCCCAAAAAAGTACACAGGTTCCACAGTGCTTGTCTCGAGTAAGCAATAGATTTTCCGGGTTCTCTTAATGGTTTATAGAGCTTTCCTCCAGGAACTTGTTCAAATCTTTTTTTAACCCAACTGCACTAACAGCGTTTACTACATCCTCCAGCAATGAATTCCAGAGTTTGATTATGCATTGAGTGAAAAAATATTTTCTCTTATTAGACTTAAATGGGTTACAATACAGCTTTGTTGCATGTCCCCTAGTCTTTTTACTTTTGATGGTGTAAACAACTGGTCTACGTTTACCTGTTCCACTCCATTCATTAATTTATATACCTCAATCATATCTTCCCTCAGCTGTCTTTTTTCCAAGTTTATTTGACAGATTTTTATTATACCGCTTTATCATTTTAGTTAAAGCGGTTTACATTGCAAGTTCAACTTGGTAACTTACATTAAACAGGGACATTGGTAACTTGGATTTTTTTTAACCTTTTAAGCCTCTCCTCATATCCTTCCAACCCTTTTACCATTTTGGTGGCTCTTCTCTACCATTTAGCCTTACTCTCTGCTTTCTGTGTTTTAACCAGTTCCTGATCCACAATAGTACACTGCCTCCTATTCCATGACTTTTTAATTTTGCCAAGTGTCTCTCAGGGACCTTGTCAAAGGCTTTCTGAAAATCCAGATACACTATATTGACCAACTTACCTTTTGTCTACCTATTTAATCACACCTTCAAAACAAGTGTAACAGATTAGTAATACAAAACTTTCCTTGGCTAAATCCATTATAGCTTTCTCCTATTAAACAGTGGCTATCTACATGTTTAGTAATTTTTTTTTATAATGGTTTCTACCATTTTGCCTGGTACTGATGTTGGGCTCACCAGTCCGTAGTTTTCCTGATCACCCCAGGGACCCTTTTTAAAAATTGAAGTTACATTGGCCATTCTCCAATCTTTAGGTACTACAAATGATTTTAATGATAGTTCATAGATTACTAATAGTAGGTCTTCAAGCTCATATTTCATTTCTTTCAGTGCCCTCAGATGTATTCCATTCGGTCCAGGTGATTTGCTACTCTTCGGTTTATCAAATAGTTGTAATACATCTTCCCGGTTTATCGATATTTCTTTCAGTTCTTCCGATACATCACCTTTAAATATCATTTCAGGCATGGATAACTTCCCTATATTATCTTCAGTAAAAACAAAAATAAAGAATTCATTCAGTTTCTCCGCTATGGCCTTGTCCTCCCTTAGCACCCCTTTTACCCCTCTTATCATCTAATGGTCCATCTGACTCTCTCACAGGTTTTTTTGCTACGAATGTACTTGAAAAAGCTTTTATTAAGCATTTTTGCTTCCACGGCAAGCTTTTTGTCAAATTCTCTCTTTGCTTGCTTTATCAATACCTTGCATCTAACTTACCAGTGCTTATGTTTCCCGTTTTCATCATTAGGCTCCTTTTTCCATTTCCTGAAAGATTCTCTCTTAGCTATAACAGCATCTCTGACCTCACCTTTAAACTATGCCGGCAGTTTTTTGGCCTTCCTTCTGCTTTCTTTTATTAAATCATGGTCTGCGCTTCCAAGATAGTATTTTCAAACAACGTCCATGCTTGATGCAAATCTTTAACCTTTGAAGCTGCTCCTTTTATTTTTTTTCTTAACTATTTTCCTCATTTTATCATAGTCTCCCTTTTGAAAGTTTCCATCCTCCATTTATTAAATCAAATACAATAACGCAATAATCACTATTGCCAAGTGGCCCCGACACCCTTATCTCTTGCACCAGATCCTGTATTCCACTAAGGACTAGGTCCAATATAACTTCCCCTTTTGTTGGTTCAGGAACCAGCTTCTCCAAGAAGCAGTCATTTATTTCATCTAGAAACTTTATCTCCCTAGCATGTCATGCTGTGACATTGACCCAGTCAATACTGGGGTAATTGAAATCACCCATTATTGCTGTGTTGTAACTTTTGTTAGCTTCCCTGATTTCTTTCAGCATTTCATCATCCATCTGTTCATTCTGGCCAGGCAGTCGTACATACCCACTGCCATCGCCTTACCCTTTTTACGTGGAATTTCTAGAGATTCTACAGTGTATTTTGTTTCCTGCAAAACTTTAATACTGTGTGACTTATTGCCCTCTTTAACAGAGCGCAGCCCCTCCACAATTTGATCTACTCTGTCTGTTGTGATATATTTTGTACCCAGGTATCAGTGTCTCCTTCGTTGTCCTCCTTCCACCAGGTCTCTGTGATGCCAGTTTATGCCCAACCTTTCATTTAGTGCTATATATCATCTTATTTTTTAGACTGCTAGCATTTGCATACAGGCATTTTAGAAGTTGTATTTTATTCATATTAATCTGGTTATCAGTTAATAAGGGTAATTTGGAATCTTTAAGCTCTGTCTGCTTTATATTTAAGGGCACCTTTTTATCTTTTTTGGAACCTCTCTGTCGGGATGCCCTAACTTCCCTCTTTTGCTAGTATCCTTCAGTGATACATCCTTCAAACCATGCGCTCTTGGGCAACTGTTGGCTTTCACCTATTATCTTGCTTAAAAGCTACTCTATTTCCTTTTTAAAGGTTAATGCCAGCAGCCTGGTTCCATCGCGTTTGAGGTGGAACCCATCCTTTCAGAAAAGCCCTCCCTTCCCCAGAATGTTGCCCAGTTCCTGCAAGGTCTGCAGCGCATGTGAGTACTGAAGAAGTTTTAACACAAATGGCTGGGGGTACTTCACCTGCTGCGTGTGATGGGACGATGCCCAATGTGCACGCTCAATTTCTAGAGGCCGTGGCAGCTCCAGATATAAAAGTACAGGCAGCAGTTTTTCAAGGAATGCAATTGGACAAGTTCCCTCTGCGCAACTTCTGGTATCCCTGAAATATGGATATTGTTGCACCTAGTGCGGTTGTTAAGATCTTCAAACTGGCGTTCTAGAATGGTGAGTCGTTTGGTGACTTTAGAGACCTGTCACAGACACTCATTTATAATTTAGAATGGTAGCATCAGCTTTGTCCAGCTGTAGGAATAAAGAAGTTAGCTGTTTGTTTTAGTTCCGCTAGCTCTGATTGCATGGAGTCCAGAGATTCTCTATTCATGCTAACCAGGCATAAGAACATAAAGAGATGCCATACTGGGTCAGACTAAGGTCCATCAAGCCCAGTATCCTATTTCCAATAATGGCCAATCTAGGTCACAAGTACCTAGCAGTTTCCACAGAAGACACAGGTTCCACAGTGCTTGTATTGGGTCAAGCAGTGGGTATTCTGGTTCTCCTTTTAATAATGGTTTATGGCCCTTTCCTCCAGGAACTTGTCCAAACCTTTTTTAAACCCGTCACACTAACAGCTTTTACTACATCCTTCGGTAGCAAATTCCAGAGTTTGATTACACGTTGAGTGAAAAATATTTTCTCTTATCAGCCTTAAATAGGTTACCCTGTAGTTTCATTGCATGCTCTCTAGTCTTTCTATATTTTGATGGCGTGTACTATCTATCTACGTCTATCCGTTTCCACTCTATTCATTAATTTATAAACCTCTATCATATCTCCCCTCAGCCGTCTTTTCCAGGTTGAAGAGCCCTAACCTTTTTAGCCTCTCTTCATAGGGGTATCCTTCCATCCCCATTACCATTTTGGTGGCTCTTCTCTGTACCTTTTCTAATAACGCTATATCACTACCCGAATTTCAGCCAAGATTTCTTTGAGGCCGTCATCGGATTCTTTTACCGTGGCCATTTTGAGGATATGGAGGTTCTGGCTTTGAGCACTTAATTTGATTTTGTCCAGATGGATACTCCAATCATGCCAGTTTGATAGTGGTCATGTTAGGATGCTGTCACAGATAGGGGGTTGCCAGTACAGGGGGCTTGGAGGCAGGAAGGAGGAAAGATTCACTTAAAGGCCTCAGTATGTAGTTGGGTCTGCACCCAATGTTGCCCAGTTCCTAACAAATCCGAAACCCTCTTCCTTGCACCATGATCTCATCCATGCATTGAGACTCCAGAGCACTGCCTGCCTTTTGGGTCCTGCATGTGGAACAGGAAGCATGTCAGAGAATGCTACCCTGGAAGTTCTGTATTTCAACTTCTTACCTAAAGAGCCTACATTTGGCCTCCAGATCGTCCCTCTCACACTTTCCTATGTCATTGGTATCAATATGTATCAAGACAACAGACTTCTCCCCAGCACTCTCTAAAACCTTATCTAGGTGGTGCATGAGGTCTGCTACTTTCGTACTAGTCAGGCATGTTACCAGGCGATCCTCATATCCACCAGCTATCTGTATGCCTAATGATTTGAATCGCCAGTTATAGCGCCATCCTAACCCTTCCCTCATGAGCACATGTCCCTGGAGAAACGTCCTTGATGCGAGAGGGTTTTGCATAACCTGTAGGGACAGTTTCTAGCTACAGGATCACTTCCTGCCACACTAGGGTAATGCTTTCCTTTCACATGACCTCTCTACTCCATGGCAATAGAGAGGCTGCCAGACTGAAGGTGAGACTTCAATACTATGTCCCTGTAGGTCTCATCTATATACTTCTGTCTTCCTTATGTCCTCCAAGTCTGCTACTCTAGCCTCCAGAGATAGGACTCATTCCCTTAGAGCAAAGAACTCCTTGCATCTAGTGCACATGTAAAACCCCTCATCAACTGGGAGAAAATCATACATATGATCGATCGGATAGCAAGACTGGATAGCCCCCATCTCGCTGCTGGACTGCTGTCTGCATCTTAGTTTTAAGGTTTTGTTAAGATATTTGAATTGTTTACTTACTTAAAGCTATACCCGATGAGGATAACCAGCTACACCTGAAAGTGAATTTGACTACCTCTCTCCCTGTAAGTGCTGTAAGAGCCTATAAGTCTAAGGTTATGCTTGGGGTGAGTGGGAGGGAAAGAAACACTTCATAGAAGTTAGCTTGCTAACATAGAGCCCTGACTGAGTCCTAGAGCTTGTTTTAAGTAAAAAGCTGTCTTGCTAAAACAGTGCTCTGTATGACTTTAAAAAAAACACAGAAAAAAACCACAGAACTTTAAAATAGACAGAGATTTTATCAGTTTAAACCCAAAGAGTTCTCTTTAATGCAAGAGTATGAGAAATTACCAGCAGGTAAATACTTACAATTTTTCAGAATCCATCCCAGCAAGAGAAGCTTTGCTCTGTAGTTGTGCAGACTGCGGAGAGCTATTTTCCAAATGTAAAACATGCTTTACACATGGATAAAGCTTTATAAAATATCTTTTTGTTTTGTGGGGGAGATAATCATTATGGGATATATTGTCATATTCATATCCCCAAACATATTATTATAAGTCTGTCTGTCTGTCTACATCGTGGGGTATGTTTACTAAGCTGAGCTAGCTGTTAACCATGCTATTTGCTATTAAGTTACATGTTCTTGATCGTGTCCCCAGTCTAGTCCCGGAACCTCTGGGTTGCCCATCTCATCCAGCAGCTTGGAGACTGAGAAACTCCTCCTTTTGTGACATCACCAGTATATCCCTCTGGAATCCGCCTCTTGCCACCAGTTACCTCAGTCTCCAAGCAGCTGGATAGATAGGAGCCCGGGGGTCCGGGCTCACTAGAGAAACAATTGAGAACAGTTTAAGTGGAATTTTTGTGGGGGTTCTAGTGTAATTACAGGAGATTCCTTTATTTAAGAGCTGTGCCTTTTAAATCTTGTACCAGTCCTGCTTTTTGGTCTTTGCTCTCCCTCTGCTCTCCCTCCCCCCCCTTCTATTAGCTACAGTCTGCGTTGCTACACTTGGAAGAGGGGCCGGCCAGCTCAGAAGTCTTTCAGAGGGGCACAGCAGTACCCGTTTGCTGCCGGAGAATTTCAAGCGTCGGGGGATGAGAGCAGAGTGCAGCTGATGTTGCGCAGAAGATCCTGCCTGCTAGCGCATCTGGCGACTTTTCCCGCTACTCAGACTGGCCGGGTGAGTTTGAACAGCAGTGTGAGCGATCGGGCCCGGGATGTTTAAGTGCACCCGGAACCAGCGGCAGGCTAAATTATAAAAGCGGACCTCATTTCTAGCCTCTCGGTCGCATAAGGGAAGCGGAGGTTCGCAAGGCAGTTCTTTTTCTCAGCGCGGTTTTTGGCGCGTTTTAGGCCGTCGGCCTTGCCGCGTGGCGTCGGCGTGGCCGGCTTGCAGGCCCAGGAGGTTATCTTTTTTGGGGCTCTGTCACATTGTTTAGGTCTTTGTGGGGGCAGTTTAAAAAAAAAAAAAAAGGGGGGGGAGGTTCACTGGTTTTTGCTAGTGTGGTTTGCTAGGTTTCTTTTAGGTTTTGCTTTTCCCTGAGTTAAGTGGGGTTTTCAGTATTTTTGCTTTGCCTGGAGGGGTGCAAGGGCAGGGCTCCTTATAAGCAGGCTGTTCCATTCCAGCCATGCCTTCCAAACCACTATGCATGGTGTGTGGGACCCGGAAGGTCTTGAATGCAGGGGTCTGCAAATCCTGTGCTGGAGAGCCCCCAGAGGTGCATCAAGCCCCTGCGCAGTAGGACGGAGTCCCGGGGTTAGTTCCAGATGCCTCGGCCCCGCTAGTGTCCGACTTAGCGCAGGATGAGCCAGTGGCAGGTCCATCTTTTGGTTTAGCCGCCCCCTCCTCTCAGACGGGCTTCCCTAAGGAGCTGTCTGCCATTTTCTCGCAGCAGTTTGTTGCTCTGCTGCAGCAGACTGTTTTTGGTAATTCTCTGCAGCAGCAGCTGTCAATGGATGTCACTGGAGCAAAGAAGCGTCTGTCCCCTCGGGGCGAGACCTCGATGTGCAGAGGCAAGAGATACCGTGGAGATGGGGAGCTGCGTGACCAATCCGGAGCTTCCGAGGATCCGCTTTCGGATGAAGAGGGACACAGTTTGTTGTTAGATGAGGAGCTCGAGGAAGGTGAGATCTCGGAGAGGGAAGATCAGTCTAGGGTGGTGAGAGTTTTCCGGAGAGATGAGCTGCCGGCACTCATTGTGGAGACGCTGAAGGCTCTTAATATGCTGGTCCCTGGTCCCGCAGAAGATGAAACGCTTGAAGATCCTTTGTTACAGGTGTTTAGAAAGACTCAAAGAGCGTTCCCTGTACACAGAGTGTTTCAGGAGATGATTCAGGAAGAGTGGAATGTTCCTGAGGCCCCGTTGAAAGGTTCCAGAGTTATGGGTCGGCTGTACCCATTGTTGGATCAAGACAAAGAGGTTTTTAAATCGCCTAAGGTGGATGCGGCCGTCTCGGCTGTGACCAAGAAAACGACTATTCCTGTTGAGGGTAGTACGGCCCTCAAGGATGGTCAGGACAGGAAGTTGGATCTCTTGTTGAGGCAAGTTTTCGATGTCAATGCCATCTCGCTGCAGGCGACTATTTGCGGAGCGTGGGTGGCCAGAGCCTGCCTTCGTTGGGCACAGCAGGTGCATGATGGGCAGCCGAGTCCATTGATGGGAGAGGCTGCCCGATTGGAATCAGGGGCGGCCTACTTGGCGGATATTCATTATGACCTTATGAGGGGTCTGTCTAAAAGTATGGCATCGGCCGTAGCAGTGCGCCGGTATTTATGGCTACGCAGTTGGTCGGCGGATAGCTCCTCTAAGACTAGATTAAGTAAGCTACCTTTTAAGGGCCGTCTCCTATTCGGTGAGGAATTAGAAAAACTGGTCAAGGACCTCGGTGAGTCCAAAGGGGGGACACTTACCGGAGGATAAGCCTAAGGTGGCCTGTGGAGCACCAGTAGGTAGGGGACAGATGCGTGATTTCCACCGGTTCCGTGCTCAAAGGTTCACTTCTGTGTAGAGGGGACGCTTTCCCAATAGAAACCAGGGGTTTCGTGGGTTTCGAGGGGCGGGAAGGGGTTTTGGTCCCTCTTCCGCCACCTCCAGTACCTTCAAGAAGTCACAATGAGATGAGGGGGGGCCCAGGCGCCTCTAATTCCCGTAGGGGGGGCGTTTGCAGGAGTTTTATCCTGCCTGGGTCCAGATTACATCAGATCAATGGGTGCTGGAGGTCATTCGGGAGGGCTATGCCCTGGAGGTCTTGCGCCCAGTGCGGGACGCCTTTGTGCAGTCTCCCGGCAGATCGGTCGCAAAGTGCACTGCGCTGCGTGGGACTGTGCAAAGGCTGCTGGACCTCAATGCCATAGTTCCCGTGCCCGCAGACCAGTCCAGATGCGGTCGTTACTCCATCTATTTCGTCGTCCCGAAAAAAGACGGGGGAGTACGGCCAATCCTGGATCTCAAGAGTCAAGCGCTGTCTGCGGGTGTCCCATTTTCACATGGAAACGCTGCGATGCGTGATAGTGGCCGTGCAGCAAGGAGAGTACCTGACGTCTCTGGACTTGTAGGAAGCGTATCTTCATATTCCCATAAGGCCAGATCATTGCAGATTTCTCAGGTTTGCGGTGCCTTTTGGTCATTATCAGTTCCGAGCATTGCCCTTCGGGCTAGCCACGGCTCCGAGGGTTTTCACCAAGGTCATGGTGGTGGTAGCGGCAGCGCTGCGCATGGAGGGCATCCTTGTCCACCCATACCTAGATGATTGGCTGATTCGGGCGAAATCGCAGGCCGAGAGCGAGAGGGTCACGGCCAGAGTGGTGTCATTCTTGGAGAGTCTAGGCTGGATAGTAAATGTGGCGAAAAGTCGCTTGCAGCCCTCCCAGAATCTGGAGTACCTGGGAGCTCGGTTCGACACTTGAGTCAGGAAAGTGTTTCTCACAGCGCAGTGAGCACAGGACTTGCAGCGGCTGGTGAGGAGGTTCCTGAAGCTCAGGGCGCCCTCAGCATGGCATTACTTACAGTTGCTGGGCACCATGGCGGCATCAATAGAGACGGTGCCGTGGGCCAGAGCGCATATGAGACTGTTGCAAAGTGCATTACTTCGTCGGTGGTCGCATCAGTGGGATCCGCTGTCCCAGAGGCTGGTCTGCCCGGAGGAGACCCGTCGAGCGCTGCGTTGGTGGTTGCTTCCCGAGTCCTTGGAGCGGGGGAAATCATTGGAAGCGCCGGACTGGGTGGCGATGATGACGGATGCCAGTTTGATGGGCTGGGGAGCTCATTGTCGGGGCAGATTTGTGCAAGGGACGTGGAGCCCTCGGGAGAGGGTCTGTGCAATCAACCGGCTGGAGTTAAGGGCAGTGTTCCTAGCGGTGCAGGGGTTTTGATCGTTGCTCGCAGGAAAGGCGGTCCGCTTATTGTCCGACAACACGACGGCGGTGGCCCACGTCAACAAGCAAGGGGGAACCAACAGCGTGACGCTGGAGGCCGAAGCCGCGATCCTGTGTGCCTGGGTGGAGGCGAATCTCTTGGACCTGTTGGCAGCACATGTAGCGGGCGTAGACAATGTGGAGGCCGATTTCCTCAGCCAGGTGCGGGTGGACCCGGGGGAATGGGTCCTGCATCCCGTGATCTTCGAGAGGATTGTTCGAAGGTGGGGGTCGCCGGTCATGGACCTCATGGCAACCTTCGAGTCCGCAAAGGTCAACCGCTTCTTCAGCAGACGCAGGGAAAGGATGTCGGAAGGCTTGGACGCTCTCATGCAGGTCTTGTCGGAGGGGCAGCTGCTCTGTCTTTCCTCAGTGGGCCTTGATAGGCAGGGTCCTGCAACGAGTACAGAGGTTCAAAGGTCACATAATTCTGATTGCGCCGGATTGGCCACGTCGTCCTTGGTACAGGGACCTGGTGAGGTTGTTGGTGGCAAAACCCTGGCGCCTTCCCTGCCGAGTGGATCTGTTGTCCCAGGGTCCGCTGTACATGCCGCACGAGGCTCAGTTCTCGCTTACGGCCTGGCTATTGAGAGGGCTCGGTTGAAGTCCCGGGGATACTCGGTGGCGGTCATTGCTACATTGCTGAGATCCAGGAAACGTTCGACTTCCCTGGCGTACGTTTGGGTCTGGAGAATTTTCGAGGCTTGGTGTGCAGAATGGAAATGTGAAGCTTTAAAGACCTCAGTCCCTCAGATTTTAGAGTTTTTACAAAATGGTTTTGACAAAGGGCTGGCAGCGGCCTCGTTGCGTGTTCAGGTGGCGGCCTTGTCATGTTACCGGGGCAGACTTGCGGGCCAGCCGCTCGCTTCTCAGCGAGATGTAAAGCGGTTCTTGCAGGCGGTGGCTCTTCTGCAGCCCCCGTCTAGGTGTATTTTTCCCAAATGCCATCTTCCCTTTGTTTTGGATGCCTTGGAACGGGAGCCCTTTGAGCCGTTGGCGCATGCGTCTCTCAAGGATCTCACTCTGTTGACGGTATTCCTGGTGGTGGTCTGTTCGGCATGCCTAGTTTCGGAGCTGCAGGCTTTATCCTGTAGGGAGCCCTATCTTTCTTTCTTTGCAGCTAAGGTCGTGTTGAGGCCGGTGCCGGCTTTTCTTCCGAAGGTGGTCTCGGCTTTTCATGTAAACCAGGAAATTGTCTTGCCGGTCTTTACAGAGGATTCCTCCAGCACTTCGTCTAGGCAGCTGCATCTGCTGGATGTTCGACGGGTGTTGAAAAAATATCTTTGTCGGACGGCGGCCTTCCGTAAGTCAGACAGGCTTTTTGTTCTGTTTGCGGGGCCGCGAAAGGGAAAGGCGGCATCAAAGGCATCCATTGCTCGGTCGATCAAGGAAGCCATTGCGTCGGCTTCTGTGCTGAAAGGCAGAATCGTGCCCGAGGAGTTAAGGGCTCAGGCTACTTCATGGGCAGAAGTTTGTCTAGTGTCGCCCGTAGAGATTTGTAAGGCGGCGACGTGGTCGTCTTTAAACTCTTTTGTTCGGCACTATCGTCTGGATGTGCAGATGGCGGAGGAGACCTCCTTTGGAAGGGCGGTTCTTCAGGCTGGTTTGCCAGGTCCCTCCCATACGTGAATTTCTTTACTGCTCTGGTACTGACCCAGAGGTTCCGGGACTAGACTGGGACACGATCAGGAAGGTGAAATTAGACTTACCTGCTAATTGTTGTTCCTGGAGTGGAACCAGTCTAGTCCCGTATCCCTCCCAGCGAGCTTCAGCAAACGGAAGCCTGAAGTATTTACGTGGGTCACAGGTAAGTCATTTTGCTAGTTACAGTCAAAAAAAAAAAAAAAAAAAAAAGTAAAATTAAGTAATAAGGAGGGGGATAGGTTCCAGCATTGCTTCTGTTGGGGCTTCCTAGTCTTCCTATCTTTTCTTTCTTCCGCTGAGAGGCGGGACTTGTCCAAGTTTTTCAGTCACAGAGTGGGTGGACTTTATCTTTTGTGCATAGTTCCTTTTGCTGGGCAGTTAATAAGTTGAGTTACGTTCTTACTTGTTTCTCGGGGGAGTCTGCTTTGTCAATAGGTTACTGGTGGCAAGAGGCAGATTCCAGAGGGATATACTGGTGATGTCACAAAAGGAGGAGTTTCTCAGTCTCCAAGCTGCTGGATGAGATGGGCAACCCAGAGGTTCCGGGACTAGACTGGTTCTATTCCAGGAACAACAATTAGCAGGTAAGTCTAATTTCACCTTATTCAGTGGGACCAAATTGCAAGTAGCATGGGTTAACCATTAGCCCAGCTTAGTAAACATAGCCCAGAGTGGAACAATGGAATAACTTGTCCTAAATACAACAGTATTAAATGGAGCTAGAAGGGTGTCAGTATAAGGCCTGCAGCATGCTTCTAGTCTTGGCGTATAGCTTACCTGCTAGACCTCCAACAATTCCATTAGCATAGTTTGATTATGTGATAACTGTTTTTTGGATGACCATTTTGGGGGTAATTTTATAAAAACCGTCTCCACATGTACAACACATATTGTATATAGGAAATTACTCTCATAACATTGTGAGACTGAATAAGCATGCCAACAAGGTTATGCAGAGACGTTCCTGAGGGCGTTGTTTGGATGGAGCAGGGGCAGAGTTGAAGTGTATGTACGTATTGTATAAAACATGCATGTTTGCCCATGACGTTTACACCTTTTGATAGAACATAGTAAGAATTTATGCTACTGGGAAAAGTTCTGGATCTGTATTTGAGGGTACATAGGTGCCTATGTTGCTTTTATAAAATGAGTGCTTTTTTGGAACTTTCACATAGGCACCCTGTTGTGAAATAATCTCCTTTGGATTTTTCACATTTAAAAGCCTTTTTTACATGCATAAAAAGCTTTTATAAAATTACCCCAGGGGTTATGTGCAGTGACATGAATGTGTGTACTTCTGTGCACTGTGGGTGTAGACATTTCCTGAGGCAGAACATGTGTGAAATTACGGTATATGCACATATTTTAAAAAACAGCCATTTTCAATTCATCCTGCTAGATCAGTCCAATCCAGACTAGTGGGTTATCTCCTCCTGCCAGCAGATGTTGGAGACAGGAAAAGCACCAGAAGCTTCAGTGCCCTCAGCACTGGTACATATACTGGTTTTCCTAGAGGTTACCTTCTCTGTCTCCAGCAGATGGTGGATCTCCTTTAGCTCTGCTCCTGGCAGTGACTTTGAGAATGCTGTGCCTGTGAGTCTTTTTCCTTATGAAAGTCTCCAGGGTATACAGGAGGTGCCCTGCTGGAGTTTTCCACGTTTGTCTATGGGTTAAGCTCCTGATCAAGCGGATCTGGGCAGCTTCCCAAGGGGGTGGGGGGTGGGGGCTCCTGGTCAGGAGGACCAGTGTAGCCCAGATGGGGGTGCCCTAAGTGTTTTTCTGGTCAGCGAACCGGACTTCAGCTGCTGCTATTTAAACTGCTTTAGGGTCATTCTATGTCAAGTGGTCTAGTATATCAAAAGTGCCCCGCTCGACCATCTTGGATTTTGCTGAAATTTTGTATGTACATTACCATGTGTCTCAAACTAACTTTGGTAAAGTTTTAGATTCTCTCGTGGAATACTTTCTGAGATATAGTCGTTTGTCTGATCACATACCTTGACTTTATACAGTACGAGTCTGAGATTTCAGCAACTTTGAGACCCTATATTTTCTTTGCTATTTTATTATAAAAAATGAAACTTGACTATCCTGTACAACGTTTTGCGCTCTATTTAATGATACTAATGATAATATTTTTTGAATATGTCGGAAGTAGATATATTGCAGCAAAGTCAGCCAAAGAAATAGACGTTCTAAAAAAATTAAAAATTAGACATTATGCAGCTTCCTAAATAACCAAGTAAAAAGTATGAAATTTTGCACATAATACCTCTATGTACTGAAGTTCTTGAATTTATAATTTCATGCTCTTAGCATTCTTCGTTAGTTTACAAATTAAGTGTAAAGTTGATGATTTTTTGCAAAAACGTAAAAATAGGGTATTTTTAACCTCCTTTTACACAAGTATCTTCTAAATTCGTTTTGAAACCAATTTCATTAGAAAGAGCATGTTTTAAGCTTTCTAGAAAAGCAGATTTAATTTACTAACCCTGGCGTACAATACCCTGAAAAGAGGGCTAAACATAGCGGACATTACCATGCTTGACAAAGGCATGTAATTCAACCTGCAGTTCTAACGTTATCCAAATGTTATATTTAAAACTCATTTATTTCCATAGGAGTTGCTCAATAACTGTTAAGTGCATATATGTCGTGAGCTTAACGTATAGATTTTCAGATTAGCATTAGTTGGTACACATTTACTAATTAATTTGCTTCAAAATTGACATCGACGAATCACTTGATAACAATCCTCCTATGCCTGACTGTACCGTTGGACAAAAATTGTCATCAAAATGTCACCATGGCTCATTTTATTCCAATAAAACTGGGCTCAATTCTGTGAGCTGCTTGTCAGCAAGCGAGAAATTGCTTATTACTCGACGATCAGAAGTTGACCTTACAGACAATGACAGTATCTGCTTGCATCACCAAGCACAGTATCTCAGCAAATATGAAATGAACCAAAAGTCGTGTTGCAATCTGTTTGAAAAGCAGAATCACGTCACTAAAAGTGGATTATCAAAAGTAACTTTAGCCATGTCTGAGGGCTTGAAAAAAGTGACCAAAATGAATGTAAAGCCAGGCCAGAAAATTTGCATCAGGTGCAAAGCAAAATATGCTTCTATGATTGAAGCCACTTCATCTTCGGATGATTTTGATCCAGATGCCTTGGACACCCTTGATCAAAGCTTGACTGCTTTAGGCACTTCTCCATTAAAAATACGAAGAATAAGCAGTAGAGACAAAGCTGGCTATTTGAAACAAAAGATTGAGCGCACACAGAACGTGGTAACAAAAAAAATGTCTGCTGCTGGAGTGGCTGACAACGTTGAACAATCTAGTCTATCTGCAGAATGCAGTCTATGTAGCGATTACACTGAGCTTATTAAAGAAATGAAAGCAAAGATTGATATATCCAATAGGTCAACAAAAGTTCAATTGTTGACTTTGGCCCCAAAAAGTTGGTCAATAAAGGAAACAGCAATAAGATACACAATTTAGGCTTGGGAACCTAGGATAAGATGCCCAATCATTGGCTTGGGAACCAGCTAGACACCCACTGAAGGCTTTGGAACCTCAAATAAGAAACCAAATTAAAGGCTTGGGAACCTAGATTAAGAAACCCACCCGTGACTGGTATTGCACAGCTATCGGGCGTGACCTCTATGGCGATGGGGTTGCCAGTTCATGTTCCTGAACTGGTAGTGACAATGTCACCATGGACCAACGCAATACAATATTGATAATTTTTCAATATAAAAATGTTAAAACAAGTATGATCCAAAAAATGAACAATAATATGATGAAATATACACTGTTGCCATGGCAATGTCCGCTGACTTTGGTCCTCTTTTTAGAGCACTGTATGCCAGCGTTAGTCAATCAAATTAGCTTTTTTAGGGAGTTTAAAACATGCTCTTTCTAATGGTAGTAGTTTGAAAACGTTTCTAGAAGATACTTTTGTGTAAAAGGGAGCTAAAAATACCCTATTTTTAGCCTTTTTGCAAAAATTATCAACTTTATACTTAATTTGCAAATTAATGTAAAGGGCTAGGAGCTTGAAATTATAAACACAAAAACAACAGTACCACGAGATACTATGCCTCAAATTTCATGTTCGTTGTTTACTTATTTCAGGAGCTATGCAATGTTAAACTTTTAATTTTTTTAGGCCGCCAATTTCTTTGCCTGACTTTGGTGCAATTGGTCTATTTCTGACACAATCAAAAAAGATTATTAATCTCATTAAAAAGAGCGCAAAATGATGTGCAGGGTAGTTGTTTTGTTTCTTATAAACAAATAATAAGAACAATATTAGGTCTCAAAGTTGCTGAAATTTTGAATCGTACTGTACATTTTCAGGCTATGGGGTCAAACAAATGGCTATATCTCAAACAGGTTTAACACCAGAGAACCTAAAACTCTACCAAAGTTCATTTGAGACATGGGGGGCTCTAAATATAAAATTTAGTCAAAATCCGTGATGGTCATGCGGGGAGCCCTAGACCACTTGACATGGAATGACCCTTTAGTGTTTTCAATATTTAAAAAAAAAAAAAAAAAAAGTCAGTCTGAACAGCGTTACTTCAGTGAGACTCTTCTGGTTCTCAGGGCTCGCTGTGAGTTATTGATTCTACCCTGCCACCCTGATTGCTTCCAATCGCTAACTGGCACTGTTTTTACCTTCTTGAGACACCTGGATTGCCGTTTTGGCCATTGCCTCCGACTGCTCAGTTAGACCGCCGCCTTTGGCCTTTCCCCTGCCTATCCTGCCATTTTCCTGTGGATACAGGCCTTCGGCGCACGGGAAGCTTTGCCTGCAGTGGCCATTTTGAGCTATTCAAATTTTTCCTCCACGGTTCTCTGCCACCATCCTGAGGTACGACCAAGAGCAGGCGGTGCTGTGATATGCTTTCTGGCTGGATGCCATCCTCTATGCCACGTTGTCTGGGGTGCGGCCGTAAGCGCACGTATCTGATGGCTCAGTTGTGTGCGGGCATGCGCAGCAGATCCCAGAGACTCATCAGGGACATCACTGGTTCTCCTGATCCGAGAAGGTGGTTGATAGTGGGAGGCCTTTAGTGGCTTCTTCGTCTTCCTCTCCTCCCATGGTGGTTTCAACAGGTGCCTCGACTACTCTGTGGCCTGGAGATGCCCCTTCCCCACCGCTTCTGCTTCCTCGGCAAACACTGCAAGCCCAGCCCCTGGATACTGAACAAAGTTTATGTCCCTGGGTTCTCTGGCATGTGGAGCCAGCTTCTTCTCGCCCTCTGCTGCCTATGCTCCCTAAATCTCCAGTGGTTAAGGCTCTTGCCTCTCTGAAATGCTCTCAGACTAACCATTCTCCTTTGGATAGGGAGTGTCTTTCCATGGAGGTATCTTGGGCTTTGGGGGACAATGATCTCGCTGTTGAGGAGGATAGGGAATTCCTCTCTATTGTAGGTAGTCTCTGCAGTGCTTCAGACTGTGAGGATGGAGAGTTGTCCCCTCCATAAGAGGAAGGGGATGAGCTAGTTGACACTCAAGGAGGAACTCCCAGCCTTAATTTCCCAAATTGTGGAGACTCTCCACATCTCGGATCTTCAGAACAACAGGACTCCAGCCAGACTATGCCTCACATGGATCCTATTCTTGTAGGTATTTGGAAACCCTCCAAGGCCTTCCCATTCCCTCTTGAGCTTCAGCAGATGGCCTTCCTGGTATAGGATTCCTCTGAGGCTTCCTTGCGCAGGGCTAGGCCTCTGGGCCACTATATCTGGTCCCCAAATGACCTAGATATGTGGCACCATTTTCCAAAGATTGATTTCCTAGTGATGGTTGTCACCAAACATGCTGCCATCCCTGTGGAAGGCGGAGCAGCTCTCAGGGAACAGCATGACTGAAAGGTGGAAGGGCTTTTAAAAACTGCCTTTTATTCCTCTTCCCTTATCTTGCAGTCTTCTATCTTGCAGTCTTCGGTCTGAGGAGGCGTGGCAGCGCATGCCCTATTGCGCTGGATCCAACTACTGCCCGAGGATCCCACTGTGGCGTATTTTAGAATCACTCGCCACATTCTTGACAGACACCCTTTATGACCTATGGTTGGCAGCCCAGTCAGTGACAGCAGTCACCATTGCATGCCTATGCCTCTGGCTTTGTCACTGGTCTGCGGATGCAGCTTACAAAATGCATCTTGCCAAGCCCCCCTTTAAGAGAGAGCTCCTCTTTGGGGAAGATCTCGAGAAGCTGGTCAAGGATTTGGGTGAGATCAAGCCTCAGCATTTGCCCAAGGATAAGCCTAGGACAGCTCCCCAGCATTCTGGGTCTGCAGCATCATCTTCCTCCTCCAGGGCACGCTTTTGTGACTCACGGCGTTATTGGCCTGGCAAGTCATTTTCTTCTTCTGGCAAGTCCAGAACCAAAGTGCAGCCCTTTCGGGGGCATATGCCGATTCTGGAAGTGGTGGGGACAAATACAGTGGCAGAATTCAAAATGGCATGGGACAGACATAGTGGAGCCCTCTATAGCAACAGGTTAAAACCGGAATAAATGTAACTATCTAATTTCTCAACAAACAGGGGTGTGCCCTACATGGAGCGGTGGGTTCACCCCTAAACAAAGACATGGGGAGGGGTAACCTGCTGGGTAGACTAGATGGACCATTCTGGTCTTTATCTGCTGTCATTTACTATGTTACTATATTTCTCCTCCTCCTCCGCCAATTTCTCTGGAACCATCCATTCTTCCTGCTGACAGGCTCGAGCCTGCCAGTGGTTGGCTGAACCTTTTTTCCTGTGAGTGGGCCCGGATAACTACGGATCAATGGGTGCTCAATATAATCCTGCAGGGGTATGTCCTTGACTGTGCAGAGCCCATCCCAGATGCCTTCATGATCTCTCCTTATGCATCTTCCCACAAAAGAGCATCTGTACAAGCCACTCATGGGTGGCTTTTACAGTTCTGGGTGATCTGCCTGTGCCTCCTTCTTAGAGAGGTTTGGGTCGCTATTCCATCTATTTTGTCTTTCCCAAGAAGGACAGCTTCTTTTGTCCTATTCTCAGTCTCAAGAGGGTCAACCGTTTCCTGCTGTTGCCATGTTTTTTCATATGGAAAGACTCAGATTGGTCATCCAAGCTATATGGAAAGGAGAGTTTCTCACATCCCTAGATCTCCTGAGGCCTGCTTTCATATTTCCATCCATGAGGGTCATCGTCGTTTTCTATGCTTTGCTGTGATGGGTCAGCACTGTCAGTTCCGTGCTCTACACTTTGGCCTCCCATGGCTCCTCGTACCCTTTTGAAGGTCATGGTGGTCGTTGCCATGGCCTTATGTCATCAGGGTATCCAGGTTCACCCTTAGCTGGACGATTTATCTGTCTTATCCGAATGTGTTCTCCCAAGTAGTGCATTTTCTGGAACGCCTCGACTGGGTAGTCAGTCACGCCAAGAGCTGCTTGCATCGTCCTCAATCCTTGGAGTTTCTAGGGGTTCACTTCGATACTTAGTTGGGACGAGTCTACCTCACTCAGGACCGGCTTCACAAGTTTTACGAACAGCTCCATGCCTTCCTGATGCAGGTCCATTCCTGGGTGTGGGATGATTCCCAAGTGCTGGGAGCCATAGCAGCCTCGTTAGAAGTGGTATCATGGGCTTGGGTGCACATGAGACTGCTACATTGCTCCCTACTGCATCGCTGGTTCCTGGCATCCCAGGATTTTGACATTCATCTTCCCTTCCACCCACGAAAACTTTGAGGAAAATGGATTTAACTCACGAGTAACTGCTCTTAGGGGTGTCTTTCTCACTTGAGCTTGATGTGGGAAGCACCTTTTGAGTCATACTTAAAACCGGTGTCTTACTGGGTTTGCCAAGGAGGGAAGGGTGTTGGTTCAGTTTCCTGCCCTTGTTAAGGACTGGCTGAATAGTGAGATTTGGATCACCCGGCTGTCCCCTGAAGAGCGGACGAAAGTTTCTAGAGACATTTGACCGCAGGACTTGGTTGCATGCAGTAGCTTTGAGCCTTACACTGTTGCTGCTTGGGCTCCCTGAGGGTGAGTACCAGATCTAAATTATTTTTTCATGGCCTTTCCTGCCTCCATGTGGCTCACAGGCATGCGCGGTGTCTGTCCATATGCACAGCACACATGCACTGGCAGCATGCGCGTGCAGTTTACGCACTGCCTGAGCAGCTGCACGTTGGCTCTGTGCCTTCAGAGCTCACACTACAGATGCGACTCGCTTCAATACACCTTAGTCTTTTCTTGTAGTGAGTAACACGAAAGACCTTACCCAGCAGGATTCCCTTGTGCCCAACCTACCTCCCATACAAGGAGCAGCCTTGGCAGAAGGAGCGGCCCAAACTTCTGGCCTGTCTTCCCCAGAGTTCTTCACCTTTCTTCAGCTTGTCTGGTCATCCTGGTCTTTGATGCTTAGTGCAAACTGTTGGAAAAATACGACGTATAACATCCAAACAGCTTAAGGCTGACCTGTAGCAATCTGGAGTGATGGTTTCAACCCAACCCATATGCCTTTTACTAAATAAAGAAGGACTTCATGAGTGAGGGCCAAGGAGGACCCCACTGCTTAGACACATACCTGATCTTTGCCCAAACCCACCTTGAGAAACCACAGTTCTTCTGGGAAAATGTTCTATGGATAGATGAAACCAAACTTGGAGACCAGCGGTTCTATTACAGGTGAAGAAATATTGCTTATAAGGAAAAATACCCTTCCTACAGTTAAATATTTAGACCACTCACTCTCCATGATTCCACACATAAAACACACAGTAAAAACCATATTTTATAAACTCAAGACAATACAACATCTGAGACCCCTACTCAACACCGATGACTTTAGATCTGTAGTCAATACACTCATAACCCCCCACTTCGACTATTGTAATAGTCTCCTAAATGGACTTCCATTAAAAAGCATATACCATCTCCAAAGAGCCCAAAACATATGCGCCAAGATGGTCACTAAAGCTAATCTAACAGACCATGTGACCCCAATTCTCCTAGACTTACACTGGCTCCCTATAAACAGCCGAATAAAATATAAAATCCTCCTAACTACATTCAAAATCGTCAACAACATCTCCCCATCACAACTATCCACCCTAATACACCCCCCATCAGATACTAGATCACGCAGACAGAACACTCCCTCAACATAAAAACAAATTTTAGAAAAACTAAAGCGACAACAAGTGACAGGGCCTTCTCCTTCGCTGCCCCCACCCTCTGGAATGAAATACCATTAACACTCCGCATGATAAAAGACCTTCACCAATTCAAAAAAGAATTAAAAACCTACCTCTTTACAAAACACTTTGAAATCCCCTACCAACAAAGAACCTCACCAACACAATCACAGAAACACATACACTGTACCCAAGACAGAACAAATGACTAACACAGGAAATTTCACTAACCCCACACAACACGCTAATGAACCACTCAAACAGTTGACTATTCCACCACTGTAACTAACTAAGATGCGCTCCATGTATATAACTTGTAAATAGTTTGAAAAGCTCTGTTATAGTTAATGTTCAAAATATGTTCAAAATATGTTCAAAATATGTTCAAAATATGTTCCCTGTAAGTACACCTGTATATAGTTAAA
Organism: Ichthyophis bannanicus; assembly: GCA_033557465.1. Lineage (NCBI taxonomy): Eukaryota > Metazoa > Chordata > Amphibia > Gymnophiona > Ichthyophiidae > Ichthyophis > Ichthyophis bannanicus. The sequence continues at coordinate 386,731,149 of CM066038.1, read as the reverse complement.
GCATAATGTTCCTTGTAAATGTATACAGAAGTATACAATTGTTCTGTTTAATGTTCAATGTAAACCGCCCCTGATCTCTGGAAGGGGCGGTATAGAAAAGACCGTTAAATAAAATAAATAAATAAATATGGTGGCGGTTCCATAAGGTTGTGGGGCTGTGTCGCTTCCTCAGGAACTGGAGGCTTGGAATGTATTAAAGGAATCGTGAAGTCAAAGGACTACCAAGGTATTTTGAAATGTGCTACCTAGTGTCAGAAAGCTAGGTCTGGTTCGAAGGTCATGGATTTTTCATCCCCCAAAACATACATCCAAAAATGCAAAAGAATGGTTAAAAAGGAACAAATGGGCTGTTTTAAACTGGCCAGCAATGAGTCCTAATCCCAGTCCTATGGAGAACCTTTGGAAAACGCCGAAATCTGCCATTCATAAAAGGCATCCTGGAAACATTCATGAGCTGGAACAAATCACAGTTGAAGAGTGGGAGAAATTACCAGCAGACAGATGCATGAAACTTTTATAGATGGCTACAAGAAATGTTTGGAGGCTATCACTGCCAAGGGTTATGCAACCAAATATGAGTGGGAGTGAAGGGTGCCATTAGTCCTGTCCAGGTCATATTTTTTTTTTCTCAGAAATACCTTTGAACTTACTATTAAAATATTATGATGACATACAGTTGGAATATTTCCAATTATTTTTTAAGATACTGTACACAACATATCTAACATGCAGGAATGCCAATAATGTTGAACACAACTGTATCAACTAAAGCTACCCTTGGAGAGCTGTGCCAACCTGCTATATATGTTTGCAATATCTCTAGATAAAGTGTTATGTTAATGTTTAAAGGAGAATCTTCAGAACAGTAGGGGAAGCTTGCATCACTCTGCTCCTTTTGCCAAGCTTCAAACTTACAAAGACTTGACTTCATGCCTAAGATTGTTTAAGATTTCATGGTTTCTAACTTGATTTGACATTCAGAATGCTGTGCTGCAAGATTATGTAGCATTATGTTTTTTTCTTTTGTCTATAGGATGATATGCAAATCAGAGTTTTCAATTACAACACATTGGAGAGAGTTCACATGTTTGAAGCACACTCAGATTATATTCGCTGTATTGCTGTACATCCAACACAGCCTTTCATCCTTACTAGCAGTGGTAAGATTTTTTTTTCTAAACATTTATCAAAGCCACAATGCAGCATTCATCAGATCAGACATGTACTGCAATTATATCTTGGTCCAACTATGCAAAATACATTCTTTGAAATCTGAAATTGACCAGCGTTCCCGCTAAGCATCTTTGAGCTGCATGGAAGTCCTCTGTTGGTGGGAAGGTGTTGCAACATGATTGTGCTTTGAATCACAAAAGATAGGCAGGTCTCCTGTGATTCAAAGTGCAGTCTTGTTGCACCACCCACTACAGGCAGGAATGCTGGTAGAGGACTTCTGTGCAGCTCAAAGCTGCTTAGTGAAAACATTGACAACATCTTATGGTTAGATATGTTGTCACACTTGCTTTCATGTTATTATTCCTTCCAACTCTATAGAATGTTTACAATCGCTTCCATTGATACTGCCCAACCCCACCCATAGCCATAGTTGAGCCCAGATGGGCCATGATCCCTCTCCCCACCTCCCCACACACATTAGAGTCAGGCTTATCCAGTCAGTGGCTGTGGCACAAGCCAACGAGAGGAGAACTGGAGACTGTGTCAGCATCTCTCCACGCATGTTAACCTCAGGGCCCTGCTAAAAATCAGTCCTGGCTACATCACTGCTTTCTTCTCTCCTTTAGTTCAGAGACACATACATATAAGTCTCGTCTCTCTGTTTAACTTGGTTGCCCTTTGCTGTATTTCTAATGGATCTGATGATAAATACTGATTATGTCTGGGCAGTTGAGTATTGGAGGAGGCCCTAGTGGACAAATAAAGGGGAAATAATGTACCCACGCTGTGTTGTAGTATAAGGGTCAAGTTTGAGTTTATTGTAGGAGGTCATACAGGAGTATGAGAAATAACGGAAGGTGACTACCACTATTGAAGCAAGCCCTTCTAGCTAAAGAACACCACTGAAAGTCTCGAAAAAGGCTTCTCTTAACCCAGGACCAGTCAGAGTTCGTGTGTTGCTTGAGTCTGCCATTGGGGGAAAATCAGATGTGAAAATGGAAAAAAGTGAGCTAAGTAAATTTATGATAAATTCTTTGAATGAGCCAGATGATGTATTCCTGATATTGGGTTGGTAGGTGTACAATTATACTTCCACATCGCCCTACTAGACCAGTCCAGACAAGTGGGTTGTGTTTCTCTACCAGCAGATTGTTGGAGACAACGAAATAATAAAAAACCCAGGTTTCAATGACATCACTCTCATTTCTCTATTCACCTCAGCCATCAGATGTCTCTTCAGTATTTCTTTGTCTCCAGCAGAGGATTTTCTCCTCCTTGTAGAAAATCTGAGGATGGAGAGGAAAAGAGATAGATTAAATATTTATGAATGACCACCTTGAGTACAGAAAGGTGACTGTCTCACTTGAGCGTGATGTGGGAGACTCCACTAGACTGCAGTCTTTTTGGTAGCCATAGGAGGAGGGAAAATTGGTTCAGCTCCACGCCTTTATCATGATCAGGGCCTATTGAGCAGCCACAAATTGGATGGATTTGGAAGGATATGAAAGAGTGCAGCAGTCTCTCACAAACTCGGTGCCTCTTCCTTTTCTTTTGTACCCCCTGCTCTCTCCCGAAGATTACAGAAGACTCTCAGAGATCTGCCTGCCTGCCTGCCAGCCAACCACCTCGCACACAGTGCTGCACAGCCAGTCAGTTAAACAGTTTTCAGGGGCATAGATCTGAGCCTGGCACGGATCCTCAGCCTGTGGCGCTCGGGATGTGAGTACAAGGCTTGACCATGGTGATCCTTGTTAGGGGTTTCCAGTTCTATCTCTGAGGGCGCAATTCGAGGTGGACTGCTAGCAACTGTTGGCGCTGTGTGAGGGTTTCCCACCGTTAGTGATATTTTTTAGCCTACTGTGTGCCTGAAGGTCACATGGTCCTAACATGTGCACTGCTTCCCTAGCACCTTTAACGTGTGTAATGTAAAAGCACAGTTAACGCATGGTTGCGGGCTGACGCAGCCTTAGCATGCGCTCTTGTGATACTTAACCTCACTATATGTCTTCTTCTAGGAAATGTTGTTTGACCTGTGACAAGTGGGGAACCTCATCCTTGAATTCTGGACTCTGTCCTTCCATTATGACAGCTTCTGAGTTGCTCATGAAGGGCCTGCTTCCCGCCCCCCCCCCCCCCCGCCTGAGGATGCGGTTAGTCCACCTTTACCTGCCTCGGGGAAGAACGTGACAGATGGCGCTATGCGTAAGGATATTCAGCCAGTTAGGGGTACTGGCGAACATGCTGTGAGCCGCTCTTTGTCCTCTAGGGAGTTTGGTGGCTATGCCCTCTGGTGTTGGGTAGTGTTATCCAAGAGGAAAGCTTCTGAACTCTGGATTGTCCTCTCTGGAATTCTTTTCCTTTTTGCAACAGAGCTGGTCTTTTTGATGTGGTAATTCAGGTCCTGTGGCCTCTGGGTGCCCCCTGGACACAGTCTCATGCCAGGCAGGCTGAAAGTAGAAGCCCTGTTTGATCACCCTTGGCTAAGCGTCCCTGGCGATGGGAATCAGCTGGGAGCTATCTGAGATGTTGGCTGTGCCTCCGATTCAGATGGCTCTCTACTGGGCTCTGATGTTGATGAGAGTGCACTCGCCTTTAGAAGATTATGCAGAGGCTGGCATGATCCACCTATTCCAGAAAGAGGAACTGGTGGCGTTGATTACCAGGGTCTCCTCCACCTTGTACTTGATGGATGCTTCTGGCACAGAGCAGGAGCCAAAGGTACACCCACTCCTTCAAGGGGTGTGGAAATCTACGCTGTCTTCCTGTTCCCGGAGGTGATCAAGGATATGATCTAGTTAGTGGGACTTTCATAACTCCCCACCTAAAGGGTTAAGGATGTATAAGAAGATCTCCACTCTCCCAGAGTAGGAGCATGTCGAGTGGTTTGACATTCCCAAGGTTGATGTGCAGGTCACAGCAGTTACCATACGGATGTTCTGGACCGCAGGGTGGATTCTTTGCTGAGGAACCAGTCTACCTTAGCAGCAACTGTTCTACACCTGGCTGTATGTACCAGCCTAACGTCTCAAGCCCTGCTACAGTTAATCCACCTTCTTCCGTCTGATGATACTATCCCTCTTTTAGAGTCTGCTACAACCTTCCTTTCTGATGCCATGTATGACCTGGTATGTTTGGCAGTCAGGGATGGTACCCTATTGGATGGTGTCATGGCATTGGATTTGGCTCTGGCACAGGGCAGCGGACACAAAGCCTGGCCTTTAAGGGGAAGTTCTGTTTCAAAGTGATTTGGAGGAGCTGGTGAAGGACCTAGGTGAGACAAAATCTTACTGCCTATTGGAATACAGGTCCAAGCGAGCTGGTGCCCCCTTCTCGTCAGGATCCACCTGACCACTGAGGGCATGCTGGCTGTATTCATGGGGGTCTCGGGACTACTGACATTACCAACCTGGAAAAACCTTTCTTCCTCTCTGCTTCAGGGCATCGGGCTCATTCTTAGTCCTTTTGTGGAGTTTGTGGGCCCAGGGACCCTCCTGGGTTGTGCAGTGAATGTTTTGGGGCCTATTCCCTGGTCCTTCTGGTTAGAGGCAGGCTTTGCCTTTTCTTTCAGGAATGGGCTCAGGTTACCAAGGATTGCTGGGTGCTAGACACCAGTCAGTTCGACTATGTCCTAGAATGCAAAGAACCAATTCCCGATGCCTTCATCATTTCCCCTTGTGAATCTGCGATTAAAGGTGCCACTGTGCGGACCACCTTGGACAGATTGCTGTGCCTGAAGGCGATGGTGCCTGTCCCCCATGGACGGCGGGGCAAGAGCAGATAGTTCATCTATTTTGTGGTGCCAAAGAAGGATGGTTCCTTCCGACCCATTCTGGACCTCAAGAGCACTTGTGTGTCCTGCGCTTCTGGATGGAAATCTTGCATGCCATGATTTAAGCAGTGCACCGAGGATAATTCTTGGTTTCTGTGGATCTGGCTGAGGCGTATTTTTCCTATCCTGATCTGAGCGCATCAGCAGTAATATCTGCATTTTGCTGTGCTTGGCCCTCCATAGAAGTTTGTCACTCTCCCTTTCAGGCTATTCACCATCCCAAAGTTGTTCTCCAAGGTCATGGTGGTGGCGGTGGTAGTTGCAGCGCCAAGGGATCTCTGTCCATCCTTATCTGGATGAATGACTCATCTGAGTCTGTTCCCTGTCAGAAGCGCCTCGGAATAAGGGTCCTGAGTGGTGTCATTTTTTGGAAAGCCTCGGCTGGGTGATCAATCAATCAGGGAAAGAGCCAACTTTTGCCTTCCCAGTCCTTGGAGTGACTGGGATCATGTTTCAACACTCAAGTGGGCAGGGTTTTCCTGCCAAAAGAGGTGGTCAGAAGACTGTTGGATAACCTGGTGCTATTCTGTGCACAACAGGACCCCAGAGTCTGGGATGATCTTCAGCTTCTCGGATTGATGGCGGCAACCATAGAAATGCTGCCATGGGCATGTGTTCACATGCGACTGCTCTGACAGTCCTTGTTGACTCGATCGTCCCCGAGTTCTCAGGAATTTGAGTGCAGGCTTCTGCTCCCATTGACCGTGGAGGCCAGTCCTGTCATCTGAGGAAGGGCGTACCAATGGATGATTTCTTCTGGATCTTGCTGATGATGGATGCCAGTCTCTCGGGCTGGAGAGCATTGCAGAGACAGTATGCCCCAGGGCCATTGGAATCGCAGGGAAGTGGTGTGGTCCATTAACCACCTCGAGGTGAGAGCCATCAGGTTGGCTCTTCTATACTTCCGGCCCCTGGTCTAGGACCTTGAGGTTCAAGTGTTTTCAGACAACGTCATGACAGTGGCCTGTGCTGGTCGGCGAGGCGGCATAAGGAGCACCGGGGTGGCTCTGGAGATATATCTCCTGTTTTCTGGGGCGGAGTAAAACCTCCTAGCCTTGTCGGCCCAACACATTGGAGGGGTAGACACCATGGAAGTGGACTTTCACAGCCAGCACTCCCTGAATCCTGGAGAAGTGGGAGTTGAGTCAGGAGGTGTTTCAGTTGATTCTGCTCCATTGGGATCATCCCGAAATGAATCTGATGGCAACCTGCTCTAGTCCCATTTTTGCCGCTTCTTCATTTGCCACACAAAGATGGGGTCCAAGTTGTCGATGCCCTGATCCAGCCTTGGCCAAGTCTCAGTGGCTGCTGTACGTGTTTCCTCCATGGCCCCTCGTGGGGCACGTGATTCAACGTATAGAGCACCATCCAGGTTGGATTGTTCTAGTAGCACTGGATTGGACACAGAGAGCATGGTTCAGAGACCTGATACGGCTCCTCTTGGCTGCCTCAGTCTCGGGGGCTATTACGGCAGGGACTGTTCATCCTGGAGGTCCCGGCTCCCTTCTCACTTACTGCATGGCTCTTGAAAGGAGAATCCTAGTGAGTAAGGGCTATGCTCCAACAGTGATCTCTGTTCTGCTTTGTGCCTGGAGGAGTTCTACCAAGCTAGTATATGTAGGGATATGCTGCCTCTTTAAGTGGTGGTGTAGCGTGCTGTAGTTGACTCCTGAGGCTACCAAGATGTCTTCCCTCTTGACCTTTCTGCAGAATGGCCTAGAGGAGGGCTTTTCACTTAGCTTCCTGAAAGTTCAGGTGGAAGCTCTGGCCTTTTTCCATGGTCTGGTGACAGGATGTCCTTGGCCTTATACCTGGACGTCTCACATTTTCTCCATGGGGTTCACCATTTGCGACCTCCCCTTCGGTCTGTGATCTGTGTCTGGTGCTCAGGGCTCTGATGGCGACCCCCTTTGTGCCATTGAAGCATGTCACCTCAAGACTGTTGTCTTGGTCACGATTTATTCCATGCGGCGGATTTCCGAGATGCAGGCTCTGCCTTGCCGAGATCCTTGTCTGTCCTTTTCGGAGGAGACTGTTTCCATTCAGCCTGTACCTTCTTGCCTGAGGTGCTTTCCTCCTTTCACGTGAACCAGGTGGTTTGCTTGCCCTCCTTCCTGAAGGAGCAGTGTTGGGGAAAGGAGCAGTCCTTTCCACTGCCGGATCATCTATCTCTTCCCACCGGTCCTGATTGCACATCAGGAGAGGAAGCAGGAACATCTAACTCATCCTTCTCCCCCCCACCGAGACCAATCGGGAGGACAATAACTCTTTAAAAGCCGAGCACGCTGCAGGCGTGCTTGTGCCTGAGGGCCTCGCCAGAGGGCCCTTTGGCATGGAAAACAAGTTGAACAGCACAAAAGGTATGTTAAGTAAATCTACCATCTAGCTTTACCCTAGCTACAACCATTATTATCTAGACTTATGCTAACGTAAACAAATGTAAATTCTCACCTGGAGCCAAGGTGAAACCACTTGTTTGTCTTTACTACTGACTGCTGTTTCTGAATGCCCTAACTCATTACTCCTTACTCCATTTTATCTCCGCCAGAATCACTGCTAACTAAAACTGATTTTTCGATTATTCCTTGCTCTCCTAGTCCCAATAGAACCTCCTGCCTATCCACTGCTACCTATTACCTAGCAATCATCCGTACTGCTGTTCTTGCATACCCTCCGGTGACTTGACTACAGAGCTATCCCTCCCCCCTTATCCCCTAGTCTCTTACTCTACCTAACATATTCCATATGGAGTCACCCAAAATCTGCCATACCAAATTATGGACAGTGCTTCTGCTAGTATTCTCTACCTATTCTCTCCTCTCGTATGCATTAGTAGAAAATCACTGCATTCCAATTTCGATCCCAATAATCCACTCATTAAGACATCCTCCCACAAAATATAACCCATCTCCCACGCACCCAAACTATCATAGCCAGAACTGCAACCTTAAAAAAAAATCCACACCAACCGCAACCTCACCCCTACTCTAGCCGCTGATCACGCCCACCCCTTCCCTTAAATGTGCTCTAATCAATGTGCGCTCAGCTAGGAATAAGATACCTCTCATTGCAGATCTAATTATTGACCATGACCTGGATATTCTATGTCTTACTGAAATCTGGTTTCATGAAACCGATTCTGTACTAATAAACCAACTCTGCCCCACTACCTACTCAAATATTTGTAACAGAAAAACCAGTAGATATGGCAGAGTTGCTGTAATCTCAAGAACTGACCTACACCTATCAACAGTTGAATCAATCTCCACCCCCAGAATGGATTCTATCAGAGTATCCAATCCCACTCTCTCGCTGTACCCTCCTATACAGGGCCCCCCTAACTGACACATCTGACCTCTCCACAATATTTGAGATAGATAGCATGTACTCCCCAACCCATCTCACGCCCGCTTATAATATTAGGAGATCTTAGTCTCCACTCAACCTCACAGGAACAAACTTCTGCTGTCTTACAAGCCATGAATGCTCTACATTTTTCCCACATTCTCAAATCATCTACCCATAATAAAGGCAACATCCTCGACCTAATCTTTATCCCACAGCACACTATATCCAGTGGACAAATCACGCATTCCATTCACTCTGTACCATGGTCTGACCGCTCTCTCATTCTATTTTCATTCCCTTCCTACCCTCAAAAAAGGCCACAAACCTCTTCACCCCAGCAAACACGCAAATTCAAACAATTCAACACTGACATTTTCCTTGAACAAGTCATTCCCTCACTGGAAACACTTAACAATAAACAAATGAACCTTGATTCCCATATTAACGAATGGAATGAAATTCTGTCCTCTGCTGCACTGCTGCCTCCCAAACCTGCACTGCACTGCACTGCTGCCTCCCAAACCTCAACCCCAAAAGCAATGCAAAAGAACACCCTGGTTCTCTGCAAACCTACGCATCATAAAAAAAGAACTCAGATGACTAGAATGTCGCTGGCGACATAACTGGAACTCTGACACATACAGCAGCTACACAGAAAGCTACGGTATTACTGCTCAAAGATATCCCCACAAACTATTGCAGACTATCTCAGCTCAAAATTCCACTCACCCCTCCCACCAACTACTTCCCAACCTCTGTCACACCACAACAATACAACTTCTACAATTACCTGGAACAATTTCGACCCCCTCTCACTGAAGAATATAAGCATGGTCATTAAAGATCTTAATGCATCCACCTCTGCTGTAGATCCATGCCCAGTCTCCTGGATAAAGACCACTAAAGAATCCATCAGCCCTTACATCCTTCATATAGTACACGCATCCCTCCAGGCTGGCATTGTCCCAACACCACTAAAAAGGGCATCAATCCGCCCTATCCTCAGAGGATCAAAATTAGACCCCTCATTACCTACTTCATACAGATCTATCTCAAGTATCCCCTTCCTGGCAAAGATAACTGAAAAGATTGTACAAACCCAACTACAGAATTTCATGGATGATCATGCCCCACTGGACCCCTTCCAACATGGTTTCAAAAGGAACCATGGAGTCGAAACCCTAATAAAATCTTTGCTGGACTCAGTGACCTTATACACCCAGAACCCCACACAAGGATGTCTACTCATATTTTTTGATATATCCTCGGCCTTTGACTCGCTTCCCCATGAACAACTTTTGGATAGACTTCACGAAATTGGACTAAGAGAGACAACCCTGAGATGGTTCCGCTCCTACCTTGACAACAGAACACAAGTACGCATAGGAAACAACACCTCCCAGCCATTCACTCTAAAGCAAGGAGTCCCCCCAAGGATCTAGCCTTTCCGCCCTCCTGTTTAACATCTTCTTTCAACCCCTATACAAGATTTTTCAATACTACAAAATCCAATACCAAATTTACGCAGGCGATATCATGTTCTTCACACCATTCAACATAACAAACCCTAACTTCACATATATAAGCGATTGCCTCACACACATAGGGAACTGGCTTAGTCAACACAATCTCTTAATGAGGAGTGGCCTAGTGGTTGGGGCAAGGTACTTCAGGCCGGAAGGTCGGGGGTTCAAATCCCACTAGAGGACAGCAACCTTGGGCCGGAAGGACTGGGGATTCTAGTCCCACAGGTGCTCCTTGTGGTCTTGGGCAAGCCACTTAGCCCTCCATAGCCCATGTTCCCTGTAAAATAGTTATCTCCAAGTTATAATGCCCTGTTCAATGTAATTTCAGTTTGTTCAATGTAAACCGCACTAATGCAGAATAGCGCGGTATATAAGAGAATGTAAATAAAATAAATAAATAATTCAAAAACTTCAGCTCTCCAAATATTCTCCAATCCTACCTATACCCCACCGACAACTCTTACCCGTGGAGACTTCACCCTCCCCATAAAAAATCAAATATCTTGGCCTTATATTCGACCAGAACCTCACCTTTCATGACCAGATAATGAAAACAACAAATACAATCTATGCCAAAGTACGAACCCTGAGAAACCTCCAACCTCTACTAAGCCCTGACTCCTTTCGTACTGTCTGCCAGGCGCTCACCACCCCTACCCTTGACTATTGTAACCTCATCTATCAAGGCCTTCCTAAAATCAGTACCCATCCCCTCCAAATGGTGCGGAACATCATAGCTCGCCTAATTACAAACGATCCTTGACGCACTCGCATAACTTCAATCTTCTATGACCTCCATTGGCTCCCCATATTACCCAGGATAAAATTCAAAGCCATCACTCTCATACACAAAATCATCTGCAACGAATCAGCTCCTTGCCTTTTGCCCCTTTTAGCCCAAACTAATAACACTAGATCACTCTGCTCTAACACCAAGAACCTCCTAAACATTGTTTATTGTTTATTGTTTATATAACATTTGATATACCGCCCCCCGTTACATCGGGGCGGTTTACAATATAAATAAAATCATCAAGTCAGAAACGGAAAGAGAAAGTTACAATTACTTGAAGAAGAAAGGGAAACAGAGGACAGTGGAAGACAGGAAGATAGAGTCAGGAGAGTCAGCTAGGTCCAGGAAAGGCACAGGAGAACAGATGAGTTTTGAGAAGGGAGCGAAATTTAGGATATGATTCTTCCAAACGGAGGGCAGTGGGTAGTGAGTTCCAGAGGGAGGGACCAAGGTAGAAGAACGCTGATTTACGGGTGGATTGGAGATGTGCACGGGAAGGGGCTGGAAGGTGAAGGCGATTGATGTGAATGGACCGGAGGCTTCGAGAGGGGACATGGAAGGAGAGCAAATCAGAAAGGTATTGGGGTCTATGAAGGTAAATGGCTCGATGGACCAGAGTAAGGACCTTGTAGGCGATCCGGAATTGTAATGGCAGCCAGTGAAGGTGTTGTAGGAGGGGGGTGACGTGATCGCATGGAGAGGCATGTAGAAGCATCCGGGCAGCCGTATTTTGAATTAACTGTAGTCGATGTAATTGATACTGGGGGATACCGGCGTAAATAAAATTACAAAAATCTAATCGGGTTATGACTAATGAAAGAAGAAGGGTAGTGAGTGCCTGAGGAGATAGGAAAGGTCGAATAGCACGAATCTGCCGAAGGCAGTAAAAAGAACGCTGAGAAATAGAGGAAATGTGATCGTGTAACGTGAGTGCACTATCAAGAATGACACCAAGATACCGAAGTTTGGAAACTGTGAAAATAGAGGCACCAGAGAGAGAAGGTGTAAGAGGCGGAATGGGGGAACCGTGGGTGAACCAAATAGCAGCCGTTTTGGAGATATTCAGAACCAGACAATTTGAGGAGAGCCAGGAGGAAACTGAGGATAGACAAACCTCCAGTGGAGTGATATCAGGATGGGATGGGGAAGTGTGGTGCAGAAGGAGAATATCGTCAGCATAATAATAGCCCGAGATACCCAACTGCTGGACAAGAAGTGAGAGAGGGGCCAGAAAAAGATTGAATAACAGGGGAGCCAAAATAGAGCCCTGAGGAACACCACAGGTGAGAGGGAAATGGTCTGAGGTGGAAAGACCAGAAGTAACTGCAAATGAACGAGAGAATAGAAAAGAATGAAACCACGGATAAACACCACCACGAATACCCGCATCCCGCAGACGAGAGAGAAGAAGGGAGTGATCCACAAGATCTAAGGCGGCTGAGAGGTCAAGGGACACCGATGGTTATGTCGCCTCGATCTTGGGAGGTGCGTATTTCATTTAGAACCGCTGTGATGGTGGTCTCCACACTATAACCAGACCGAAACCCAGATTGGCGGGGGTGCAGAAAGCGCGTAGAATCCAAGTGATGGGAAAGCTGCGAGAAAACCACTTTTTCAAGAAGCTTAGAGGCAAAAGGAAGATTGGATACTGGACGAAAATTAGCGGGGATAGATGGGTCAAGGGAGGGATGTTTCAAGAGAGGACGAACCAGGGCGTGCTTCCAGGGGTCGGGGAAAATGCCACAGGACAGACTAGTGTTCACAATAGTAAGAAGAGAATGTAAGAGAGCAGGAGAAGGCTTAGCAAACCATGAAGAAGGAATGGGATCTAGAGGACAGGTAGTCTTGCAAGTTGTAGATAGCAGCTGGATGAGCTCTGGAGAAGTGATTGTGGAAAAATGGGACCAGGTATGAGAGAGAGAGAGGGGGAGAGTGGGGGCGAGGTGGGCAGCGGTGCAGGCAGAATTTGGGGACAAGAAGGAAGAGAGGAACGAAGGCTTTGGACTTTGGAGGAAAAGAAGGAAGCCAGAGTGGTTGGGTCAGGGGCTAGCAAGACAGAGGCATATTCATGTTTGGGGGGTGCCTGGAGCTGAGAAAGAGTATGTAGAGTAGCAAAGAGTTGTCGTGAACGGTTAGGAGCTGAGACAATGGACGTAGAGTAAAAGATGCACTTGGCGTGGTGAATGCTTGAGCGGTAATGAGCGTGGGAAAGCTTGAAACGCTGATAAGAAGCGGCAGTGCGTGACTTCCGCCAAGAATGCTCAGCTCTCCTCAGCTGGGAGCGCAACAGATGAAGGCCTGGGTGGAACCAGGGGTGACGAAGAGTGCGACGGGGGTTACTAGGCCGAAGAGGAGCGACTTGATCTAGGGCGGAAGAAAGACCAGTTGACCAGGAAGTTACTTGAGAGGAGGGCGACAAGGAGTGGAAATCCAGTGGAGGAGGATAGACCGCAGAGAAGTTGTGAAAGGAGGCTGAATTAAGCCGGCGAGAGAGTCGGGTGGGTAAAGAAGGAGGAGGGGAGGGAGGGGGACTGGAAAAGAGAGAGAAAGCAATACAGGCATGATCAGACCAAGGAACAGCTTCCACGGTGAGAGATGAGATCTAAAAAGAAGGGTTTGGAGAGGAAATAACTAAATCTAAAGTGTGTCCGGCTACGTGAGTGGGAGAAGCCACATATTGCAGCAAGGAAAGATCGTGAAGAAGGGTAGAGAAGGCAATGTCCCTAGCAGAGATAGGTGAATCAAAATGAACAATAAAATCACCAAGGATGACAAGATGAGGAAATTGAAGAGAGAGGTCAGAAACAGTGGAAAGAAGGGAGTCCCATATAGGGGGAGGGGAAGAAGGAGGATTATAGATAAGAAGGAACTGCAAAGCCGGCTGGCCAGCGAGTTGAAGAAGCAAGGATTCTGGATGACGCAGAGAGGTAGAAGAAAGCCGGGACAGGGGGACCGAGGAGCGAAATACGACCGCAACTCCCCCACCTGACCACGAATTCCGGGGGAGGGAGAAGGCTTGGTAGTTCAGAGGCAGGCAGCGCGCCAAAAGAGGGTCCTCACCCTCCTTCAGCCACGTTTCGATTAGGAAGAGAACGTCGAGGCACTCACGCTCTATAAGGTCGTAAATGAGAACAGCTTTAGATCGAAGTGAACGGCAGTTGAGCAAGCCAAGTCGGAGAGATCGAGTGGGCACCGGGACTGGAGACAAAAGCAGGGGCGCATGGATCAGTGCAGAGGCTGGGGAGAGGGGCAGAGGCGTACTAACAGGCGTAAGAGGCGGCAACGCCGAGGTACGTGAAAGCAAGGCAACCTGAGAGAGTATGCGAGGTCGGGAGGGAACAGGAAAGGGAGTTAAGGACCGACGGCCCCAAATCACTGGGATGGCCGACATAAGAACTAAGCAGGAAAGAAGGAGATAGAAAAACCAGCAGCGCCGAGACAATGGCCGAGGCGTAGACACCACGGGGGCCTTGCGAGTACGGCTCGCAAAGACCCATGTGTCGCTGTGGGCGGAAAAGGCAGAGAAAATAGAAGAGAGAAGCAAACAGATGCCTGAAATTGTTGGAAAAGCAACACCGGACACCGAGGAGAAAAAAGGGTCGCCCTCGTCGTCGCCCAAGGAGCATATCCTGCTCCTTCGGCACGCGACGCCGCAGGCAGCGTCTTTAAATAATGGCCTGCTCGGCGTGCGTGTGCAGCTGCGGGGAACACAGCTGCACAGCCTCCGGGGCAAAACTGAGGAGGGTAACAGCAGGAATTAGTTGGCACAGTATCAGTAGGAAAGTGAGAAGCGCAGGCAGGCAGCGTCTTTAAATAATGGCCTGTTCGGCGCACGTGCGCAGCTGCGGGGAACACAGCTGCACAGCCTCCGGGGCAAAACTGAGGAGGGTAACAGCAGGAATTAGTTGGCACAGTATCAGCAGGAAAGTGAGAAGCGCAGGCAGGCAGCGTCTTTAAATAATGGCCTGCTCGGCGCACGTGCGCAGCTGCGGGGAACACAGCTGCACAGCCTCCGGGGCAAAACTGAGGAGGGTAACAGCAGGAATTAGTTGGCACAGTATCAGCAGGAAAGTGAGAAGCGCAGGCAGGCAGCGTCTTTAAATAATGGCCTGCTCGGCGCGCGTGCGCAGCTGCGGGGAACACAGCTGCACAGCCTCCGGGGAAGAACTGAGGAGGGTAACAGCAGGAATTAGTTGGCACAGTATCAGCAGGAAAGAAAACGTGTAAACAAACCACCTGCAACGGGGCCTTTTCACTGTATGCCTCTTCTTTATGGAACCCCCTCCCATACGAACTATGTAATTGCCCTGACCATACTGAATTCTGGAAAAAAAATCAAAACCCACCTCTTCCAAGAACACTTCTCCCTGCCCCCTTAGCCCACACCTCCTGAGTACACCTCACTAACTAACTTGTAAATATTTACATAGTTCTGTGTTGAATCATGTTAGCTTATACACAAAATGTTCCGTTCTATGTACAACAGATGTAATTCTCTGTTATGTTATGTTCCTTGTAAACCATCTTGAATTGTAGAAAGATGGTATATAAAAACAATTAAATAAATCTTTGCCTGGTGAATGTCCAGAGGGTGCTCCTCCAGTACCTGGAGGTTACATATCCTTTTGTAAGTCTGATCATCTTTTTATATTGTTTGCTGACCCGTGTAAGGCTGAAGCGACGGCCAAGTCGACTTTGGGGTGCTGGATTAAGGAGGCCATTGCCTCGGTGTATCTGTTGCGGAATTGGCTGGTTCCGGAGAGTTTGCATGCCCATTCTACTCGAGCACAAACATCTTCATGGGCAGAGCGATGCTCGGTAGCCCCTGCAGACATTGCCGGGCTGCAACGTGGGCATCTCTGTCCACTTTTGTCAAGCATTACCACTTGGATGTCCACATGTGGGTGGACACTTCCTTTGGCTTAGGGGTTTTGTGAGCTGCTGTGACTTCTTTCCGCCCAGTAGTGTTGTAGCTTTGGTACATCCCACTTGTCTGGACTGGTCTAGCAGGATGCAAGAAAAGGACATTAACTGGTAAGTAAAATGTCATCTTCAACTACTTTTTATATTTTAATACCAGAAGGGCATATTGAATGGCATGAAAATATATATAGATAGTGTTAAAAGCAAGGATAATGTAATCATCTTTAAAATAATTGTAATAATTTTTCAGATGACATGCTTATCAAACTGTGGGACTGGGATAAGAAGTGGACTTGTTCTCAGGTGTTTGAGGGACACACCCATTACGTTATGCAGATTGTCATAAATCCCAAAGATAACAACCAGTTCGCCAGTGCGTCTTTGGACAGAACTATCAAGGTAGTGTTCAAAGCTTGAATTTATTAGATATCAATTGCATTTCACGTTGTGCAGTTGGTATTTTCTTTGGATGTTGAAAATATACCATACATTCAGTAGATAACCTACAATTTTAACCTCTATTAGGCTTGAAGCTATAAAGGAAAGAGAGAGAAACTGCATGGGGATAAAGGTCCACCTGCAAGATTTTATATTTTCATCTTGGGGAGGTAGGGGAGAGAATAGGAGTGTTGTATAATATGCTGGGATTACTGTTCATACTGTTCCTTCCGCGAGCCCCCATCTATTTGCTGTAGCTGCAAGTCTGATTTCCCCAGCAGATAGAATAAAAGCATGGCTTTCTAGGAAAACATCATTTGGCTGTGAGGTTCACATGCCTTCTCTCTGGTGTACCCACCAAAGATAAATTACTTTCAAGATGTTTGGAGAAACTGGAAGCTTTCTCATGCCTACATCTACACTGTCCATCGTTTATGTGCAGAGCTCATTTACTGCCCTATAATGAAAATTTCTGGTCTGTAATGCTTTGGCAGTTTCTGATCTTCACCTTGCAGGGTAAGATAATTACTGCTAGACTTTTCTTTTATATTCAGCCCCAAAGCATTCATTGCCTTAGGCATCCTAGGACAAAAGCAGTATTCCTGGCATTGCAAATCTGTTTAAATCCATTGGGAAATAACAAACTAAATGCTGCTGTCAGTTTGAATGCTAATCAAGGTACCCTATGTGTGCATGTGTGTGTATACTGTATATACATAACATAGAAAACCCAGGAGCTTCTGGGTCGCCAGGAGTCAGGACTGACTCGAAGGCACACATTGCATTTGCATAATGTAAAATATATTTTTACAATCAAAATGTGTATTCTCTTTCAGGTGTGGCAGCTTGGATCTTCCTCACCCAACTTCACTTTAGAAGGCCATGAAAAAGGAGTGAATTGCATTGATTATTATAGTGGAGGTGACAAACCTTACCTCATTTCTGGAGCAGATGACCGCCTGGTTAAAATATGGGATTATCAGGTAAAATCTGAAATCATTATAGCTCTTGGAGGAAGTTCAACTGCATCATCCCAATCTTTCACAAAGGATCTGTAGATTAGATTTCAATTGCTCCCTTTGTCCAAATCCAACCTTCAAGCAAGTTACAAACAGGTAGATGTTATTTCCTCTACATCCTTAAACCACATTTTGGCATCTTTGACAACGAAAGGGTAACTGTCCCTTAGGCTGAAAAGAGATGTAGGTGCATATATTGTGCCTATTTTGTAAAAGCATATACACCTATATAAAATAGCCTCTCCAAAAGTACCCACACAAAGGTTATATGTGCTCTGATGCAGCTGTAACTTTTCTCTGCATAAGTTATGCAGTGTCACACATGAATGCTGCATTTGCCCTTGGGAACATCTATACATTAGGCATGTGCACAGATTTTCGGGCTTGTTTTTGTTTGTCAGAATATACACGTTCAGTTAGTCTTCAGGAACTGAAATATTTGTGCAGTCATCCCCATCAAAGTCTGTGGGGGAAGCTATTTTGCAATGCAAAAGGCACGTTTGTCTTCTGTTCTCAAACAAAGCTGTTGAAACTTGACAGCAGGCATCTGTAACAACACTACAAGCCATCAAGAGTGTCAAACCCCACAGGGGCACCAGAAGAGAGGCAAAGAGTACCTGCAATGGCAGGATGAGTACCAGAAACCACAAGAAGGGCAGAGTGGTATGAAAAGCACAATGAACACCTTAAGATAGTGGAAGAGAGTAAAGCATCAGAGTTGGTTCAAGCACACTAAGACACTGTGAGAGGAATAAAATGAGTAGCACCAGCACAGCACCTGGATTGGCAAGAAGGCCCTAAATTTTGCCAGGAGGACCAGCCAGCACCGAGATTACCTGGAAGACTTTCTGGGACCTGTTAATTCAAATTGTTTTCTCTCATGATTATTTGGTGAGAGGAGGGTGGGGTGGGGTAGAGAATGTAGCAATGTCTCTTCTCCATGACACTTTGGAAGATCTCCTATAGATTAAGGACCAGAACAGACAGACAGATTTTTTGCTTTAGGTATGTTTCACTATAGGTAACTGAGCGTTAGAACATTGGGATGTGAGGTGCTATGTAAATACAATGTTTTTCTGATTTTTGTCATCTGCTCTTAATTTTTGTGCGAAAGGTGTATTTGAAAAGCAGTCCCTCTCTTTTCAGAATAAAACTTGTGTTCAGACCCTGGAGGGACATGCTCAGAACGTATCCTGTGTCAGCTTCCACCCTGAGCTGCCTATCATCATCACAGGCTCTGAAGATGGTAATATTCCCCTACCTTATATTTTAATATATTGAGTAGGAGGCCTCCAATATGTAAGAAGCCAATCCTTTTCACCAAAATCAACCGAATCATCATATTATTCAGAATCACTCCCATTGCAGTTTTAAAGCAGAAGTATAAGCGCACACATTCTTTGATAACTGTATTGGCAGTTATAACAGGTAACATCCCTAAAATCCCCTTTTTTGCTCAGATTTTTGTATTATTTCTGGTAGATGTTTATATTAAAAGTTTCTGGAAGCTGCTTCTATTTTAAACATTTGCATCGTGCTGAATCTGAATGCAGAATTTCTGTATTAATATATTAACAGTTTGAGTGAACTCTCGAAAGATGATTTTTAAAAATAGGGTGTGGCCATCTTAAACAAGTATCCATCTTTAATAATGCCAAAATAAAAAGAAATAGAATAGGGGAAAAAAATCAAATGAAACCCCGTGAATAAGACCAATGGAAGACATAGAGGAACCAGAAAGCAAGTGGGTTGATGTTTTGAGGTATCTGGCTGACACTATTGCACAATCATTATAATACTGCAAATGCAGTAACACAGTTGCAGGCGAATTATAAAATTGTGATTGTTTCTTAATACAAGGGCCCTTTTACTAAAGCACATTAAGTTTTTGCACCTAATGTGTGTTTAGCGCACAAACTAACATGCATTCTCTAGGAACAAGCAGGGAGTCAGTCCTCGCATATGGATGACGTTGGCACCAATAGAGCCAGCTCTGAGTATTTCTCCAGCTTTCAAAGAAAGCTTTTGGGAATGCCACCACTCATGTGTGGTCTCCTTCCCACCCAAGGGTGCCATCTTAGTAAAATGCCATAGCTAGAGCCCCACAAAGAAGATGGCAAAAATCGACAACTCATGGGGAGAAGGGAGGGTTATGAGGACAGATTCTTGCTGTCCCTGGAGAACACCTGTTACAGGAGAGTAACTACACTTTCTCCAGGAACAAACAGGAAGTCAGTCCTCACATATGGAACTCCCTAGCTACAGGCTACCGAGGACCTGTAGGAAAATGCACAGCACAGTCATGAGCAGCCGCAAACGAATCCGAAGGCAGATCCGATGACCCCCGAATCTGTGGAGAGCCACGTCTCCGGTAGCTCTCCTTATTAACAAAGAAAAAATATTCTGTTATTTAATAAGGGTTTATAACATTTGAATATAATTGTGACACAAGGGTATTTTAATTTCAGGTACTGTCCGCATTTGGCATTCCAGCACATATCGACTGGAAAGTACATTGAATTATGGCATGGAGCGGGTGTGGTGCGTGGCCAGTTTAAGGGGCTCCAATAATGTGGCTTTGGGATATGATGAAGGCAGCATCATTGTTAAGGTATGCAGTACTTTTTCTTAATCTTTTCTGGTTGGCAGATAGTCTGCAGTTCAGTACAGTCAAACCTCGGTTTTCATGATTAATCCGTTCAAAAAAGTCTGACTAAAACCGAAACGGACTAAAACCGAAGCAAGATTTCCCATAAGAAATAATGTAAATTCAATTAATCCGTTCCAGACACCCAAAAATATTGACAAAAAATACATTTTATAGAGAATAACTATCTTTTTACATACAGAAAACAATGAGAAATACATATAAATGACTAATGAAATGGATAAATGAGCATGTAACATCACTTTTACCTTTATTGAAGACTTTTGTTGGCATATGGGACGCACTCCAGCCAGCTCCAGCTGCTCTCCCCTCTGGGGATCGAGCAATCACCACCAGCAGCGGAGGTGGGAACAGCCATCTTGGCCGTCTGCACAATCGGGGCTCCAGCCTGCCTTTTAACTTAGCAGCCATCACACCCAGTTACCAAGCTCACAGTGTCAGGAGAGGTAGTGCCAATGTCAGCAAAAGTAAGGGCACCAGAAAGAGGACAGTGCCCGAAGTCACACCAGCCTGTAGGGCAGCCACTCCTACACAGTGTTGGGAGAGGTGGAGAGGCAGTGTCAGCCAAGCAGCAGGCAGTTGAGAAACAGTGGGACAGAGAGTCTTAGGCTGCCTCCGGCCCCCCTAAGGTAGTAGCCTGACACAGGTGAGAGTCAGAGAACAGCGTGGGGCTGTGCCAGCAGGAGTCTGCAGCTGCAGACTGCAAGGTTTCAAGGAGAGGCCGCGTGTGCAGGCCTGCAGGACACCCAGAATCCAATTGGGAGGGCAGGGGCCCCGGCGGGAGACTGGGCCGCCAAGGAGAAGCAGATTCGGTCACCTGCTCCTGTCCCGGTTCAAGGGATGTGCAGGGGAAGAGGCAGCAGGCAGACGTACCCCTCTCAGGATAGATCGTATTGGTGAGGGATGGTGACAAGCGCCGGCGGCTGCCACGTGGATGTCGCTTGGTCCCGATAAATCTCCCCTTCAGTTCTGCAGCGCGACAGCCAAGCTCCAGACGTTTGTAATAGGTTCCTCCTCCCGTTTATCAGACCGCTGCTCAGACCGCAGGCAATAGTGAGGGCTCAGCCCGCAGGCCCCACAGGAGCCTATCAGGCAGCTTTCTTCTGTGCCGGATACCGCGGCTGGCAGCAGCGTCAATCGGGGGAGAGTCCGGGGCAGGAAGCAGTTTCGGGCAGGCCACGCTGGAGCGTTGAACT
Source organism: Ichthyophis bannanicus (assembly GCA_033557465.1). Classification (NCBI taxonomy): domain Eukaryota; kingdom Metazoa; phylum Chordata; class Amphibia; order Gymnophiona; family Ichthyophiidae; genus Ichthyophis; species Ichthyophis bannanicus. The sequence goes on along the minus strand of CM066038.1, from coordinate 386,710,236 downwards.
CCTCGGCTCCCCAGAGGTCCCGCAGAATCGCTGGCTCAAGCTCCGTGGGAGATCGCTGGCTCACGCTAATCCATGGCAGGTACGGGGGGGGGGGGTAAAATGCTGTACGAAAACCGAGACAACGTACGAAAACCGAAACAAAATCTTGATGAAAAAAGTCAACGAAAACCGAATCGTACGAAAACCAGGGCATACGAAAACCGAGGTTTGACTGTATTTCAAAATACACGGAGTGCATGATTTCGGCCCCTCAATTTTAGGTTTCCCAAAGTTCATTAAAATTTCAGCTGAAATTAGGTGCCCATGTTATAAGCTGAAAGTTTTTGCCTATCTTGTAGCCTAATTTTAGGCCTGTTATTGAGTCTCCTAAATGTTGATGCCAATGTTTAAGCCTGTTATTGAGTCTCCTAAATTGGTTTAAGCCAATGTTTCCCAAACCTATCCTGGGGGACACCTAGAATTTGGGTTTTCAGGCAGTGGTTCCCGAACTTGTACTCGGGGCTCCCCAACTGGTCAGGTTTTCAGAATATCCACAGTGAATATGCAGAAGGTAGATTTGCATGCAGTGGAGGCAGTACATGCAAATCTTTCTCGTGCATATTCATAGTGGATATCCTGAAAACCCGACTGACTGTGGAGCCCCCAGGACAGGTTTGTGAACCCCTGGGCTATTCAGAATGAATACGCATGAGAGATTTGCATGCATTCTCTGTTACAAGAACATTTCTATCTCATGAATATTCATTGTGAATATCATGAAAATGTGACTGGGTGGGAGTTCTCCAGGACAGTTTTAGAAATTAAGTAATGATCCCCCTAACTTATATCCTCCCACCCATTCATCTGCCCACTTTTTAGGTGCTTAGCAGGGAGAATTTTTTTAATTTAAGCAAATGTGGGCACTTAACTCCCTTAAGTTAGGCACCTAGCCCTTTAGAATGTTAACGGATTAGTATTACTGGAACCTGACTCTGATGTTAAGGCAACAATCTTGATTCTTTGGGAGAAGGGAAAGAAGAGAATGGTATAAGGTTATGGACTGAAATATGTCTTTGGAGTTTCAGTTTATCCAGACAGAAATCCAGCATGCAAGACTTACTTTCAGACATATTCTTTGTACATAAACAAATTCCAAAGAGAAAATTGCATGGATTTACTCTTTTTATCTGCCATTCAAAATTATGTGGAAATTTTATGTATTATTTTTTCTTCCAAACATTACTTTACAGGTTTTCTGCAGACCCACGAGCATGGGTAATGTTACTATTCTTGGCTGATTACTGTCTGCCATAACCAGTTTCCAAAAAAATATGGGGATGCTCACCCACTTTGGATCACTGTATCTCCTTTGTTGAAGTACAGCAGCTATTTCAAAACATATGCTTGAAGTTGTAACGCGTACTTAGTAACTTCCCTAGTAGAACAGGAGGGAACAAAGAAAGCCTTCACCCTTCCTGCAAGCGGTGTGACCTTGCTTAGCAGTTTTATTAATTGACAAGGCAGATGGTGCTTCTTCAGTTACTCCTGAAACTGGATTATTCTGTTGTGTAATGTAAGACAACAGTTTTGTTATGTTTATCTGACCTTTGTTCTGCAGTTGATAGATTTCTCTCTGTTTAATAGCTTGGTCGAGAAGAACCTGCTATGTCCATGGATGCTAATGGAAAGATAATTTGGGCTAAACATTCTGAAGTCCAGCAGGCAAACCTAAAAGCAATGGGGGATGCTGAAATTAAGGATGGAGAAAGGCTGCCATTGGCAGTGAAGGATATGGGAAGCTGTGAGATATATCCTCAGACCATTCAGCACAACCCAAACGGACGGTAATAGGAAGCATTATTTGCTAGACAGTCGAAGTTGTACTGGGGCAGTTATCATCCTTAAATTTCTGGGTCAGTGTTAGTCACAATTATAGTGAACTGTGTAAAGCCGAGACAAAACATGGAAGAATTTTAGGTTAAAGGTCTGTCCACATTGGCAGGGTGACTGACTACAAGCATGTCATAAAGAGCGTGGAAATCCTAGATCCATAATAATGAATCCATCATTGACACTTATAATCTGCCTCTTCCCAAAACCTACAAAAGGGGAGAACAATAAATAGATAATTGCAAAACATTAACAACTTAAAACCATAATAAACGTATATTCAATCATCATGTCAGATCCCTAAAGGTGGTCTCAAGCCACCACATTTTGTTTTTCAAAGGCAACATCTGATATCTGTAATGAATGGGGCTTTTTCGTATGTCTGGATATACCTGCTATCATTGCTACTTGTATGCTTTTCATTTTTGAAACGTTTTTGTTATCCTGATATGAAACAAGAAATCCATATTCTTTTTAAATTTTTAAAGAAAACGACTTGTTTTGACTGTGAAATGCTTAAAAAGGACACATAGCAAGCAGTAATAACTACCCTGAGGGTCATATTTACAAAGTTTACAAATTAGGTCCTATGCTGTTGGGTGGGGTCTAGTTATAAATGCAAATGTATGCAATGTGTGCCTTTGAGTCAGTCCTGACTCCTGGCGACCCAGAAGCTCCTGGGTTTTCTTGGCAGTGTCACTGGAATTAGATTGCCAGGCCTTTCTTCCTAGGCAATGGAGGGTTAAGTGACTTGCCCAAGGCCACAAGGAGTGCTAATGGGAATCGAACCCTGGTTGCTTGGTTACCAAGCCAGTGTTCTAACCACTAGGCTACTCCTCCACTCCTCAAAATAATGCATGCTAATCTTTAGCTCAGCTTAGTAAATATGCCCTTGAGTGTGTCAGCTAACACTTCTCTTTGTAAGTTTTTGAAATTCTTTGCCTCTAGAGGTTCAGAGTAATTGCCAGGTAGAGGCTGAAAGAATTTTATGAACCTGCAACTTTGTTTTAATTGATCTGGGGTATATGATTGTGTAAGCAAAGCCTTTATTGAAAAAATGGAAAAAGACATTTTAAACAAGTCGATTAGAACCCAGGGAAATATACAATTTGGAGACACTAACTAGCTTATCTACCTATCTGAGTCTCTCGCATTTTTATTCTTTCTAACCCAATGTGTTCAAAAGAATTATTCATAAGTAGGCGAGAATGTTTGTTTGTTTGTTTGTTTTTATTTATTTATTTTTGTTTAGTTCTTGATATGCCATCTCTCAGGCTTTTTATGGTCCATCAAAGTGGTTTACAACATTTTAAGTCATAGTGAAAAGAAGCGCGTCACGTTTGCATTTTACAATACTAGATCTATCTGGGGGCAAAATAAATCTATGGAAAGTTAAAGAAACAGGACCATATTTGGCATGGAACAAAAACCAGTGAAGAGAATACATCAAGTTCAAAAATGAGCCAGCTTGGACTGAGGGATTCCAGAGAAATAAACTTCCCAAAAAATGGTCCCGGTGCATTTCTGTGGAAGAAGCAGGTCGTTTCTTAAACATAGCAGTTAAAAGAATTGCTTCTTTGAAACTGACTCTCCTCTCCTGGTCACATAACCCACCCCCATGCTACTCCTGGAGAGATGAAGTGTTGAGGGAAGCTCCCCCCTCCTCTAATTCAAAGGCGCACCTGCACACATGCATGCAGAGGGATTGGAAAGAATTCCATGAATTATGCTTTGCATGCTTTCCTCACTTGTCTTTAAAATTAGAAATATGCCCCCCCCCCCTCCCCAAATATGAACTTGTTCTTAGGAGCACGTTTCTAATCGTAATATATTCCTTGTTTGATTTTGGAGGCTTTTTTTTTTTTAAAGCGCTCTGATATAGAAAAGAGTTTTTAGTAGGATTTCAGTATCCTTCCAAAGTATAAATATCATGGTACATAAGAAGAACATAACATTCATATTAACTATCGGTGCCTCTTGGAACATTTCCAAACATATAGTTAAATGTTTTACCTCACCTCTCAAAGCTATTTCTTTCATTTCTCTCTTTTATTGCTTATTTTTCCTTTTAAATAATGAGCTGTTTCTTTTCATGATTATTCAAACTAAAGTCTGGGACTGCTGTGTTTCTCTCTGTTCCAGATAGTTAATCTTCAATACTCTATCCTCAGTATTCTTCTTATTTCTCCTCATTCTCATTGTTTAGCCTAAGACAATAGGAAGTCATATCCTATAATATAATATATGAAAAGAAAATGCACGATGACTGTGAAGCAATCTCCAATATGCCCTGGTAGCCGTATCTTAAACATCAACCCTTGAATATTATGTGAAAGTGGTTTTTATTTTTAATAAGTGGAGTGGCCTCGTGGTTGGGGCAAGGTACTTCAGGCCGGAAGGTCGGGGGTTCAAATCACACTAGAGGACAGCAACCTTGGGCCGGAAGGACTGGGGTTTCTAGTCCCACAGGTGCTCCTTGTGGTCTTGGGCAAGCCACTTAGCCCTCCATAGCCCATGTTCCCTGTAAAATAGTTATCTCCAAGTTATAATGCCCTGTTCAATGTAATTTCAGTTTGTTCAATGTAAACCGCACTGATGCAGAATAGCGCGGTATGTAAGAGAATGTAAATAAATAAATAAAATAAATAATTCTGGGAAACCTAGTAGTGGGAGAATTGGCTGGAATAATTAGCCAGAAGAACGGAGGATTACTGTATGCAAACCTCAGGTTTCCTCAAAATAAAGCAAGTGTGTGGCAAAGCAACTGTAAAAACTCAACTGAAGCAGAGCTTATTGTTCTTGCAATTTATTTTACACTGATTAATTTGTGTACACATTTTCTTTTGTTAGATTTGTTGTGGTATGTGGAGATGGAGAATACATTATCTACACAGCTATGGCTTTGAGAAACAAGAGTTTTGGCTCTGCGCAGGAGTTTGTGTGGGCTCATGATTCTTCAGAGTAAGTGCTGCATCTTGTGGGGCTCATCACGAGCAAAATGTCTAAGTGGTGGGTTTTTCCAACTGTTGTCTCTACTGCTGAAATCTTTACAGACAGATTCAAACTTATATATGGCTCACATATTGTCTTTGCCTATTTGCTGAAAGTTAATTTCAGTATATGTATCCAGTTAAAGTTTAATCAGGCTGAAAATGGTGTTTCCTTAGCAGAACTCCAGTCCAGTCCCTTTACTCTCGGGTTGCGCAACCCTTCCAGCAGCTTGGAGGCTGAGCCCATCATCGTTTTGATGATGGTGTGGTATAAATACCACTGGCACCGCCACTAGGCACCAGTATTCTCAGCCTCCAAGCAGCTGGAGGGTTACCGTAAGCCAGGAGCTTACTGGTCCTTAGTTTCTTTTTATTTATTTATTTCTTTAACTTATCTCTTTAATTTACCTTCCTTTAGTTGGTGGAGTTCTCTTACTCCCGTCAGGTTTTTTCCTTTTCTTTTTTGGCTGTTTCTTTAATTTTCTTTCTGGGCTCTCTGTCCCCCCTTCTCCCTCCTTCTCGGTCCCTGGTATCCTTGAAGGAGAAGGCTTACTGAGCAGCGGGGTGTAGCGGAGTGTTCGGGGCCCCCCCCCTCGGGCACGGCGGCCGGATCGCCGACCTCCTCACTGCTCACTTTGTCTCGCGCCGAAGCCCCCGAGGCGGGCTGAGCGCTAGAGACATCACAACAAAGGAGTCCCGGTTGGGGGCAGAGCTCGCAGTCAGCAGCGCTCCTTCTCCTGCTCTTCTGCCGCCTCGCGCTTACAGCGATTGTACAAGCTGAGCGCTTGAGGCGGCATCGGATCGGCGAAGCGATTTCTCTAATCAGGGGAATCTGGACCGCCGCAGCGAGAACAAGCGCGCCAGCCGCATGACCTGACTCCACGTGGCTGAGGCCTACCACGTGGAGTCTAGCTTCAGTCTGCGGGCCCAGAGTGTGGAGCGCGAAACAAAGTATCGGGACATCCAAATCGCAAGTATTGTGGAGCCGTATATTGTGATTGCTGTATAGTTTTAATTTTTAATTCTTTGCTTATTTTTGGTTTTAGGCTTAGCTAGGACTGCCGTTCAGGGGTGAGGCCCCAACCCCCCCTCCCTTCCCTGGGGTTGGGAAGTCTTCCATTTAAGGGAATTTATGTTTAATTTGTTTTCATTTAATTCCATTTAATTCCTTTAAACCTTTCTGCTTCTAGGGGGACCCAAAATTAATAATATTTTTTTTGGAAGAAAGATGACGGGTAAATTACGGTGCCCGTCCTGCGGAACCCGCAGAGTAGCGGATTCTGAGGCCGGGATCTGCCGGAGCTGTGCTGCTGAAGCAGCCTCCGTGGAGCAGGAAATTCAGTTGTCCATAGACCACACTTCTCAGGGGTCTCAAGGGCTCCGGGAGGGGGGAGGAGATTCTCCCTCCTCTCCCCCGCCCTCTACCTCTGCATTACCAGGCCCCTCTCAGTCCCTTCCCCCTGCTCCCAGTGCAGCGGAGGGAGGCTGGGAACATTTTTCTCCAGAATTTGTCCTTCTGTTACACAAAGCCTTTTGTATGCGTCAACAGGGACTCGGGGAGCCGTCGCTGCTAAAAGATTGTAATCGGCCCGGCCCAGGGAAGACAAGCTCACATGATCCCGGAGCCCCTCCTAAGCGCTCTAGACTAATGAGCGAAGAACCTCTCACCTCTCCTTCTCCGATCACTCCAGATGAGGAGGGATCAGACAGAGAAGTGGGAGAGGAAGAGGAAGAGCTTGAGGAGGGGGAGATCCCAGAAGAGGAGCATTCCCGGATAGTTAGAGTTTTTCGTCGGGAGGAGCTCCCAGCCTTGATTAATGAATCCCTGAAGGTGCTCAATATGGCATCAGACATCCCTGCAGAGGAAGAAACGTTAGAGGATCCATTGATTCAAGCCGTCAGAAAAACTCAGAAGGTCTTTCCGGTCCACAGAGTGGTACGCCAGATGATCCAGGAAGAGTGGAATCAACCGGAGTCCAGTCTAAGAGGGGTGAGGGCCATGTCTCGCCTGTACCCTTTACCGGAAGCTGACAAAGATCTGCTGAAGTCCCCAAGGGTAGACGCAGCGGTGTCAGCGGTGACAAAGAAGACGACCATTCCGGTCGAGGGCAGCGCAGCGCTTAGAGATAGTCAGGATAGAAAGCTGGATTCTCTCCTGAAGCAAGCCTTTGATGTTAGTGCCCTCGCCCTGCAGGCCTCGGTGTCAGGAGCATGGGTAGCAAGAGCCTGCTTGAGGTGGGCTCAACAGCTTCAACTAACGGATGGCGCCTCTTCTGACGCACAGACTAGTGCGGCGCGGTTAGAGTCGGGGTCCGCCTTTCTAGCAGATAGCCAGTATGACCTTATTAGGAGCCTAGCAAAAAATATGGCCTCGGTAGTAGCAGCCAGAAGATATCTGTGGCTGCGCAATTGGGCGGCGGACCCCTCCTCGAAGGCTCGGCTGAGACGCCTGCCCTTCAAGGGGAAGCTGCTGTTTGGTGAAGACCTGGAAAAGTTGGTGAAGGATCTTGGCGAGTCTAAGGGAGGTAGACTCCCGGAGGATAGACCTAAGCAAAGCCGTTCGACGGTCCAATCCAGAAATCAGCCGAGGGACTTTCGTAGGTTCCGGCCGACAAGACAGAATTTCTTTCCTATGGGTCGCCCCTCACCTAGAGGACAAGGCTTCAGAGGGTTTCGGGGAGCTGGAAGAGGTTTTGGAGCTTCCTCCTCATCCTCTGGCCCTAGGAAAACACAATGAAACGACGGGGGCCCAGGGGAAAGGCCTGCTGGTAGGGGGTCGGTTAAGGCAGTTCCTTCCCGCTTGGGCCCGAGTCACATCGGATCGTTGGGTACTGGAAGTAATCAGAGAGGGTTATGCTCTCGAATTCATGAAGCAAGTTCCCCCAGCCTTTATGCAGTCTCCCTGCGGCTCTCCAGAGAAGAGGGCAGCAATAGAAGACACCCTTTCAAGGCTGATCAAGTTGGGGGCGGTGACTCCCGTCCCCAGAGACCAATACGTTTCCGGTCGATACTCGATCTATTTTGTGGTACCAAAGAAAGAAGGGTCCTTCCGTCCAATCCTGGACTTAAAGCAAGTCAATCGCTGCCTCTCGGTTCCTCATTTTCGGATGGAAACCCTGAGGTCGGTCATCGCAGCGGTAAGACAGGGGGAGTTTCTAACATCACTAGACTTGACGGAAGCGTACTTACATATCCCGGTACGAAAATCCCATCAGCAGTTCCTGAGATTTGCAGTGCCGAGGGGTCATTTTCAGTTCCAGGCTCTTCCCTTTGGCCAGCTCCAAGGACGTTCACCAAAGTAATGGTAGTGGTAGCCGCGGCCCTCCGCAAGGAGGGGATCCTAGTACATCCATACCTGGACGATTGGCTGATTCTGGCGAAATCCGAGTCGGAGAGTCGCACCGCTACAGCCAGAGTGGTGGAATTCCTGGAGGAATTGGGATGGGTCATCAACCGGGCAAAGAGCAGTTTAGTTCCCTCGCAGGAGATCGATTACCTCGGAGCGAGGTTCGACACAAGAAGAGGAAGGGTTTTCCTGTCGGAACAGAGGTTACGAGACCTCAGGAGCCTGGTCTCTTGCTTCATTTCAAGACGGATCCCTACCGCCTGGCATTACCTGCAACTGTTGGGCACCATGGCAGCAGCGATAGAGGTAGTACCATGGGCCAAGGCACATATGCGACCGCTTCAACGCGCATTGTTACGTCGATGGTCCCCCCAGCTTCATCCCTTATCCACGCAGCTACCCTGTCCTCTTCAGATCAGGAGATCTCTCCTCTGGTGGGAGTGCCCAAGGAACCTAAGATGCGGGATGCCTCTAGATACACCCCAATGGATGCAGCTGACGACGGATGCCAGCCTCTCTGGCTGGGGTGCTCATTGCGAGGGACAGTTCGCAAAAGGGAGCTGGACCCCGGGGGAGGCTCGCTGGTCCATCAACAGGCTAGAACTGAGAGCAGTGGCGCTGGCACTCAGAGCCCTCGAGCCCCTATTCCGCCAGAGGGCAGTCCGTGTTCTCTCGGACAACGTCACCGCGGTGGCCTACATCAACCGCCAGGGGGGGACGGGCAGCCCCCTGCTGGAGAAGGAGGCGGACAGTCTCTTCAAGTGGGCCGAAGCTCACCTTCTGGACTTGTCGGCTCAGCATGTGGCAGGAACAGAAAATGTGATGGCCGATTACCTCAGCAGACACAAGATAGACCACGGCGAATGGGAACTAGCACAGGAGGTCTTCGACCAAGTGGTAGCCCTTTGGGGAGCACCGATCATGGACCTCATGGCACGCTATGAAACATCCAAGGCAAGCCGGTTCTTCAGTCGAAGAAAGGAAAGGATGTCAGAAGGCTTGGATGCCCTGGTACAGAAGTGGCCCTCGGAAGGTCTCCTGTATGTGTTCCCGCCCTGGGCCCTCATAGGGAGGGTCCCTAAGACGAATAGAAACCCATCCAGGTCTGGTAATCCTCATAGCCCCGGATTGGCCTCGTCGCCCATGGTATGCAGACCTGGTGAGACTAACGGCTCTTCGCCCTTGGAGGCTCCCCAACAGAAAGGATTTGCTACGACAGGGTCCAATGCTCATGCCCCACGTACATCGATTCTCGCTTACGGCTTGGCCCTTGAGAGGGCGCGGCTCGTGAAGCGAGGTTACTCGGCTTCGGTAGTTTCGACCCTGCTGAACGCTCGGAAACGCTCGACATGCCTTTCCTATATCAGAGTTTGGCGCATATTCGAGGAGTGGTGCGCAGATCTCCATAAGAAACCTTTAGAAGCCTCGGTCCCGGAGGTGTTAGAGTTCCTCCAAGCAGGCTTCGAGAAAGGTTTGGCTCACAGCTCATTACGAGTTCAGTTAGCGGCCATTTCTTGTTATAGAGGAAAGGTCCGGGGCAAGTCTCTAGCTGACCACGCTGATGTAGGTAGATTCCTGAGAGCAGTCAAGCGCCTACGGCCGCAACAAAGATCAGTGATCCCTCCTTGGGACTTAAACCTGGTGTTGGATTCCCTAACCAGAGAACCCTTTGAGCCAGTTAGGAGTTCCTCCCTGAAGGACTTGACTCTGAAGACAGTATTCTTGGTAGCTATTTGTTCGGCTAGGAGGGTCTCAGAGCTCCAAGCGCTCTCTTCTCGGCCTCCCTTTCTTTCCTTTTTCAAAGATAAGGTGGTTTTACAGACGGTTCCCTCCTTCCTACCCAAGGTCTCCTCTCCTTTTCATATGAACCAAACAGTTTCGCTCCCGTCCTTCGCGGGAGAAGCTCAGGATGGGGAGAATACCAAACTGCGTCTCCTAGATGTGCGTAGAGTGTTGAGACGGTATCTCTCTTGCACAGCTTCCTTCCGCAAGTCCGAACGGCTTTTCGTCCAATTTGGAGGTCCGCACAAGGGGGAAGCAGCGGCCAAAGCTTCCATTTCTAGGTGGATCAGGGAGACCATTGCCTCTGCCTATATTCTCAAGGGAAGGCAGGTCCCAACAGGTCTTCGCGCGCATTCAACTCGAGCGCAGGCGGCCTCCTGGGCAGAACATAGCTTGGTGCCTCCGCTAGACATCTGTAAAGCGGCCACCTGGTCCTCTCTGCATACCTTTTCCAAGCACTACAGGCTGGGTGTCCAGAGAAGAGCAGACACCAGATTTGCAGGTGCGGTACTTCGGTCCGGGTTAGCAAACTCCACCCAGGTTTGAACTGCTCTGTTACATCCCGAGAGTAAAGGGACTGGACTGGAGTTCTGCTAAGGAAAAAGTGAGTAGGCTGTGTCGGCCTCGGGTAAGCCTTCTCCTTCCCTTCCCCCCCCCCCCCCCCCCTCTGTACTTTCAGTTTAAAAAAAAAAAATTTTTGTGGGTTTTGGATTTCCTGTTTTCGTTGTTTTTGGTGCTTTGTTTTACGCATTTTTGTTACGAGTATTTGGCAGGACTGCTTTTTCATCAGATTACTGGTGCCTAGGGGCGGTGCCAGTGGTATTTATACCACACCATCATCAAAACGATGATGGGCTCAGCCTCCAAGCTGCTGGAAGGGTTGCGCAACCCGATAGTAAAGGGACTGGACTGGAGTTCCTTCAGGATAAACTAATTAGCAGGTAAGGACTAATTACTTTATATATTATCTGTGCCATATTCAGCTCTATTAAGTGTTTGTTTACCACTGGAAAAAAACACATGGGTGAATATATTAGTTTTCTTGTGTGCTTTTTTTTTACAGTATGTTTTTAGACTTGATATTTTTTGGCCTGGGATTTTTCTCCTATTCTTTGAGTTTCCAGTTGAATTGGAACCAGCCTTTACTGAGCTCCAGCCATGAGCCTTCTTTACGACTACCAAGGGTTTTTCTTTTAGAACCAATTAGTCCTGGATGTGCTATGGAAATAGTGTAATCAGATCTGCTGAGAAAAGGAAGATGGCTGTAGTCACTATGGCAATCTCTTGCCAATCAAAATGTGATGTTGAAGGTACACCTTAGAAGCGGTTCCCCTCCGACTCTTAAGCTAGTAACGTTCTCCAAGCTGTGGTTGCATGCTGTCTGAGCATACTTTCTGGGGAGAAAGGTTCATAAATGAATGGTGATAAAGGGTGCAGGGGAGAGAGAAAAATAAGTGCTCACTATTAAATGACTCCTGTTTTAAATAGTTATATATCTATAGAGATCTATAAAGATACAAAACAGTTAATAGTGGTCTCTTGTTAACAGCTGTTGAGAATAATGCTCATATTTCTCTGTCCTTTAGATATGCAATCAGAGAGAGTAACAGCATTGTCAAGATATTTAAGAACTTCAAGGAAAAGAAATCTTTTAAACCTGATTTTGGAGTTGAAAGTAAGACTTGTTTCTGTGCTAACCAGTTTATGTTGAGCTTCTGGTACCATTGCATTGATTTTCTGGTAGGGAGTTAACCCTCTCTTTGATATTTTTGCAGGTATCTATGGTGGTTTCCTGCTAGGTGTTAGATCTGTAAATGGTCTGGCTTTTTATGACTGGGACAACACTGAGCTGATACGCAGAATTGAAATTCAGCCAAAGCATGTGAGTTCTTCCTCTTATCCCAAATGTTATTACTGAATGTCATAAGGAAAGACTTAAGAGTACTGGAAAATATTTCTTTACATAAATGGTAGTAAATGCGTGGAACAACCTCTCAGTGGATGTGTTAAAAAAAATAAATAAATAAAGCCTGAGATCAACTGAGTTCTATGGCATTGTAATGGGAAAGAAATTGGTCTGAATAGCTGTTTACATATTTGGTCTTTCAGTAGCTTTTGAAGAATGTTTTAATTGGCTTAATTAGGTTTGAATTTGGACAAAAAGTTCTCTTTATGCATATTCTTAATTTAACAAGGCATTACTAATCAAAGAAATCTGTGCCCACTATATATATATTCAATCAATTCAAAATGTGAAAATGTTTGGAGTGTTCTCTGTATTATGCTCATCAAAACTTACGGTAGTTAAACGTGCTTGGTACAGGGGGACACATTTTTCTAAGTTACTATATTGTAAAGATCCATAACTTGGCACCACAAATTTTGTACACACACATACATTTTTACATTTTAATTTGTTTGACGAACTGTATACTCCAGTTTATCAAATCAATGGTTTGCCCCAGGCAGCTTACAACAATCTTACAAAATACATTTCATTAAATTTAGCACATAGTACAAAATTAAGACCCTTAAACAGCCTTCACAATCACTAGGGAATGATAAAGGTTGTATCATACATCTAAAATTAAAACATAAAAGCAAGATATTGTCTGTCCTGAGCCTCTGAAATCCAACCATATTAGTAAGAAGGTTATGTTTGAATCTTTCTACTGGATAGTGGTTGAATCCTTGTCTGAGATACTTTTCATTATACACATTTGATCCATATTTGCAGATTTTCTATCAAAATCTACTACTTCGTGAACTATTAATAGTGGTGGTTCTCAACTCTGGACCCCTGTCTGCTTGCCCTGTTCTTAATGCAATCAATAGGTGGCAGAGAAGCACACAGGGCACCACCCTCTTTGTCACACTTGGACCTTGCTGAACCTAATTCGCATTTGGTCCATTTCCATGGATCTTTTTATGTTTCCATTTAATCCACATTTTGCCAAAATCTTCATTCCAGTTCATAATGCTAGACCAGTCCAGACAAGCGGGTTATGTCCCCCTTCCAGCAGATGTTGGAGACAGAGAAAAAAACTCCAGAGCTGTGATTGGTCAGGCTCTGGTTGTTATAGATGTACCTCTAGTGGTCCTAGTCGGCCTCTGCCACAGAGCCTGTGTAGCTGGGGGTGGATCAATCTATCAAATATTTTGCCATCCAGTCACAGTTATAATTTTTATAGCATCTTTAAAGCATTTCCCTGCAAGCCTCTGCTTCTCTGCAGCACGGTGAGTACCTGCTTGGCTTACCTCGCAGCGATTTTCTTACTTCCGGTTTTTTAACGGCACGGGGATCACCAGGTCTGTGTTTCTTCAATTTTTGGCAGCACTTCTCTCCTCTCCCCCAGCAATTTTGCAGCGTTTTTGAGGTTTTTAGAGCTTAGGAAACTTTTATTTTGCATTTTTTCAGTGCTGGCGGCCATTTTGAAAATCGGGAGAGATTTCTCTTCAGTGTTTTTTTGGCGGGAGCAGCTCTGGGCAGCCATTTCAAAGCATTTAACATGCTGTGAAGGCGCAGGGAGTTTCAAAATCCCTTTTCTTTGAAAAGTCTTCTGTTTCCCTAAGCCTACTTTGATTTTTGTTTAAAAAAAAAAAAAAAGGTTTACTCCTCTACAATGCCTGTTTCTCTGCACAGGTGCATTGTATGTAATAAGAAGCAGAAGGAGGTAATAGATCACTTGTGTTCCACCAGTATGCTGCATCCAGGAGAATCTTCTTCCTCCATACCCACTGCGCTGCCAGCTGGGGACATCAGCGCCTTAACTCCTCCCTCCTTAGAGCCCCTGCAGCCAGGTCTACCTGCAGAAAGGACTCAGTCAGCTCCCATTTTGCTTCCACAGCTGCTGGAAGCCACAGCTGCTTCGGCTGACAGTGAGTTCCTGATGTTCTTCCGCCAGGCATGGCACCTGTGGCATTCGGAGTCTTTTGGTATACCTCCAGCACCCGCCCCGGTAGCAGACAAAGATATGGCGGGGTCTCACAAGTGGTCCCATAAGACCTCAGACCTTAAAGCAGTACGTCCTCCCAGGAACATTGCATGTGGTTTGCGGGACACTACGGATATCCAAGAAGACTTTAAATCTTCGGAGGTGAGCCCTGATTCATCAGAGAAAGAAGATGGAAAATATTCTCCATCTGATTCTTCGCTGACAGTTCAAGAGGACTCTCAAGATATCAGACTTTTTCGGAAAGAGGAGTTGCCAGCCCTAATCACACAGGTGATAGTCGCTACGCCTAGCCGACACGCCTGATCCTCGGAGTTCTCAAACCCTTTTGCAGCCGGATCCCATTTTACAGGGCATTCGTAAGCCTTCCAAAGCTTTTTCCTTTCCATCCGAGTTAAAGCAAATGGTATCTCGAGAGTGGGACTCTCCAGGGTCCTCTCTCTACGTATGGCACGCTGTATTGGTCAGTTATACCCTTGGTCTCCCTCTGACTTGGACCGTTGGCTGACATACCCAAAACTTGATGCGTTAGTGACCGGGGTCACCAAGCATACCACAATTCCAGTTGAGGGCGGAGCGGCACTCCGTGACCAGCAAGACCGGAAAGTCGAGAGTCTGCTAAAGACGGGTTTTTCGTCATCCGCTCTTTCCTTTCAAGCAGCAGTGTGTGGAGGTCTAGCGGTGTGGGCCTCCCTTCGATGGATTCAGCAGCTTCCAGACAATCCCGAGTTGGCTTGTTTAGAATCCATCGCTGCATTCCTGGCAGATGCCTTCTGTGATCTCTTGCGGCTGTCAGCTCACTCCGTAGCAGCAGTGACAGTGGCTCGGAGATGGCTCTGGCTGCGTCAATGGGCAGCGGATGTTGCTTCTAAGACGCGTCTGTCAAAACTTTCTTTTAAAGGGAGACTCCTTTTTGTCGAAGATCTCGATAAACTAGTAAAAGATCTGGGGGAGGTGAAGCCACAACGCTTGATGGAGGACAAGCCAAAGGCATTCCCCTGTCACGGGTCTCGGTCCCAAGGCTTTCGACGATTTTCTAGAACTTGCGACTCTCTGAGATACAGATCCTTTAAGCCAAGTACTTCATCCACTCCTACCAATCGCTTCGGACAAAGATTGCAGTCCTTTCGGGGAGCCTGCAAAGGAACTGACTTCTATTCAGGCCCAGCGACGTTTACGGGAACCTCCCGTCCTTCCCGCTGATGGGACGAGACGCTTCTGCCTGTCGGGGGGGGGGGGGCGGTTTGCTCTTTTTTTCTCGGCAGTGGGCACGCATAACTTCAGATCAATGGGTCCTCAACATAGTTTCTCACGGCTACCCTCTCGAATGTTGCCGACCCATTCACGACTCCTTCCTGGTCTCTCCCGGACGCTTGTCAGACAAACGATTAGCCATTCAAACTATGGTGCAGAGACTCCTTTTGTTAAGAGCCATTCGTCCGGTCCCTCCTTTGGAAAGAGGACAAAGCCGCTATTCTATCTATTTTGTGGTGCCCAAGAAAGATGGTTCCTTCCGGCCAATTCTGGACCTTAAAGGCGTCAAACACAGTCTTTGAGTTCCGCACTTCCGAATGGAGACTCTGCGATCCGTCATTCAAGCAGTACGCAGAGGGGAGTTTCTGGCTTCCCTAGATTTAACGGAAGCATATTTTCATATTCCCATTTGAGACGACCACCAGCGCTTCCTCTGCTTTGCAGTCCTCGGACAACATTATCAATTTCGGGCAATGCCTTTCGGCCTCGCCTCGTACCTTCTCAAAAGTGATGGTAGTCGTTGGTAGCTGCCTTACACAAGCAGGGCATCAGAGTTCACCCTTACTTAGACGATTGGCTCATTCGCACAGACTCCCTCCAGGAAGCCTACAAGACTGTCTCGACAGTAGTGTCATTCCTGCAGGAGCTCGGTTGGGTGATCAATCATCCCAAGAGCTGTCTTCTCCCGTCTCAACAAATAGACTTTCTAGGGGCACGCTTCGATACCTATCAGGGGCGTGCATTCCTGACTCGGGAAAGATTCCTCAAGCTGACTTTTCAGATCCAAAGGTTTCTGGCTCAAAGAGCTCTATGAGCATGGGATTATCTCAAAGTCCTGGGATCTATGGCCACCACCATCGAGCTTGTACCTTGGGCCAGAGCACACATGCGCTGTCCGCAGCACGCTCTCCTGTCAAGATGTTCGCCAGTAGCGGAGGACTATCAGATCCGACTTCCGGTACAGCTGAAGGTCCAGCACAGTCTGCAGTGGTGGCTGTCATCACGCATTCTCCTCAAGGGAGTACTCTTGGAGAGTCCACGCTGGATCTTGTTGACTACAGACACCAGCCTGACCGGATGGGGAGCGCACTGTCAAACCCATTCAATGCAAGGAACATGGACGTTGCGCGAGTCACGATGGACGATCAACCGTCTTGAGGCAAGAGCAACCCACTTTGCCTTACTAAAGTTTCAGTATTGTCTCCAGGGTCAAGTGGTTCGGATTTTGTGCGACAACACCACTACAGTGTCCCATCTCAACAGCCAAGGCGGCACCAAATATGCAAGAGTGTCAAAGGAGATGTTTCTCTTCCCTTGGGTGGAAAGACACCTCCAAGCTCTCTCAGCGCAGCATATTGCGGGAACCAGCAACGTGAAAGCGGACTTTCTCAGTCGGCATATGCTCGATCCCGGCAAATGGGAACTAGCCCAGGAGGCCTTCCAAAGGATAGTTCAAAAATGGGGATGGCCGGAAATGGATCTCATGGCGTCAGCGATGAATGCCAAAGTACCATTATTCTTCAGTCGCTGGAGAGAACGAGGATCTCACGGCATAGATGCCTTGGCACAGCCGTGGCCACAACACAGGTTGCTTTATGTGTTTCCACCTTGGGCAGTGATCGGAAGAGTCCTTTAATGGATCAGGGAACACCAGGGGCTGGTGATCCTACTGGCCCTGGATTGGCCCCGAAGGCCTTGGTATGCAGATCTCCTAAGGTTATCTCGAGAGTCTCCTCTTTGACTAGAAGTGCTCTTCGGACTCCTCAAACAAGGTCTAATCTCTATGGATGATCCGACTCCCTACTTGCTTACGGCCTGGCTCTTGAAAGGCGTAGGTTAGTCCGTAAAGGTTACTCTGCCAAAGAAGTGGCGACACTTCTCAATGCCCAGAGATCATCAACGTCGGTAGTGTATGCTAGGGTGTAGCGTGTGTTTGAAGCGTGGTGTGAGCAACATCGTCTTTCTCCATGGAAAACAGAAATCCCGGACGTTCTCGCCTTTCTTCAAGATGGCCTCGACAAAGGCTTAGCTCTCGGAACGTTACGTGTACAGATTTCCGCCTTGACGTGTTACAGGGGACCGGTTCGTGGTCGATCCATTGCGTCCCACTCTGATGTGTCACGTTTTCTCAAAGGAGTTAAACTCCTACGTCCACCTATCTGTCCAGTCGTCCCTCCTTGAGACCTTGCGTTGGTCCTCAGGGCATTGATGGCTCAGCCCTTTGAGCCTCTAAAAGAAGTGTCGTTGCAAGATTTGACACTTAAAACAGTGTTCTTAGTGGCGATAACCTCGGCTCGTAGGATCTCAGAGCTGCAAGCTCTTTCTTGCAGAGATCCCCATCTGTCTTTCTCCATGAAAGGAGTGTCTCTTCGCACTGTTCCCTCATTTTTACCTAAGGGGATTACTCCTTTTCATGTCAATCAGCCTCTGCTGTTGCCTGCCTTCTCAAAGGAACAATGTTCGGGTCAACATAAAGGTCTCCGAGCAGTTGATCTCAAAAGAGTTCTCCTTCGATATTTGAAAGTCACCAATTCCTTTTGCAAGTCTGATCATCTCTTTGTTCTTTTTTTGGGACTGTGCCAAGGTCTAGCAGCCTCCAAGTCAACTATTGCCAGATGGCTCCGTCAGGTCATAGAATCGGCATATATACTTCAAGGCAAGCCGGTTCCGGCAAGTCTTCAAGCACATTCTACTCGGGCTCAAGCCACGTCGTGGGCCGAAAGTTCTCATGTGGTTCCCTTTGATATTTGTCAAGCGGCAACTTGGTCCTCCTTGTCTGCTTTTGTCCAGCATTATCACCTGGACGTTCAGGCACGGGAGGACAGTCGTTTTGGAGTTGGTGTGCTGTCGGTGGCTTTCTCTGCCCACCCTGAGGGTTATTAGCTTGGGTACTTCCCGCTTGTCTGGACTGGTCTAGCAGTATGAACTGGAAGGAGAAATTTCACTTAACGTTAATTTCCTTTCCTGGAATACTGCTAGACCAGTCCAGAACCCACCCAATTGTCAGTGGCAGTACTACTGATGCAGAACAGCCGACGTTTATTTTGCTCCAAAACCACCAATTGGAATATTCCGGAGATAGTCCACAAGCAGTGGCTTCAGAATTATTCTCCTAGGGATGGCGATTGATCCTTCTCCTCAGTTTATGGTTCGAGTTGATGGATTTAGTAAATTAGTGCTTGCCTGTACATAGTTGATTTCGTTAGTCTGGGTTTTTCCTTAAGTTATTGCTTGTCAAAGAATACTGACTAGGACCACTAGAGGTACACCTATACCAACCAGAGCCTGACCAATAACAGCTCTGGAGCTTTTTTCTCTGTCTCCAACATTTGCTGGCAGGGGGACATAACCCGCTTGTCTGGACTGGTCTAGCAGTATTCCAGGAAAGGAAATTAACGGTGAGTGAAATTTCTCCACGCTTTTGTTTTGCATTTGTAAAACTGTGTATAGATAGCATCAATCAATGGATCCTCAGATCCATGTATTTTACAAAATACACTAATAACATGAGATGGGTGATAATTGTGACACTTTTCCCAACGCATCTGTTCTTGGGATACTAAAAGACTGTAGAGAAATAGCTTGCTCTCACCCTTCTCTTCCCTTTTTGGCTGTGCTTCCCTTCCCCACCATTCCCCCATCCCTCCCTATACGCCGTCCTCCCGGTCCTACCTTCCCCCCTTTCAACCCCATACCCCCCTTTCCCCTCTCAGCACTCTCATTAACCCTAACCCTCTTTTCCTCGTAGTCACTAAGATGTGTGTATGTACCCCCCTCCCCCACCCGCTTCTACAGTGCTCACAAACCACCCCCTCCCCATATTCAAACCCCTCCCTGTAGCCAGGTTAATATTAAATATCTCCCTCATCATAGCAAATAACATCGTACAGTCATGTCCCACAATACACCCAACCCCCATCATTTGGTAAACAGCCAGCATTGCCCCATAATCAAACTGATATTAAATGGGTTCTTCACCATGGCAATATATGATGTAATCATGTCCCACAGGACCCATTAACCCACAGCATTCACTAAACAACCAACATTCCAAGTCAATTATCCCACATACCGCCACTTCAGGCTGTCCAGGGGGTACTTTCTCATTCTTATCCCCCTCTAACTTATACCTACATACACATCACCAGACTGGGTGTGTAGCCAACTTAACATCAATTGCAAATGCCGAAGGCCCGGGCCCTCCATTCAGTGTTGTGCTACTTTCCTCATCCATGCATATTGCAGGCTTTCTATGAACTACCAGCCATTCACAGTCCGTTTTCAACGCTCCTCATCGGTTTCCCTGGTCAGGGATGGCTGGTGCCGTGTCAGTTCCTCTACATACTTGGATGCCTCTGCAGCGAAGTTCCTCTGGGCTCCGCCGTGCATGATATGGAGCCGAGAGGGGTATTGCACAGTAAACTTGATTTTAGCCGTCACAAGCTTCTGGCAAAGGGGGGCATAAGCTCTCCTCCTTTGGCTCAGAGCCGCTGAGTAGTCCTGCACTATTCTCACCTTTGCATTGTCTTTTACAATGACCCCTGCTTTCTTAGCCATTCTCAGCACTGCTTCTTTCTGGGGGAAATGCAGGAACTTTGCCAACACCACACGTGGCCTATTATCAGTTGACTGCCTGGGCCCCACTCTATGCACTTTCTCCAACATAAGCATTCCGTATGCCTCTCCACCGCCCAGCACTTGCATACTTTAGGCCTCCACATAGGTTTTTAAAGTCCTGTCCTGTATGCTACTTGGAATGCCCAGAAAACGAAGGTTGTTGCGGCGGGAGCGGTTTTCTAAGTCATCTAGCTTGGCATCGTGCATCCATGATGCTGCTTGAAGCCTCTGTACCTCGTGCTGCAGCACCTCTACAGTCTCTTCAATCGTCCCGATTCGGACCTCCGCCTCCTTCATCCGACTCCCCAGCGACTCCACAGAGGTTTGCAAGGCATCCATTATCTCCAGAAACAAGCAGGAATGTAGTCTTCACATATGGGTATCGTCGGTACTGACGGAGCCCGTGCGGGAACGCTCCCCAGCGATGTCAGTACCAGTACCGATAGCATTGACATCGACATCGGTATCGGCTTTGCCGGCACCGTGTCATGCGATGCCTTCCGGTGCCGATACACCGGTACCGATTACCCCCGGTACCGACTTCAGTATCGGGCTCTTCAAGAGCATCCGGACAGACGGTACTTCAAATCCTCGGAGGACTCTGAGGATTCTGACAGCTCTGCTGGTACCGGGATACTTCTCCCGGAGGAGCCTTCCTCTCCTAAGCGTAGGATGTCTCCTCCAGAAGATATTTCCTTTCAGGATTTCATCAGGGAGGTGGCTCGTGGGTTGTCCATTACTGTGACTCCTGAAACAGAGCCCAGAGCTAAGGAGTTGGAGATTTTACAATATCCCAAAGCTCCTAAGGAGGTGGCTACCTTGCCTATCCATGATATTTTACATGATCTCATGTTGAGAATGTGGGAGACACCTCTTAGCACCTCTCCTCACTCTCGTAGACTGGATACTATGTATCGAGTCCCTCCTTGTCCTGGCTTACAAAAAACTCTGCTTCCCCACCACTCCATTGTGGTGGAGTCGGCTATGAGAAGGATCAGAAGTGCAAAGAGGCATGCCTCTAATCCTCCAGGACGTGATTGTAGAACCTTGGATGCCTTTGGACGTCGTACGTTCCAGGCTTCCATGCTTTCTGCCAGGATCAGTTCCTATATTTTATATATGGGAATGTTCCTTAAAGAGGTCACAGGAGATTTAAAGGTTTTGAGCCCTCTTCTTCCTGAGGACAGAAGGCAGGATTTTCTCACACTGGTTAAACATGCCCAAAAATGCAATGTGTGCCTTCGAGTCAGTCCTGACTCCTGGCGACCCAGAGGCTCCTGGGTTTTCTTGGCAGTGTCACCGGAAGTAGATTGCCAGGCCTTAAACATGCCCAGGATGTTTCAAAGTTTGTCAATCATGCAGCTTTTGACTGTTTTGAGTGCATAAGCAGAACCTCTGCCATTGCCATAGGTGCACGAAGAATTGCTTGGCTCCAGGCATTCGATTTGGAGCTCTGGGTGCAGGACAAACTGGGAAATATCCCTTGTACAGGTGAGAATCTATTTGGCAAGAATTGGCAAGAAAAAGCCAATGAGATGGATGCTGACAACTCTACTTTGGATAGGCTATCCAAAGGCACAGCTGATCCTGCCAGAAAGAAATCTTTCAAGAAGCCTTTCTTCTCGAAAAAGAAGAGATTTTATCCCTCTTAGTCCCAACAGGGACATTCTGCAGGTCAGCTTGTCCGAAAGGGTCAGCAACCACCTAAACAAAGTAAAGCAAAGACTGCCAAGCCTCAAACGTCTCAGCAGTCTCAGCCTCCACAAGGCCTTTGACTTTCATCTAGAGAACTTAGCCTTCCTGGCCCTCAATGGACCAGAGCCTTCCACCATTCCAGGAAGGTTATGTCACTTTGCCCCCAGGTGGGAGCAGATAACAGCAGAAAATTGGACACTCTCCATTATAAAAGAGGGGTACAAGCTGCACTTTCTGTGCATGCCCCCTCCCACAATGGTAAGACAGTTCAATTCTCAGACCTCTCTCATCAACCTGTTAGATCAAGAGGTCACTATACTTCTTTCCCAATGGGCAATAGAAGAAGTACCCATTAATCAACTGGGTACAGGGTTTTGCTCCCCCTATTTCCTTATCCCAAAGAAAACAGGGGGATACAGACCTATTTTGGACCTCAGGGAAAAGGAGAAATTCAAAATGATGTCTCTAGGAACTCTGCTGCCATACCTTCAGTCAGGATTGGCTTTGTTCTCTAGATCTCAAGGATGCGTACACCCATGTTCTCATCCATCCAACTCACAGAAAGTTCCTTCGGTTCCTTTTCCAAGGAAAGTACTACCAATACAGGGTGCTTCCTTTTGGCCTGGCCTTAGCTCCAAGAGCGTTCACGAAATGCATGGCTGTGGTAGCAGCATTTCTACGCACTCTAGGCATATTTGTCTTCCCCTACTTGGACGACTGGCTCATTCGAGCTCCATCAGAGTCAGAGCCCAGGACTTCCCTATCTTGCACAATGCGTATCCTTCAGTATTTGGGTCTGGTCATAAACATCCCAAAATCCAGTCTAACTCCCACTCAGTCTCTAGAGTTCATAGGAGCTTTGCTGGATACCAAAGAGGTAAGGGCCTATCTCACCCAGGTCTGTTGCCTTTGCATGGTGCAGTTAGCTTCTCAAGCAGTGCTAAAACCTCTTCTCACTGCCCGAGAAATGCTACAACTACTAGGCCACATGGCATCCACCGTGCATGTGGTTCCTTATGCTCGCCTCCATATGAGACTACTCAATCAAGAAATTCCCAATGTCGCTAGTATTCAAAAGATACAAAATCAAAAAGAATACTGCTAATCCCCAACCACAATCATCACCAAATTTTTGTCGGGCATATTTTTGTCGGGCATTTTTGCCGAGGACTCGGCGTTTTTTGGGTTATTGGAACAGACGGACACACTATTTTCTCATTGAGGACACTTGAAGCAGAAGCTTGTCACTTCAAAACGTGCACGTCGTGTAATTGAGCAAGATAAGTGTGGACTTGTTTGAAGTTTGAAGTTTCAGAATAAATACTTGTTGGATAAAGAACAAAGGAAAATAAATTTAAAAAAGGGGCATGTACTGCGTGAGATGTAGAGGGTTTTCCTCTTCGCCTTGTGGTTTATGCCCGACAAAAATTTGGTGATGGTTGTGGTTGGGGATTAGCAGTATTCTTTTTGATTTTGATTTCGCCTCCATATGAGAGCAGCCCAGTGGACTTTATCCACCCAATGGACTCAGGCATCAGGGTGCCTGTCAGACAAAATAGCAAACACAAATTGCCTTATTTTGTCCCTCCAATGGTGGCAGTCCACTCAGAAGCTGTTGCTGGGGTCCCCTTTTCAACAACCCTTACCCCAGGCAACTCTTACAACAGATGCTTCACCAATGGGTTGGGGAGCTCATCTACAAGACCTCTCCACCCAAGGCACCTGGACTCCACAGGAGACTCATCTACATATCAGTCTCTTAGAGCTCAGAGCAATCTTCCTTGCTCTTCGAGTGTTCCATACCCTGCTCAGCTACAAGATGTCCTCATTCATACAGACAATCAGGTAGCCATGTTCTACGTGAACAAGCAGGGGGGAACAGGCTTTGCAACGAAGCTTTGCGACTATGGGTCCTCGCCAGACAGCATCAGATTCACCTCCTGGCAGTTTATCTTCCAGGCATTCAAAACTCTTGGGCAGACAGACTCAGTCGAGTTCTGCTTCCACACGAATGGTCTCTACATGCGGACCAGGTGACCAAGATTTTTCAAATTTGGGGAACCCCGGACATAAACCTCTTTGCAAGTCCATTGAATGCCAAACTTCCCTGGTTCTGTTCCAGAATTCCGGCTCAGGGTTCTCAGGCCAGGGATGCCTTCCTCCTTCACTGGGGTCAAGACTTCCCTTATGCCTTTCCACCCATTCCCCAACTATGTTATAGGAATTTTACCTCATGTATATAGCATATTTCATGTAAATAGTTCATGTATATAGTTCAGCCCCTGTTATCCAAGTTTATATTCCTGTTCGATGTAAAACCAAACAGAATGTGTGTATTGGTCACTTTGTTATACTGTAAACCGCGCTGATGCCGAATAGTGCGGTATATAAGCAAATGTAATAAATAAATAAATAAAAATAAATAAATAAAATTCCCAAAACCCTGTTCAAGCTTCAGAGAGACAGGGGGCGGATGATTCTCATAACTCCACATGGCCACGGCAAGTGTGGTACCCCCTGCTTCTACATCTCTCTCAAGCCCCCTCCCTGGAGTAAGGGTCTGCTCCAGATCTCCTGTCACAGTAGGACGGAAGGTTATGGCATCCCAATCCCCATTCTCTGCACCTCAGAGCTTGGTTGCTGAAGGCCTAGATCTTAACTTTCCTCAGCAAGTAAAGGATATCCTTTATGCTTCCAGAAAACCTTCCACTAGATGCTCTTATGCTTTCAAGTGGAAAAGGTTTACCATATGGTGTTCGCAGAAGGGTCTTAACCCCTTAGCAATACCTCTGGAATCATTACTTGAGTATCTCCTTCATTTATCCAATGCAGGACTTAAGACTAACTCAGTAAGGGTCCACTTGAGTGCTATTGCAGCTTCTTTCAAGCCTCTAAATGGACAACCTATCTCCTCCCATCCTCTTATAGCAAGATTTATGAGAGGCCTTCTAACTAAGCCTCCCATTAGGCCACCACCGGTGGCATGGGACTTAAACCTGGTTCTTGGTCAGCTCATGAAGCCACCTTTCGAACCCTTAGCTATTTCCTCTTTAAAATTTCTTTCTTGGAAAGTTATTTTTCTTATTGCAATCACATCAGCACGTCGCATCAGTGAGTTGCAAGCACTAGTGGCTGATCCACCTTATGCAAGGTTTCATCATGACAAGGTAGTCCTTAGGACTTATCCACACTTTATGCCAAAGGTGGTCTCGCCTTTTCATCTTAACCAAACGGTCTACCTGCCTGTGTTCTTTCCAAGACCTCAGCATTAAATGCAGAAAGGAATCTTCATACTTTGGACTGTAAAAGAGCTTTAGCCTTTTACTTGCAAAGAACACAGCAACATAGAAAGTCCTCCCAACTCTTTGTTGCTTTTGATCCTTCTCATTTGGGACTTCCAGTTTCCAAGAGAACACTGTCCAACTGGATTGCACAGTGTATTTCCTTTGCCTATCAGAGTAAGAACCTTCCTCTGGAGGGCCATGTCACTGCTCACAATGTGAGAGCCATGGCAGCTTCAATGGCTCATCTGCACTCTGTGTCTATCGACGACATCTGTCGAGCAGCCACTTGGGCCTCAGTTCATACCTTCACAGCCCATTACTGCTTAGACAAGGACTCCCGCCGGGATGCCTTGTTTGGTCAGGCTGTTCTCCAACACCTGTTCCATACCTAATCAAGTCCTCCCCGCCATCCCAGGTTGGATGCCAGAGATCCATGGGGGGAAGTGGAGCCCTGTCTCAGGGACACACAACTTCTGGGGTCTCTCCCTGGCATCTAAAGCTAGGGAGTCCCCATATGTGAAGACTACATTCCTGCTTGTTCCTGGAGATAGCATAGTTATTCACCTGTAATAGGTGATCTCCGGGAATAGCAGGAATTTAGTCTTCACAACCCACCCACCTCCCCTAGGAGTTGTTTCTCTCTATCTGTCTCTTTCTCTTTCCCTCTCTCTCTCTCTTTGTCTCAGCTTTAAACTCAACTGGAGAGAGGCAGTTGGGAAAGGTGGGAAGGCAGCATGCAGGCACTGTGGGATGCTCCCAAAAACTTCCTAATTGGACACTGGGGAGCGTTCCCGTGCGGGCTCCGTTGGTACCGATGATACCCATATGTGAAGACTAAATTCCTGCTGTTCCCAGAGATCACCTGTTACAGGTGAGTAACTATGCTTTACCGTGGAGAGCATCTAATAGAACCGCCAGTGCATTGGACACCGTAGCTGAGATCTCCTCAATGGCTGCCGGAGATACAGGCAAGGAGGGTGCTGGGGCTGATTCCGCCATCTTGGAGTGCCCGGTCATCCGCTCTTTTTCGCGCATGCCCACTTTTGCTGCCGCCGCCATATCCCGCTCTCCGTAAAGGGCACCCGACGGGCTTTCCGCTTCTCCTCCCCCGTTTTCAGCGAAGCCTTAAGGCTTAAAAACGGCTTGTTTTGTTGGCGGGAGATGGGGGGACCTGGAGCTCGAGCAGATCACAACCTCCCGATCTCACCACATCACGTGACCTCGTTCGTAGAGAAGTAGCTTAAATATTTACCCCAAGTGATACTGCTGGATGTAATAGGGTGAATTCAGAAATAATATTGGAAGATATTGCTTCACACAAAAGATATAAATGCATGGAACAGCTCATGGTATTTTAATTCAAAACAAGTATTGCCCTTGCTGTTGAGAAATTTGAAATACTGCCTAGGACACACAGGGTTCATATTTTAAGTGTAAGTGTCCAGCAGAGGAAGTAATTTATTTTATTGTCATAGGATTTTTTTCAGGTATGATTTGTACACTTGATTGTGTTTGAAAAGGTTCTGCTTTTTCACTGCTAGTTTCAAGATAATTCCTCTCATAAGATGATGCTACTTAATTGGATGGTTTTCAAGAACAACCTTATAGAAACGTGACAGCAGATAAAGACCATATGGCCTATCCATATCTGCCCTTCCATATCAACTGTTGCAGTCCCTTTTTTGCCTTTAGAGATTCAATTAATACATTTTAATAGAATGTTAGTCTAACCCCCCCCAGGGGCGGCCCAAGGGGGGTGCGGGGCCATGTGCGGAGACTCGGTGCAGGGCCTCATTTGCATAAGGGGCCTCATTTGCATAAATATTTGCATAATGTTACCATATACTAACTTTTAGTAAACATGCCTCTTAATGAGTGTATGGATAAAGAAAGACTAAAAGATTTCTACATTACTATAATCCAGTGCCAACCACCAGACACATTAGGAAATACTACAAACACTGCCCATTTAGAACCCATAGCAAACCCGCCGTATCCTAACAGCACTACCAGGACTCACAAAGCACCATACCCTAACTATCAAAAGGCAACACTGCAAATATTAAACCAATACATTTCAGAGAACAACAATACATGACCTACTGGGGAAAGAGAACAAGTGGCAATGTCAAATAGGAATTACATAAACAGAATACCTCAGCTCAGTTACACATGCAGAACATAGACCATCACCAAACAAGGAATCACAATTTAGAAACAGGAAGACAATAATTAAACTGGGAATCCCAAAAGCCAAACTTGGAATGTACAACACTGTAGAAATAAAACTATACATTAATTTGCTCTTGTACTAAACAAAGCGCAGACGTTAATGATGAACATTTACCAGAGCTGACATATTCCAATTAATAAATTCAAAATAAAGAGAGATTTTTCTACCTTTTGTGCCTTTTTTTTCAGCTGCAGTTGCTCCAGCCACTTTCTTCTGGTTTCTTCGTGTCTTCTGCTAACTCTCCATCGTCTGCTGTCCATTTGTCCTTTCTTCTCTCTTCTAGTTTTTTTCCATTCTCTCTCTACATCTGCTTTAACATACTAATCTTTCTCCTTTTGCTCTTTCCTCATTCCTGTTTCATCCACTCAAATTTTACCCCTCCATCCTCAATCCACAGTTACTCTCCCCAATACCCGGCCAATTGTAGATTTTTTATCCCTCCCACACAAAATATTTTCCCCTCTCCATTTTACTCTCCCAGCCCCATCCCATTCTAATCCTCCCCCAACATCAGCTCCCTTCTAGTTCCAGCCTCACCCAGCATCCATTCCCTTCTAGTCCCTGCATCAGCCCATTTCCAGTCCTAGCCCCCCATCAGCCCATTTCCAGTCCTAGCAACCCCCCAACCACTGTTCCCTCTAAGCTGTGTGCGTGTGCGCGCGCACACACCTTGCCGAGCGAGTGCACATACTTTACAACAGAGTTCACAAATATTACGGTTCTGATTCTGATAGAAAACTACACAGAAATCTTAAAATTTAAAAGTTGTTGTGTATTTATGGTTTTCACAAGTTCTACAATATTTTCTAGTGCAATCAATGTGGTGTACATACTGTATTCTGATGTGTAGTCAAATTTTAAAGTATATAGCTCTGAGTGTCGTTATGTGGCGCACAAAAATTTAACCTTCCTTCAAAAGCTGCACAGCTGATATTTTATGCGCACACAGCCTACAGAAAGTTAGAGGGAACATTGCCCCCAACCCAATACCTGTCCTAGCCCCCCCCATCAACCCACTTCCAGTCCTAACCCATCACTCCATTTTCAGTTTAAGCCCCCCCTATAACCCATTACCAGTCCTAACCCCCCATCAGCCCACTTCCAGTCCTAACCCCCATCAACCCATTTCCAGTCAGCCCCCCATAGCCCATTGCCAGTCCTAACCCCCCCATCAGCCCACAGCCCATTACCAGTCCTAACCCCATCAGCCCACCTCCAGTCTTAATCCCCCCAGCCCATTTCCAGTCCTAGCAACCCCCCCAACCCATTACCAGTCCTAGCCCCCCATAGCCCATTCCCAGTCCTAATCCCACCAGCCCATTTCCAGTCCTAATCCCCCATCACCCAATTTTCAGTTTAAGCCCCCCCCCCCCATACCCCGTTACCAGTCCTAACCTCCCCATCGGCCCACTCCCAGTCCTAATCCCACCAGCCCATTTCCATAAGAACATAAGATATGCCATACTGGGTCAGACCAAGGTCCATCAAGCCCAGTATTCTGTTTCCAACAGTGGCCAATCTAGGTCATATGAACCTAGCAGTTTCCCCAAAAGACACAGGTTCTGCAATGCTTGTACTGGGTCAAGCATTGATATCTTCGGTCACTTCTTAATAATGGTTTATGGACCTTTCCTCCAGGAACTTGTCCAAACCTTTTTTAAACCCAGCTACACTAACAGCCTTTACTACATCCTCCGGTAACAAATTCCAGAGTTTGATTACACGTTGAGTGAAAAAATATTTTCTTTTATTAGTCTTAAATAGTTTACCCTGTAGTTTCATTGCATGTCCCCCTAGTCTTTTTATATTCTGATAACGTAAACAATCGATCTACGTTTACCCGTTCCACTCCATTAATTTATAGACTTCTATCATATCTCCCCTCAGCCGTCTCTTTTCCAGGTTAAAGAGCCCTAACCTTTTTAGCCTTTCTTCATAGGAGTATCCTTCCATCCCCTTTACCATTTTGGTGGCTCTTTTCTGAACCTTCTCTAAAATCGCTATATCCTTTTTAAGATACGGTGACCAGAATTGCACACAATATTCAAGGTGCGGTCTCACCATGGAACGATATAGAGGCATTACAATATCCCCTGTTTTATCCTCCATTCCTTTCCTTATCATACCCAGCATTCTATTTGCTCTCTTGGCCGCCGCTGCACACTGGGCCGAGGGTTTTAACATGGTATCCACAATGACGCCCAAATCATTGTATCCACAAAGACGCTTAAATCATGGTATCCACAAAGACCAGTTGCGAAGAGGAAGCTGCGGCATTTGCCGCATACTGCACATAAGGCCCTTTCAGTGTTGGCCATGTGCACGAGGCATAGGCCCCCTCCCCTCCTCCTATTCACTGCAATCCCGGCATTCCACGGTAGGTTCTGGGCCCCAAAATGCAGCCCAGCACTAAGATAAACAGTTAACACAGGTTTATGCTCATCCTCCTTCAGGAGACTGAGAAATACTGGCTCTGCAGGGGTGCACAGGCTACTTAAGAAGAGTTCTTTGGTTTGTTTGTTTTCAGTTTTCATCTGCTGGTAGATGAGCATAACCCAAGTGTCTGGACTGGAATGGATGGACAAACTGGAATTTTGCATTATTCAGACTTCTTAACACCAAATTTTGAATTGTATATGCAGAATTCCAGCAGGAGTAGAAGTTTCTCACTCTAACATGCATTCCTCTATAAGGAGAAAGGAAACTCAGAGGCTCAGTAACAGTTTTGTTTCCCACTCACATTGGGCTGACAGTGGCTGAGTGTACCAAATAAGCCAGCAATGCTGCAAAAAAAGCATTCACAAGCCCTTTGAGAAGGAAACCCCAGTCTCTGCACAAAATATATAGTAGCCTGGCTAAGGATAGTCACTGTGAAAACCAGATATAAAATAAAGGGGGAGGGGGGAATCGTGGGTAGCTGTAATTGAAGTTTTTGAACTGTGGCCGAGATCCAGTGCCCATAACCAAGCTGAAGGTCCTAAAGGAGCAGTATAAAACTAATAGCAACTCCTCAAAACTCCTCAACTCCTCCAGTCCTAATCCCCCATCACCCAATTTTTAGTTTAAGCCCCCCCATAGCCCATTACCAGTCCTAACCCCCCATCAACCCCACTTCCAGTCCTAATCCCATCAGCCCATATACAGACTTAGCTCCCCCATAGCCTATCACCACTCCTAACCCCCCCCAGCCCCCCCATAGCCCATCACCACTCCTAACCCCCCCCCAGCCCATCACCACTCCTAACCCGCCCAGCCCAGCCAAGCCTAGGGAAAATTTAAAAAAAAAAAGCTGTCTGCTGCCGCTGCCGGGGCCGCCGCGGCAGAATCGAGTGTGCCGCGGGGTCCCCCCTGCCCAGCAGAGCCTGCCCTCCCCTGTATCACCTCTCTCTTTCAGCTTCAGTCACACGCGCCGGCTTTCAGAGCGCGAAGGAACTAGTTTCCCTTTCGCGGCTCTGTTAAGCCCGCGGGGGCTGATGGGAACTTCCCATCAGCCCCCGCGGGCTTAACAGAGCAGCGAGGGAGAAACTCTCCCCTCGCGCTCTGAAAGCTGGCGCGTGTGACTGCAGCTGAAAGAGAGGTGATACAGGGGAGGGCAGGATCTGCTGGGCAGGGGGGGCCCCGCGGCACACTCGATTCTGCCGCGGCGGCAGCGGCAGCAGACAGCTGTTTTTTTTTTTTTTTTAAATTTTACTTTTCGATCAGAATGTTTTTTGTGCGGGGCCCCCTGAAATGCGGGGCCCTGTGCAAAAAACATTCTCGCTCAATGGACGGGCCGGCCCTGACCCCCCCCCAGTAAGGAAAGCTTTGTTTAACATATATAAAACTCCTTAGTCACAGTACTGACTTAAGAGAAGTTGTACCTGGAAGGTAAGGGGTGGGAGGGTGAAGGGAAGGCTAGATGGTGAGGATGCAAGTAATCGAAGACAGACGACAGCTGTGTAGAACCCAGCTTAAATGAGACCAGGAAGGATTCCATCTTGAATAGGACCTTCATCTTCAGCTATTATAATCTGCTCTCTTCATACGTCTTAAAATCAAAGAATTATCTGCTCAAACATATTTTGCTTTATTTTAGATTTTCTGGTCAGACTCCGGTGAGCTTGTTTGTATTGCCACTGAGGAATCATTCTTCATTCTAAAATATCTGTCTGAGAAAGTGGCAACAGCACAGGAAACCCACGAAGGGGTGAATGAGGATGGCATTGAAGATGCGTTTGAGGTAAGACAAATCAATAACCAAGACATGATGGAGTGACTGAAGAATACTAAGCAAGAATAGAACCATTACATTTATGAGACAGGCCGTACATTTAAAGTGTTCATGAAAGTGCTTGTATTAATCCAGCTAACTTTTTTTTTACCTATCAGCCTGGTAGATAAGATCAAGCCTTCTTATAGTATTAAAGGACCTTTTCTGTTATACCATTCAAGGAGATATATGGA
Organism: Ichthyophis bannanicus; assembly: GCA_033557465.1. Taxonomy (NCBI): domain Eukaryota; kingdom Metazoa; phylum Chordata; class Amphibia; order Gymnophiona; family Ichthyophiidae; genus Ichthyophis; species Ichthyophis bannanicus. The sequence goes on along the minus strand of CM066038.1, from coordinate 386,678,770 downwards.
ACCCAAATGGGGCATGAAGCCTGATTAATGAACTTGTTAGTTATTAGAATTCTATCTTCTGCATTTTCTTGCAAAGATTTCAAACAGGTTTTAATTTTCTGTAAGTAGCAACCTGTAGCTTCAATGGAAAGGTCTCATTGGTAGAATATACCACGTATTTCTAGTTCCTGCTATAAAATATTAAACGTGTCATTTTTGTCTATTTCGTTATAATTCTTTCAGGAACTCCTTTCCTCCTTAAGTGGCATGATAGGAGGCCTGTAGGACCTTGCTCAGGCTAACTCATTCATTGGATATTTTTATTGTTTGTTTTTTTATGCTCCCAAGTATCATTCAGTAGTATGCTGAAAATATTTAATCCGTTACCATAATATCTGAGGAACACTCCTGCTCTTGAGGAAAAATCACTTTTCTGATTTGTCCAGCCACAACAAGGACAGAATATCATTCTTGAAAATAGGTTTCCCTTGTGGAAGTGTGATACACTCCAGACAGGCATGAGGTTGCCACATGGACTTATTTTTTTTAGGAAACTAGTTCACATTGCATATATTTTGATGTGCATTGAGGAGGGTTTTTTTTTTTTTGGTTTGCTTAAGAAAGGAAAGCATGCTGAAGCATGGTTTCAGGAATGTTTTTCAACACTGATCTGTAGATGGGTGTGGATATGGTGGAAATGTGTATGGAATATAAATCTTTTGGGGGTTCTAAGTGAGAATGGGAAGGGCTTGTGGAGGGATGGATATAGGAGTGTATTGGTTGTGAGGAGGGAGCAGATGAATGGAAGTATGTGTGGGGTAGGTGAGTGAGGATGTATAAGGAATTGAGCGGCTGTATATGGGGGAGGTAGTATGTTGTAAGATGTGGGTTATGGTGGGTGGGTGGATATATGATTGGGTGGCAGATAAAGGGAGAGAGATACTGTATATGAAGTTGAGGTGGTTGTGTATGTACAGGGGAGTCTACCTGTGTGTGGCTTGTTGTGGGTGTGGAAATGGCAGATGTTGAAAAGTGTATGTATGTGTGACTTTGGAAATTTAGGGGAAGGGGCTTTGAAAGCACCTTTTTCTATCCATTGCCAGATGTTTCACTTGCTGCCCATGGAAGTACTGGACAGACAAAGTACTGACTAAGTTCTGGAAGGGTTGGGAGGGGGGATGGAAGGAATTTTGGATTAGAGCGATGATCTGCATTATAACAGATCATATAACTTTTAACAGTTTCCCATAGGAAATGACGGTATTTTTTTTCTTTTGAGGCTTCTCTGAAAATACTGACTTGATGTTTCTTGTTTTTGAATTCATTCAATATATTCACATTTTCTTCCTGCTTAAATTTCTGTCCCTTTTTTTTTTTGGAGAGTTGCTGTGCCTACAGATTGACACGCACACCCCAATCCATTTTTATATAATTCTTTCCCGTCTTCCATATATTGGAAAACTGTAAAATCCTCTCTTTTGCAGGTTCTTGGTGAGATTCAGGAGATTGTGAAAACAGGATTGTGGGTAGGTGACTGCTTTATTTATACCAGCTCCGTCAACAGATTGAACTACTATGTTGGAGGAGAAATTGTCACTATTGCACACTTGGACAGGTAACTGTTTTAAATAACATTTATTCAGTACAGTAAACACTTGTTTTTTGTAATTTCATTTCCTTAAACAAGATGTTTAGCAAGGTGTACTCTATATGTTCTTTGAGCGCTGTATTATATAATAGGATACCTAAGTTGAAATGGCAGGAAGGAAACAATTTCACTTACCGTTAATTTCCTTTCCTGGAATCCTGCTAGACCAGTCCAGACAAATGGGTTATATCCCCCTGTCAGCAGATGTTGGAAACAGAGAAAATACCAGAAGCTTCTGCGACCATCCCTAGTACCTAGAGAGGATCTTCTAGGGATCGCCTTCAGTATAATCCTACAAAAGCAGTGAAACAATCTGGTTATGAGCAGCTGCACAAAGGTGCAACTATGTACAGCATTAGAACACATGTACAACCTGCTCCAGAATGAGCACAAACAAAGATGCAACAATGCGCCTGACTGCACTACCATAATGGCTCTAAAAAAAGGTGGCGATCCATGAGTATACAAAGAGGGTGGGTGCTGGACTGGTCTAGCAGGATTCCAGGAAAGGAAACTAACGGTAAGTGAAATTTCTCCTTCCAGCACATCCTGGTAGACCAGTCCAGACAAATGGGCAGTACACAAGCTATTCTGCCCAAGGGAAGACACAGCCGCTGTCATAACAGAAGATGCCCAAACTGTGCTGATACTCTGGCTTGGAGGTCTAGGTGATAATGATGGGCAAAGGTGGACAAGGAGGACCATGTCGCCGCCCCACAAATGTCAAGAGGGGCTGCCTGCAACTGTTCTGCCCAAGAAGATGCTTGAGCGCTTGTTGAGTGAGCCCGCAACCCTACTGGAACAGGCCATCCATGGAGGATATAAGCAGACTTGATAGCTAGCTTAATCCAGTGAGCAATTGAAGATTTGGATGTGGCCAGGCCTTTGTGGGGGGCCATAAAACGGAACAGAGAGATGATCGGTTTTGTGAATACCTCAGTCATTTTGAGGTAGCGTCTCAAGATTCAGGGAACATCAACTGCCCGGAGTCGAGCTCTTTCGGGAAGGAAGGGAGTGAAATTGTCTAATTTCAGGTGGTACGCCATGAGAACCTTTGGGAGGAACGAGGGCACTGGCCGAAGGGAGACAACTTCCGTAAAGATAACTAGGTACAGTTCCCGGCAGGACAGAGCTTGGAGCTCAGATACTCAGCAGGCTGAAGTGACTGCAGCGAGGAAGGCCACCTTGAAGGACAAATCCCGTAATGCAACCTTGGCCAATGGCTCAGACGGGGGGTTTGCATAAGACACTGTAGCATGAAGGTCAGGTCCCAGGGCAGGACAACAGAGTGCCGGTGCAGGCGCAAGACTCTCACCCCACACATAAAACAACCAATATCTGCTTGAGATGCAATGGAGCGGCCAGTGATAGGATCCCGGAAACAGGTGAGAGCTGCCACTTGCACTCACAAGGAAACAAGGGCAAGACCTTTATCAAAGCCATCCTGCAAGAAGGACAGAATGTCCGTCACCTGCGCACGGCAGGGGGAGAGAGACTGCTGGGCGCATCATGTCTTGAAGAGCTTACACACCCTAGCATAGGCAAGTGAAGTAGAAGGCCCGTGTGCTTTCAGTAGCATATGGACCACCTTATGCAAATACCCCTTGCGAACTAGTTGGCGCCTCTTGAGTGCCAGACCATAAGTGAGTAGGGAGCTGGATCATCTATGACCACCGGACTCTGTCACAAGAGCCACCTGTAAGCCCCCAGTGGCAGCATGATTGTGGTGCTGAGGCGAATGAGGACGGCATACCAAGGACACCGCAGCCAATCCGGTGCTACCAAGATTATGGGCTCAGGGTGACATTTGATACGACAGAGAACTCGGCCTATGAGAGCCCAAGGCAGAAAGAGATACAGGAGCACAGACACTGGCCAGGGCTGGACAAGAGCATCCAGGCCCTGTGAGCCAGGTTCTCTCTGGAGGCTGAAGGCGTCCATCACTTTGGCATTTTCTTCCATCGCCATCAAGTCCACGGGAGGCTGTCCCCAGAGTCACATTATCTTCTGGAAGGTCCAAGGGGCAGGCTCCCATTTGCTGGGGTCCAGGGGGTGGCGACTGAGGAAGTCTGCCTGCACATTCTCCACCCCCACAGTATGCTGTGCTGAGAGAGTTTGGAGGTGGCACTCTGCCCAAGGGAAGAGAAGACTTATCTCCTTTGCCATGCTGGGACACTTGGTGCCCCCTTGTTAGTTGAGATTGCCATGACTGTGGCCTTTGTCGCACAATATGCAAACTGCCTGATGGTGCAACAAAGGCCAGGAGAGCCAGGCGGACCTCTTGGGCTTCTAAGCGATTGATGGTCCATCGAGATTTCCGAGGCATCCATGCATCTTGTGCAGTCTGAGTGCTGCAATGGGCTCCCCAGCCGGAGAAGCTGGCATCAGTTGTCACCAGAGTCCAACGTGGAGCTTCTAGTGGCATGCCCTGCAATAAGTGATCAGACGAAAGCCACTACTGTAGACTGGCTCGAACTGCCCGGGGGAGCTGGGGCCACAGGTCATAGTCCTCAGAGACTGGTGACTAGCGAGACAGGAGAGAACGTTGAAGGGGTCATGTATGTGCTCGAGCCCAGGGCACCATCTCGATCGTGGCCCCCATGGCCCCCCAGGACCTGAAGGTGATCCCACACTCTGGGCCAAACCTGCAGGAGGAAGGCTCGGAGTTGAGTTACAAACTTGCGATGGTGATTGGGGGTGAGAAAGACACAGCCCACTGCGGTGTTGAAGCGTATATCGAGGAATTTCAGGAATTGAGATGGCTGTAAGGAGCACTTGCCTTGATTGACTACCCATCTGAGACTCCGGAGAAAGTGGATAACTTGTTGCAGTGCCTTTGTCGCTTCCTGGTGGTATTTTGCTCGAATGAGCCAATTGTCCAGGTAAAAGTGAACCCAGATGCCCTTGCGACAAAGAGCAGCTGCGACCATGACTTTGAAGAAGGTTCAGGGAGCCGTCGCCAAGCCAAAGGGCAGTGCACGGAACCGGTAGTGCTCTAAGCATGGCAAACTGCAGGAAGTGCAGCTGATCTTCGTGAATGGAAATGTGTAAATAGGCCTCTGCGATGTCCAGCGATGCGAGGAATTCCCCTTGACACACGGCGAGGATGACTGTGCGAAACGTTTCTATGCAAAACCAGGCTACTGGCAGAGACCGGTTGATGCTCTTGATGTCTGAGATGGGTTGGTAGGAGCCATCCTCCTTCGGAAAGATAAAGTACATGGAGCAATGTTCTGAACCCCTGTCGGGCAGGGACAATAGACAGATAGCTTGGAGGTGCAACAGGCACTGAAGGGTGGCTCGCACCACCGCTCTCTTGAGGGCAGAGCTGCATGGAAAGATTAGGAAGGCATCCTTGATGGGCTTGGCACACTCTAGTATGTAACTGTAGCGAATAATGTCGAGCACCCACTGATCGGTGATTATGGAAGCCCACTGCAGGGAGAAAAGTGTCAAGCGACTGCCGACCAGCGGAAGCAGGTGGCTCCAGGGAACTTGGCAGTGGAGGAATAATTGTCCCGAAAGGACTGCTACGTTTTAGATCCTGACTGACCTGCTGTAAAGGACGAATCAGGCTTGCCAGGACGATATCTCCTAGAATCTCGGAAGCGGGCTCTGGAAGATGTAGAGGAAGATGCTCAGGAGTCAGAGTGTCAAGATATGGCCTTGGGCCTCTCTTCTGGTAGACGTTGAGGCTTGACCTCCTCAAGGTCTTTGATGAGCTTCTCTAAATCATCACCAAAGAGAAGTCGGCCCTTATAGGGCAGTTGAGTGAGGCAAGCCTTAGAAACTGCATTGGCTGGCCAATTATGGAGCCATAGCCAGTGGCGGGGCCACTGTGACAGCCACCACCAAGCGGGCAGCCAGGCGAAGAAGGGCATCTGCCAGGAAGACCGATAAGACTCCAGGCTTGCTGCCTCCGAATCCTGCAGGAGGAGTTAAATCCAATACAGAAGAGCTCGGGCAGCCAGACCTCCACAAACGGAGACTTGGAGTGTGAGTGATGAGGAGGAAAAAGCCGTCTTTAAGAGACCTTCAACTTTGTGGTCCTGCGGATCCTGGAGGGCTGCTCTGCCCTCCACAGGGATGGTAGTATGCTTTGTCACCACTGTGACCAAAGCATCAATTTTAGGGTAACAAAATCAGTTATTAATGTCCTTGGAAGACCAGATGTAGGAGCGCCCCAAGCACTTCGTGGAACACAGGGAGGCGGGCATCTGGGGCATCCCATTCCAGAGAGACCATCTGACAGAGCTCCAGTGGGAATGGAAAGGCTTTGGGAGGCTTTTTGATCTCCACCAAAATGAGATCAGCTTGAGGCTTGTTATAAGCCGCATCCTGATGGTCTGGAACGTCTTGAAATCCAGAGAGCCAGAGAGCTTCTGCGGAACAATCTGATGTCTTGAATGTCATTGTGGTCGTTCTGGAGGTCTTCAACAGGAGACCACTCGCTGTCCTCTCAATCAGACAGACTGTCCATACTGCCTTGTGCCGAAAGACGTTCGCCCTTCTGAATCGTGGCTGAGTCCCAGTCCTCAGTAGCCCAGGACACCTCTTTGGGTAGGCGGGTAGCCTTCAAGGTGGGCTGAGAATCTCTGGCTCTCTTTCTGGAGGCCATAGCGGGCATGACAGCCCCTGTGGCAGGGCAAGCAGGGGCAGAATCAACTTTCCAGAGGTCCCAGGCTCGTTAAAATAAAGACATGAAGAGATCCAAGTCGGGATCTGAAATGGAGGGCCCTTGGGAGGTCCCTGAGCTTTGTGGTAGCAGTAAGGGTAGGGGAGGGGCATCAGCCACAGGAGAAAGTGGAACAGGGGGGAGAGGAGGCTTGATTGTGAACCTGAGAGTGATGTTTTCCCTGTGATGACTCCCCAGGGTCTGTCACACACACTGCGCACAGCCGGTCCGTGAGGTAGCAGTGTTTCTGCCCACAGGCCAGGCAGTGCTCCAAAGTGGAAGGCATGGTAACCGGAGAGGGCTCACTGGTGGATGCTGTGTTCGTGAGCCAGAAACTGCCACCAAAAGAGCGCCCCCGGGAGACGTGAGTGCTGGAGCAGAAAGAAAATGGTCACCGCCGCAAGGTGTGCACCATGCGGCAGGCCCAATGCGAATGATCTGTTGGTGCGGAAGCCTCTGTAATGTGGCGGACAAGTCTTGAATTCACTGGACTGAAGCCCCGGAGGGGGAGGGGGGGATTACTCACTGTGGTCACTGGAGCCATTCAGCAGAACCTGTCAGTGCGGAGCCCGAAGCAGAGGGAAGAGGGGAGGGCAAGCTATGCTAACACTGGAGCCAGTGTAAAATAAAAAACAACTAAAGAGGAAGAACCGTCCACTGCAGTGAAGGAATGCTGGAGGATACCCCAAGTCCGCCCCACTCAATGGGAAGCACTCTGATCCACACGATCTGGGCGTCACCCAGTTAGCTAGTGGGAAACTCCAGTGAAGCACTGGACACATCCACCAGTTTTAAAAAGGAACTCAAAATTAGCATTGACAGGGACACTCAGAAGGACTGCCAGGAGCTAAGGAGAAAGCATCCATATCTGTTGGAGACAGAAAAATACTGATTCTCCAGGACCAAGCAGGAAGTCAGTCCTCACTTATGGGTGACGTCGGCGCCGACGGAGCCCTCGCGGAGCAATTTTCCCCAGCTTTCAAAGAAAGCCTTTGGGAATTGCAGCGCGCATGCGCGGTAGTCTTCCCGCCCGAAGGTGCCATCTTAGCCAGTCTTCTTTTTTCCGCGGAGCCCTACAGACGTCCCCGTCTTGTCCCCGCGAAAAAGTTGATTTTCCTCTGTATTTATCCTTTTTTTTTCTTTCGGTTCGACGCCGGTCGTTTTCCCGCCCGGACTCGCGACGCCGGTCTCGAGTACTCTAACGGTTTTTCGGTTTTTCTGACTTAGTCAGCTTTCGTTTTCGTTTTTTCCCTGGCAGCCCGGTCCTTTGACCTCGCAGGGGCCCTTTTTCCCCCGATGGCTGCCAGTGGCTTTAAGCGGTGTGGTCGGTGTGACCGAAATATGTCACTCACCGACTCACACGACCTTTGCCTCCGCTGCCTGGGCCCAGATCACGAGGAACTGATCTGTGGGCCCTGCAGCAAACTGTCCTCGAAGGCGTTGAGAAGTCGGCGGCATCAGCGCGAAAGAATCTTCGCTGACCCCAGCCGTACCCGGACCTCGTCGGAGGCCTCACTGTCGAAAGGCTCCAGTTCGGACCGTCGACGGAGCTCCTCCGACCGGGGTTCTCCCTCCGGGGACCATCGACGGAAGGAAAAACCCGCTCGGGCGTCGTCGGTGGACGCTCCTGGCTCCGCGAGGGCCAGGTCGCATAGCCCCGACAGCCGCCCCGGGTCCTTGGAGAAGGAACACCTCCCGAAGCGACCTCGCCTGGAGTCGCAGAGGCCTGCCAGGGTAAGTCCTGTTGTCCTTCTGGACTCGCCTCCGCGTCAGCCGACGTCGGGCCCGACGCCGTCGGGGCCCGAGTCGGGGGCTGCTGGGTCGCCTGAGCTCGGACTCAGGTTGACGGCCTTGGAGAGCAGATTGTCTGCCTTCATGGACCAGCAGCGGGCACTGCTCGCTGGCTTCGCTGGCGTCGCTGCCCCGACCGCCGGGACGTCGACGTCCAAGTCGACCCCGGAGACCGAGCCGATCCTCGAGTCGATGAGAACTCGAGTCGATCCTCGGTCGAGGTCGCCCTCGGCCTCCCGTTCGGGACCGAGGTCGCCGACGCCGACTCCCTCGGCGTCGGGGCGGCTGGCGCCGCACCCTGCCCGAGCCGACCCCACCGAGTCCTCGTCGGAGTCGGTCTGGGAGTCTGAGGAGGAAGAGTCACCTGATTCTTTCCGGACTCGGTGTGTCCCATCGGACTCTCCGGAGTCCGAGCCTCGGAAGCAGTCCCCCCCGGAGGATGCCCGGTTCTCGGATTTCGTTAGGGATATGGCCAAGGCTTTGGCCTTCCCTGCGGACCCCGAGGAGGAGCCTCGAGCCGAAGAGCTCGACGCCCTCCAGTATGACTCTCCCGCGAGGGAGCACTTTACTGTGCCGGTTCCTCCTATGCTGGAACGACTACTCTTCCGCATGTGGGAGAGTCCGGCCTCCTCGCCGGTCCTGAGCAAGCGGGTCGATTCTATCTATCGAGTCCGCAAGAGCCCTGGCTTTCAAAAGGCGCAGTTGCCACACCATTCCATGGTAGTGGAATCGGCCATGCATCGTCTTAAGAGCCAGAAGATGCACTCCTCGGTGCCTCCTGGAAGGGAGGCCCGTAACCTGGATGGCCTTGGCAAAAAGTGCTTCCAGGGCTCTATGCTCGCCTGTCGTGTCCAGACTTACCAGCTCTACATGGGCATGTATCTCAGGGATCTGGCTAAAGAGCTAGCCGGCTTCTCCGCTGGTTTGTCCGAGGAACCCTTGCGGAGGTTCCTAGCCTTGTCCACAGGTATTCGGGAATGCTCAAAGTTCATGTCCCGAGCAGCTATGATGGCTTTGAAGCCTCGGCTCGAGTAGCCGCAGCCGGCATCGGTGCCCGCCGACAGGCTTGGCTTCAGTCGTCCGACCTGAGCCCTGGGTACAGAACAAGTTGGTCGATGTCCCCTGCCGAGGCGAAAACCTCTTTGGCAAGCCCATGGCGGAAAAGGCTGCACAAATTGAGACTGAGACTCTCACCAGGACCAGGCTTTCTAGGAAGACCTCCGCCCCTTCCCAGAAAAAGAAAGGGCTCGGGAAAAAAAGGACCTTTTACCCGAGGAAGGCGGCTGCCCTACAAACAATACCCCCATTATCAGGCCCCTGCAGCTCCCCAACAGGGCCAGCAGGCCAAGGGACGGGGTAACGGGTCCCGTAGGCAGCAAGCCCCCAAGCCTGCGCCACCAGCCCCTGCTCAGCAGGGTGGGGGTTTTTGACTCGCTCAGCATAGCCTCTCCCCCCCCGCTGGTTCCCCCCAGCACCGGAGGCCGGCTGGTTCACTTCGCCGACAGGTGGTCCAGCATCACCGCAGATGCCTGGGTGCTTCAGGTCGTGCGAGAGGGCTACCTTCTCCACTTCCATCAGGTCCCTCCCTCCTATTTTCCGGGAGAGCCTCCGCGCCCCCCTCTGCACAGGGAGTTGCTCCTTCAGGAGTTAGCAGGTCTTCTGCAGGATCAGGCGGTGGAACCGGTGCCACACCACCTGAGAGGTCAGGGCTTCTATTCAAGGTATTTTCTGATACCAAAGAGAACAGGAGGCCTCCGACCCATCCTGGACTTGCGCAACCTCAACAAGTTCCTTGTGCGGGAGAAGTTCAAAATGCTTACCCTTGGAATCCTTCTGCCCTACCTCCAGCAGGGAGATTGGCTATGCTCCTTGGATCTAAAGGATGCTTACACGCACATCCTCATCCACCCAAGCCACCGCCAATACCTAAGGTTTGTGGTGGCAGGAAATCATTACCAGTACAGAGTACTGCCCTTCGGCCTGTCCTCCGCACCGCGAGTCTTCACAAAATGTCTCGCGGTCGTGGCGGCCCATCTCCGGCTTCACGGCCTCTATGTTTTTCCGTACCTCGACGACTGGCTCATCAGAGCAGCATCCGCTCAGGAGGTCACCACCGCCACGTGCCGCACGGTGACTCTGCTGCAGCACTTGGGCTTTGTCATCAACTTCGCAAAGTCCACTTTGCTCCCCTCACAGGATCTCGAGTTCATCGGCGCAAGGCTGCACACCCCTCAGGCGCGAGCGTACCTACCGCTCGACAGGGCTCAGCGGCTCATGGACCTAGCCGACCGCTTTCGCAGCCAGCCCCTGGTCTCCGCCAGGCGCTTCCTGAGACTGCTCGGCCATATGGCTTCCACCGTCCATGTGACCCCCAATGCCCGCCTGAATATGCGGCCTGCTCAGTGGTGTCTCCGCCAGCAGTGGCGACAGGCCACGGGCGGCCTAGCAGACCTGGTGCGCGTCTCCGAGCCGCTGGTCTCGTCTATCCGGTGGTGGCTCCGGCAGCCGAACCTGGTATTGGGAATGCCTTTCCAGTCACCTCAGCCGACCCGGGTGCTGACCACCGATGCATCCCTCCTGGGCTGGGGAGCCCATTGCCAAGAGGCACGTACTCAGGGCCTCTGGACCAAGTGGGAGTCTGCTCAGCAGATCAACTTCCTGGAGCTCAGGGCGATCCGCCTAGCTCTCAAGGCCTTCTCCCACCTGACCTCCCAACAGTCCGTCCTTGTCCAGACGGACAATCAAGTTGCCATGTTCTACGTGAACAAGCAGGGGGGCACGGGCTCCTTCCTCCTCTGCCGGGAGGCACAGAAGCTCTGCTCTTGGGCCGTCAGTCACGGCATTCTCCTCAAGGCAGTTTATCTCCCGGGCCAAGAAAATTGCCTGGCGGACAAACACAGCAGGGTCCTCCAGCCGCACGAGTGGCGTCTGGACCCCTTGATCGTTCAGAAGCTCTTCCTCAGGTGGGGCCTCCCCACAGTGGATCTCTTTGCCAGTCCTCACAACCGGCAGCTTCCTCGCTTCTGCTCTCGTCAGCCTCACCCCCTTCGGGTGGCGGCGGACGCCTTTCTGATCTCATGGTCGGGGAGCCTTCTGTACGCTTTCCCTCCCATCCCGTTAGTCTCTCGGACCCTTTTCAAGGTTCTCCGAGACAAAGCTTTCGTGATCCTGGTGGCCCCTCGCTGGCCCAGGCAGCCGTGGTTTCCGCTCTTGCTGCAACTGGCGGTGGAGGATCCAATCCCTCTGGGGGTGCAACCGGAATCTCCTCACCCAGGATCAGGGGTCCCTACTGCACCCCAACCTCAGGTCTCTCAACCTCATGGCCTGGCTGCTGAGAGGGTAGTCCTTGCTCCTCTCCTCTTGCCGGCAGAGGTGGAGGAGGTCGTCTTGGCTTCGCGGCGGCCTTCTACCCGCAAATGCTACGCCCTTAAATGGCGTCGCTTTGCAGTCTGGTGTACCCAACAGTCTCAGGATCCCTTCTCCTGCCCGGTGTCGGTGATCTTACAGTACTTGCTACACCTCTCTAATCTGGGACTTAAGTCCAACTCCGTCAAAGTTCACCTCAGTGCTCTTTCCGCACATCATGTGCCGGTGGACGGCAGACCTCTCTCCAACGACCCTCTCGTAGCGAGGTTTCTCCGAGGTCTCCTACTACTTAAACCACCTCTGCGCCCGCCAGCGCCTGACTGGGACCTGAATGTGGTTTTGCAGCGGATCACCTGTCCGCCTTTTGAACCTATGGCTACCTGCTCTCTCCGTTTTCTGTCTTGGAAAACGCTGTTCTTGATAGCCCTCACTTCCGCTAGGCGCGTAAGTGAATTACAGGCCCTCGTGTCTGATCCCCCCTACACTCGGTTCTACAAGAATAGGGTAGTCCTACGGACTCACCCAAAGTTTCTGCCTAAAGTGGTCTCCCCTTTTCACTTGAATCAGGAGGTGGTACTTCCAACCTTCTTTCCCAGACCACACTCCAGCCGAGCTGAGACGGTCCTCCATACCCTGGACTGTAGAAGGGCGTTGAACTTCTACCTTGACCGTACGCGGGAGCACCGTAAAGCTGCGCAGCTTTTTGTGTCCTTTGACCCCAATAAATTGGGGCTCCCGGTCTCCAAGCGTACTCTGTCCATCTGGGTTGCGGACTGTATCTCTTGGGCTTATGGGGCAGCCGGACTCGCCTTAGAAAGTCGAGTCACGGCTCATTGCGTTCGGGCAAAGGCCACGTCAGTGGCTTACCTCCGCTCTGTTCCGCTGGCAGACATCTGCCGGGCCGCTACTTGGTCTTCGAGCCAGACTTTTGCGGTCCATTACTGTCTCGAGAGGGAGTCCCGTAGGGACAGTGCTTTCGGACAGGCAGTCCTCCGTAATCTCTTTGATGTCTGAGCAACTCCTACCCTCCATCCCGGATGTGGGCTACCGGTGGGTGATAATTCAGCGAAGATTCTATCCTTCTGTGCTGCTGAGCTAGAGGGAGCTCATTTTTGTGCTTAGGGTCTCCGGTAGCCTTGAGCTTGGGAGTCCCATAAGTGAGGACTGACTTCCTGCTTGGTCCTGGAGAAAGCGTAGTTACTCACCTGTAACAGGTGTTCTCCAGGAGCAGCAGGAATCAGTCCTCACTACCCTCCCTCCTCCCCTTGGAGTTGCAATCGTCTGCTTATGTTCTTTTTGCAAATTTTTATGCTGTCTTTTTAGCTATGTCATCTGACTGGCTAAGATGGCACCTTCGGGCGGGAAGACTACCGCGCATGCGCGCTGCAATTCCCAAAGGCTTTCTTTGAAAGCTGGGGAAAATTGCTCCGCGAGGGCTCCGTCGGCGCCGACGTCACCCATAAGTGAGGACTGATTCCTGCTGCTCCTGGAGAACACCTGTTACAGGTGAGTAACTACGCTAGACGACCCCTAGGGGATCCTCCATAGGTACTGGGGCTGATTGCAGAAGCTTCTGGTATTTTCTCTTTCTCCAACATCTGCTGGCAGGGAGATATAGCCCATCTGTCTAGACTGATCTAGCAGGATGAGTTGGAAGGTGCATTTTAGCTCATTTTAAAGAAACACAAAGGCCCCTATATGCCTTTATAAAATATTAGCACAAATTCTGCAAAAATGGCACCTACGTTGAAGGCTCTCAAGCACATACTTTTATATGTAAGTCCATGTATTTTACAAAATACATTAGTAAATCACATCTCCACCAGCGTTCACCCAAATGCCCCACCTGTACAGGCCTACCTTCAAGTACACACCAGCTTTCACCATGCATAGTTTGAGCTAAGAACATAAGATATGCCATACTGGGTCAGACCAAGGTCCATCAAGCCCATTATCCTGTTTCCAACAGTGGCCAATCTAGGTCATACGTACCTAGCAGTTTCCTCAAAAGATACAGGTTCCACAATGCTTATACTGGGTCAAGCATTTATATCCTGGGTCCCTTCTTAATAATGGTTTATGGACCTTTCCTCCAGGAACTTGTCCAAACCTTTTTTAAACCCAGCTACACTAACAGCATCCTCCGGTAACAAATTCCAGAGTTTGATTACATGTTGAGTGAAAAAATATTTTCTTTTATTAGTCTTAAATAGTTTACCCTGTAGCTTCATTGAATGTCCCCTAGTCTTTTTATATTCTGATAACATAAACAATCGATCTACGTTTACCTGTTCCACTCCGTTCATAAATTTATAGACTTCTATCATATCTCCCCTCAGCCGTCTCTTTTCCAGGTTAAAGAGCCCTAACCTTTTTAGCCTTTCTTCATAGGAGTATCCTTCCATCCCCTTTACCATTTTGGTGACTCTTCTCTGAACTTTTTCTAATAACGCTGTATCCTTTTTAAGATATGGCAACCAGAATTGCACACAATATTCAAGGTGCGTTCTCACCATGGAACGATATAGAGGCATTATAATATCTTTTGTTTTATTTTCCATTCCTTTCCTTTTGATACCTAGCATTCTATTTGCTCTCTTGGCCGCCGCTGCACACTGGGCCGAGGGTTTTAACAGGTTATCCACAATGATGCCTAAATCTTTTTTCTGGGTGGTGGTTCCTAATGTGGAACCTTGCATCGTGTAACCATAGCTTGGGTTGTTCTTCTCTAGGTGCATAACTTTGCACTTGTCCACATTAAATTTCATCTGCCATTTTGATGCCCAGTCTTCCAATTTATCAAGATCCTCTTGCAATTTTCCACAATCCTCTTGGGTTTTAACAACTTTAAATAGTTTTGTGTCATCTGCAAATTTGATGACCTCACTCGTTATTCTCTTTTCCAGGTCATTTATGAATATGTCAAAAGGTAGCGGACCCAGCACAGATCTCTGGGGTACACCACTATTCACCTTTCTCCATTGGGAAAATTGGCCATTTAGCCCTACCCTCTGCTTTCTCTCTTTTAACCAGCTCCTGATCCACAGTAGTACACTTCCTCCTATCCCATGACTCTTTAGTTTTGCCAAATGTCTCTGATGAGGGACCTTGTCAAAGGCTTTCTGAAAGTCCAGATACACTATAACAACCGACTCACCTTTGTCCACCTGTTTATTCACACCTTCAAAAAAACATAACAGATTAGTAAGACGAGATCTTCCTTGTCTAAAGCCATGATGGCTGTCTCCCATTAGGCCATGACTATCTACATGCTGAGTAATTTTGTTCTTTATAATGGTTTCTACCATTTTTCCCGGTACTGACCTCAGGCTCACCTGTAGTCTGTAGTTTCCCGAATCACCCCTGGAACCCTTTTTTAAAATTGGCGTTACATTGGCGATCCTCCAATCTTCAGGTATTGTAGATGATTTTAATGAAAATTCACAGATTACTAATAGCAGATCTGCAATCTCATATTTCAGTTCTTTCAACACCCTTGGATGTATACCATCCGGCCCAGGTGATTTGCTACTCTTCAGTTTATCTAATAGTTGTAATACATCTTCCCGATGTATCGATATTTCCTTCAGTTCTTCCACACCTTTAAATACCACTTCAGTCATGGGTAACACCCCTACATTTTCCTCAGTAAAGACCGCAGGAAAGAATTCATTCAGTCTCTCCGCTATCGCCTTGTCGCCTCTTAGTGCCCCTTTAACACCTCTATTATCTAATGGACCAACTGTCTCTCTCACAGGTTTTTTGCTACGAATGTACTTGAAAAAGTCTTTATTTTGTGTTTTTGCTTCCGCAGCAAGCTTCTTCTCAAATTCTCCCTTTGCCTGCATTATCAATGCCTTGCATTTGACTTGCCAGTGCTTGTGCTGTTTCCAGATTTCGTCATTTGGCTCTTTTTTCCATTTCCTGAAAGATACTTTTTTGGCAACAACAGCCTCTCTGACCTCACCTTTAAACCATGCTGGCAGTTTTTTGGACTTCCTTCCACTTTTGATTAAAGCGTGGAATACAGCTGGTCTGGGCTTCCAAGATAGTATTTTTCAACAACACCCAAGCTTGATGTAAGTCTTTAACCTTTGCAACTGCTCCTTTTAGATTTTTCTTAACTATTTTCCTCGTTTTATCATAGTCTCCCTTTCGAAAATTAAAGGTAGTACTGTGGATTTCCTTACTATCCCTCCTCCACTAATTAAATTAAATGTGATCATGCTATGAACACTATTGCTAAGTGGCCCCAACACCCTTATCTCTTGCACTAGATCTGGTGTTCCACTATGGACTAGGTCTAATATGGCTTCCCCTCTGGTCTGTTAATGAACCAGCTGCTCCAAGAAGCAGTCATTTATTTCATCTATGAACTTTATCTCCCTAGCATGTCCTGCAGTGACCCAGTCGATACCGGAGTAATTGAAATCACCCATTATTATTACTGCACTGTAACTTTTGTCAGTGTCCTTGATTTCTTTGAGCATTTCATCATCCATTTGTTCATTCTGGCCAGGCGGTTGATAGTACACCCCCACTGCCATCGCCTTCCCATTTTTACATGGAATTTCAATCCATAGAGATTCTACAGCAAATTTTGTTTCCTGCAAAACTTTAATCCTTTCTTACTCAGTGCCCTCTCTAACATAGAGTGCAACCCCTCCACCAATTTGATCAGCTTTATCATTACGATATAGTTTGTACCCAGGTATCACAGTGTCCCGTTGGTTGTCCTCCTTCCACCATGTCTCTGATATTCCAATCATATCTAAACTCTCATTTAGTGCTTTATATTCTAACTCTCCCATCTTATTTTTTAGACTGCTGTCATTTGCATACAAACATTTTAGAGACTGTATTTTATTCTTATTAATCTGGCTATTGGTAGACATGGGTAATTTGGGATCTTTAAGCTCTGTCTGCTCCATACTCGAGGGCATTTGGGCTACTTTACTCTTTTTTAGAACCTCTCTGCTTTTGGTAGTATCCTTCAAGGATACATTCTTCCGAACCATGCGCTCTTGGGCGACTGTCGGTTTTCCCCTATTATCTAGTTTAAAAGCTGCTCTATCTCCTTTTTAAAGGTTAATGCCAGCAGCCTGGTTCCATCCCGGTTAAGGTGAAGCCCATCCCTTCGGAAAAGCCCCTCCTTTCCCCAGAATGTGCCCCAGTACCTAACAAATCCAAAACCCTCATCTCTGCACCATTGTCTCATCCACGCATTGAGACTCCGGAGCTCTGCCTACCTTTTGGGTCCTGCACGTGGAACGGGAAGCATTTCAGAGAACGCTACCCTGGAAGTTCTGGATTTCAACTTCCTACCTAAAAGCCTAAATTTAGCCTCCAGGACCTCCCTACCACATTTTCCTATGTCATTGGTACTGACATGTACCAAGACAGCAGACTCCTCCCCAGCACTATCTGAGACCTTATCTAGGTGGCGCGTGAGGTCCGCTACCTTTGCACCAGGCAGGCATGTTACCAGGCGATCCTCACGTCCACCAGCCACCCAGCTATCTACATGCCTAATGATCGAATCACCAACTACAACGACTGTCCTAACCCTTCCCTCATGGGCACATGGCCCTGGAGAAACTTCCTCGGTATGAGAGGGTTTTACATCACCTGGAGGACAGGTCCTAGTTATAGGATCACTTCCTGCCACACCAGGGTGATGCTCTCCTGTCACGTGACCTCTGTCCTCCATGGCAACAGGGATGCTGCCAGACTGGAGGTGGGACTTCAGGACTATATCCCTGTAGGTCTCGTCTATGTACCTGTCTGTCTTTCTTATGTTTTCCAAGTCTGCTACTCTAGCCTCTAGAGAACAGACTCGTTCCCTGAGAGCAAAGAGCTCCTTGCACCTAGTGCACACGTAAGACCTCTCACCAACTGGGAGAAAATCATACATGTGACACTCAATTCAAAAGACTGGAAAGTTCCCATCTCGCTGCTGGACTGCTGTCTGCATCTTAGTTTTAAGCTTTTGTTTAGATCTTTAATTCTTTATTTACTAAGGGTTGCTATGGATATTTATACTAATTACCTAATACGTTTAATATACCTTGTTCACCTGAAGCTTAATTAATCTCAGGTCCTTAGTGTATGACTGATTTGGATAACGAGCTTCACCTGAGAGCATCTCCTTTCCTTTAAGATGTGTAAGTACCTTTAAATAACACTTATTAAAAGAGGGCTGCTACACAGTACCCTGTCCTGTGCTGCTGAGGTAAGCTGTGACCAACTTCCTGGGTGATTAACAGACCTTGCTTGGATAGAAGGTTCAAAATGGCCTTTTGACCTGCCACCTGGTGTTAACACCTATTGAAAAAGTTTCACAGGTCTCTTGCCCCCTAGGTTGAAGGCCTCTTTGTAAAGGTCTGCCTTTTATGCTAAGTTATATTCTGATTTGATTTAAATTACAGCTCTTTGCTGCTGCTAGGCTCTGACTTATTATGAAATTTAAACTACAAGCTCTCTGCTGGGTATGAAATGTAACCAGAAAGTTCTCTTCTGTGTTTTAAATTTAAACTTAAACTGCTGCTACTAGGCCCTGACTGATTTAACAAAAAACGCTGGCTTCACAGATTAATTAGCTTTAATACAAAAGTCCTTTCAGAAAATCCCAGAAGTATATACTCACAATTGCAGATCTCTTTCCAGAAGTAGCATTCCCTTTTTCTAGTCCTTCAATCTAATTTTATAAAAGCCTTTTTATTTTTTTATTTTTTATATTTAGAATTTTTGCAGACATCAATCAGTAAAAAAGGTTTATATAATTACTCTGTATGAGTAATTTTACAAGGGGGTTCACATGTTAAATCTATTTTATAAAAACAAGTAGGCGCCTGTATTCCTTTATAAAATGCTGTTCTATGTAGCAGAAATTGTGCCTTACGTTTTTGCAGGCATTTACACCAGCTCTAGGGCTGGCATAATGCCTATACCTAAATGATTGCAGAAATACATGTAAATTATAGTACTTATAATCTTTGTGTACTTGTGCACTCCAACCACATTCAGCCCATGTACATGCTCACCATCAAGCAACACACATACTTTTACACAGCTTGGTATTTTAAAGAGGTCATTAAGGTACATGTGGCCACATAGGAGCATTAGTGACTAAAATAACCCTCAATTAGGTATATATGTGGCACCTTAAAGTACATGCCCCCTTATAAAATTATCTTCTGTGGTCTTTCTTTCCAACCTGGTCCCTGTATTGTGATGTCTGCTGGTTGCCTTTCACATGTTGACCAGAGTACTGTGTCTTATGTGTCAAGGCATAGCAGTCTGTTAAATACAGAGCACTACAGGGCCAGTCTGTGTTCAGTTTCCAGCTCATGTTTTCTTTTCTCGCTCCCTCTCAGCTGGGGATTCTATGGAAGCGACATTCACAGCCCTAGGGGGTGGGGAGACATGCGATGGCAATATGTAGTGGCTGGATTTAGGGCCTACAATTACAGGCTTCCATAGAAAACTGGCATAAAAGGTAGGCATTGCTCAAGCATGAAACAGCATATAGTCAAGCATGAAAGGTGACATTTTACTTACCAGTTAATATCCTTTCCTTGACTCGTGCTAGACCAGTCCAGACAAGTGAGTTGTGTTCCCCTACCATCAAATTGGTGGAGACAAAGAACGAATGAAAAGCCCAGATTTCAATGACATCACTCCTATGCCTCTAACCAACTCGTACAACTTCAATTGTGGGCAACAATGAGTAATCAACAGTAAAGATCTATGTACAGTAAAACATAAAAAGAAAGCTGTCCGAAGATGAGCTTGCAGGGCCAAGTGAAAAAAAAGTCATAGCTGATCCAAGGGTACCATAGCAGAAGAACAGAGCAAATACAGTTTTAGGGGCAGGAAAGGACATTAATTGTTAAGTAAAATGTTGCTTTCCATGTCGTCCTTCTAGGCCAGTCCAGACAAGTGGGATGTACCAAAGGCCATGTCTGCCCATGCATGGACATCCAAGCGGTAATGCTTGACAAAAGTGGGAAGTGATGCCCACATTGCTGCCTGACAAATGTCTGCAGGAGCTACCAAGTTCTGCTCCGCCCACGAGGACGCTTTGCTTGAGTAGAATGGGCACACAAACCTCCAGAACCAGTTGGTTCCACAACAGATATGCTGAAGCAGTGGTCTTCTTAATCCAGTGCCTTAAAGTTGACTTGGGTGCCATGTCACCCTTGTGGGGGCCAGCAAACAGCACAAAAAATGATTGGACTTACGAAAGAAATGCTTAATCTCCAAGTACCGGAGAAAACACCCTCTGGACATCCTCAAGGTGCAGATCTTATCCTTCCTCTGACACTGCTCCTTTGAGAGGGAGGGCAGGCAGACCACCTGGTTCACATGAAAGGGAGAAAGCACCTTGGGCAAGAAGAAAGGTACAGGTTGAATGGAAACAGCCTCCTTTGAAAAAGATCAATAAGGATCTTGGCAAGACAGAGCCTGCAGCTCAGAAATCCACCTTGTGGAACAAATCATGACCAAGAAGACAGTCTTGAGTGGCTAATCTTTCAAAATATCATGCTTCAACGGCTCAAAGGGTGCCGCCATGAGGGTCCTGAGCATCTGATACAGATCCCAGACAGGGATCACATAACGAAGGGGAGGATGCAGATGCCAAACTCCCTGGAGAAAGTGTGAAATGTCTGTGTGCAAGGCCAGAGACTTACCAGCCACTGGACCTCGGAAACAGGACAAAGCTGCCACCTGAACTTTCAGGCAGCTAAGGAAAATGCCCTTCGCCAGGCCATCATGTAGAAGGCCAACAGAGATGGCCCCTTGGCCGCCTCAAGAGCCAACAGCCGAGCGCCGCACCATCGCTTAAAAAGGCACCAGATCCACTTGTATGCGAGAGTAGAGACCACTGCTAGCTATCTCCATTCAAGAGCAAAACCATAAGTGAGAAGGGAGCTGGATCCTCCAGGATGATCAGTCCCTGCCGCAATAGGCCCTGAGACGGAGGCAACCGAAGAAGAAGCACCTGCCACATCAGGTCTCCAAACCACACTGTCCTCGGCTAATCCAGTGCCACCAGAACAATACCACCTGGGAGGCGTTCTGTATGCCGAAGCACACACCCTACCAGGTGCTGACATGGCCAAAGCTCAGTCAGGGTGATGACACCCTCTGACCCCGTCTCCATGTGACAACTGAAGAAGCGGCCAACTTTAGCATTGGAGTGTGTCACCATCAGATTTATTTTGGGGTGACCCCAGCGGCGCAAAATCAACTGAAACATCTCCTGACTCAACTCCCACTCTCGAGGATCCAGAAAGTGCCGGCTGAGGAAGTCTGCTTCCACATTTTCCACCCTAGCAGTGTACTGAGCTGACAAGCCTAGAAGGTTCTTCTTCACCCAGGCAAAAGGAGAACCATTTCCAGAGCTACCCCGGCACTCCTTGTGCTGCCGATTGACAGAAGCCACTGCCATTGTGTTGTCTGAAAACACTCGAACCAGGAGCCAGACATACAGAAGAGCCAACCTTATGGCCCTCGCCACACCACTTCCCTGCAGCTCCAACTACCTTAGTCCATATGGTCTTGGCAATGGGCTCCCCAGCCCGAGACTGGCATCTGTCGTTAGAAAGATTCAGGATAAATTGTCCAGCAGCATGCCCTTCCTCAGATGACCAGGCTGCTACCACCACCACCACAGGCTGGACCTTGCCATCAACAGGAGTGGGAGCCTGCACTTGAACTCCTGAGAACTCTGGGACCACTGAGTCAGCATGGACTGTTGAAGCAGTTGCATGTGCCCATGGCACCGTCTCTATGGTCATTGCCATCGATCCGTGGAGCTGAAGATAATGCCAGACTCTGGGGGCTTGCTGCACACAGAACAGCACCAGACAATCCAACAGTCTCTTTTGATATTCTCCTCTACAGAAGCAGGAAAACTCTGCCCACTTGAGCGTCAACATGTGCTCCAGAAACTCTGGGGACTGGGAAAGCGACAGCTGACTCTTTCCCTGATTGATCACCCAGCCGAGGCTCTCCAGAAAGGACACCACTCAGTACTCCACTCAAAACATCTCTGAAAGGAATGGGCCCAGATGAGCCAGTTGCCCAGATATGGATGTACGCAGATCCCTTGGTGCTGCAGCACCATGGCCGCTATCAACAGGACCTTGGAGAATGTCCTTGTGGTGGTGGATAGCCCAAAAGAAAGGGTGGCAAATTGAAAGTGAGAGCCAAGCACAGCAAAATGCAGATGATGATGATGATGATGATGATCCGCCTGGATTAGGATATGAAAATATGCTTCTGCCAGATCCAAAGAAGCTAAGAACGCCCCTCTGCGCACAGCTTGAATCACAGAGCACAAGGTTTCCATTCAGATGGGCAGGACGTGCAAGTGGTCATTGACCCCCTTGAGGTACAGATGGGCTGGAAGGAACCGTCCTGTTTTGGGCATCATGAAATAGATGGAGTATCCGCCCTTGCCCCGCTCGTCTGGTGGGTTGGGCACCACTGCCTTTAGGCACACAAACATATCCAAGGTGGCCTGCACAGAGGCTCTTTGATCGCAGACTCACAAGGGAAGATGACAAAGGCATCCAGAATTGGCTCTTTGAACGCCAGGATATGGCCAAACTGAATGGTGTCTAGCTCCCAGGCCCATTCATAAAAGAAAAGGCGAAGCCTGCCTTCAACTGGAGAAACCAGGGAATGGACTCCTAAACCTTCATTGCGCAGCCTAGGAGGGTCCTCCTCTGGAAGGGACAGAATCCCTGGGCCCAAGTGTTCCACGAAAGGACTGAGAACGAATCCAAAGCCCAGAAGCAGAAGGAAGAAAAGTTTTCCAGGTCACCAGTGATGAGAAGCCTGAGACCCCTGGGAATCTGGCTAGCATGCCCTCGGTGGACGGGCAGAAGCTTATGAGAAAGGGGCATCAGCCTGCTTCACAGGTGCCCAAGACCTATCTTACGGAAGGCGGTATGATTTTGTCTTGCCCATGTCCTTCACCAGCTTCTCCAGTTTGGTTCCAGAGAAACTTACCCTTAAAAGCCAGTTTGGCCATCCGGGCTTTGGAAGATGAGTCCTCTGCCCAGTGCCAGAACTAAATACAACGCCGTGACAGTCATCAGGGCACATCCCTGGCTGCCAAACACATCAGAAAGGAAGTCTGCAGCCGACTCCAAAAGAGGGTTAGTATCTGGTAGAAGAGATGGAATCCACTGGAGTAGGGCTTGAGATGTCAGACTAGTACATATCGCCAGCTGCAGAATTGCTGCCACCATGGTGAACTGGCTCCACAACAACAAATTCACCTTGTGGCCTAGAAAATTCTTTGAGATCGATCTGCCTTTCACAGGAATGGTGGTCCATCTGGTAACTGCCGTGACCTGCACATCCACCTTGGGAATGCCAAACAACTCAACACACTCCTCCAAGAGAGTGTAGACTTTCTTACACCCCGTAGGTGGAGAGTCGGGAGAGTCCCGCTTTGACCTAATCATATCCTTGATCACATCTGGGAACGGGAGGATAGTAGTGGATTTCCGCACCCCTTGGAAGGAGCAGGTGTACCCTCGGCTCTTGCTCTGTGCTTGAAGCATCCATCAAGTTCAAAGGCAGATAAGAGCCTGGCCATCAATGCTGCCATCTTCTCCTTCTGGAATAGACAGATCACTCCGGCCTCTTCACAATCTTCCAAAGGCGAGAGTACATTGTCATCCATGTCAGAGCCCATTACCGAGCCATCGGTATGACATATTCATAAATGACCTGGAAAGTGGAATAACGAGTGAGGTTATCAAATTTGCAGATGACACAAAACTATTTAAAGTTGTTAAAACCCAGGAGGATTGTGGAAAATTGCAAGAGGATCTTGATAAATTGGAAGAATGGGCATCAAAATAGGCAGATGAAATTTAATGTGTTGAAGTGCAAGGTTATGCACCTAGGGAAGAACAACCCAAACTATGGTTACACGATGCAAGGTTCCACATTAGGAACCACCACCCAGGAAAAAGATTTAGGCGTCATTGTGGATACCATGTTAAAACCCTCGGCCCAGTGTGCAGCGGCGGCCAAGAGAGCAAATAGAATGCTAGGTATGATAAGGAAAGGAATGGAAAATAAAACAAAAGATATTATAATGCCTCTATATCGTTCCATGGTGAGACCGCACCTTGAATATTGTGTGCAATTCTGGTCGCCGTATCTTAAAAAGGATATAGCGATTTTAGAAAAGGTTCAGAGAAGAGCCACCAAAATGGTAAAGGGGATGGAAGGATACTCCTATGAAGAAAGGCTAAAAAGGTTGGGGCTCTTTAAACTGGAAAAGAGACGGCTGAGGGGAGTTATGATAGAAGTCTATAAATTAATGAATGGAGTGGAACGGGTAAACGTAGATCGATTGTTTACCTTATCAGAATATAGAAAGACTAGGGGACATGCAATGAAGCTACAGGGTAAACTATTTAAGACTAATAAAAGAAAATATTTTTTCACTCAACGTGTAATCAAACTCTGGAATTTGTTACCGGAGGATGTAGTTAAGGCTGTTAGTGTAGCTGGGTTTAAAAAAGGTTTGGACAAGTTCGTGGAGGAAAGGTCCATAAACCATTATTAAGAAGGGACCCAGGATATCAATGCTTGAACCAATACAAGCATTGTGGAACCTGTGCCCCTTGGGGAAACTGCTAGGTACGTATGACCTAGATTCGCCACTGTTGGAAACAGAATACTGGGCTTGATGGACCTTGGTCTCACCCAGTATGGCATATCTTATGTTCTTATGTTCTTATCTGAATCAGAGTCATAGTCAAAATCTGACAGCTCCCAGTTGTCCCCATCTCCAGGGGGCACCCCTCGCTGAGGACACTTAGCCAAGGGTAATCTAACAGGGCTTCCATGCTCAGCCTGCCCTGCACGATGCTGCAAGATCTGAATTTCCACGCCAGAAGTACCAGGCCTGCTGCAAAAGGAAAGGATTGTTCTCCGCAGAATCCTGAGTCCAGAAGCTCTCCTCTTGGCAATGACCCCCCCCCCTCTGCACCAGGGGGCACAGCTGCCACAGACCTCCTAGATGAGCGGCTCACAGTACGATCACCAGCCAGCTGGATATTTGTACCTGTAGTGCCATCAGTGACCTCCTGCCCTAAAGCAGGTAAGGCCAGATTAACTGCATCCCCTCCGGCTGGTAGAGCGAAAGAAGGTCGTTCAGGGACGACTCAGAAGCTGCAATGCAAGAAGAGCAGAGTCCAGAATCCAGAGATGAGGCACCTCGCTTGCCACAGGTCAAACACGTTTCCTGAAAGAAGACAGAGAGAGTTAGAGCAAGTATCACAACAGTGCGCGTTAAGACTGCAGCGGCCCAAAGGCGTGTGTTAACTACACTTTTATGGCAGCACATGTTACAGGCGCTAGGAAAGGAGTATGTGTCAGAGCCGCTTGGATGGAATACGAGCTAGGACTACGTGACTGCCAGGTTCACAATAGATAGAAACGCTACTAACTCATGCAGAAAAGGACCAGTGGTTGCCAGCAGTCTACCCCGAATTGTGTCCCAGGAAGACTGAATCGGGAGTTCCCAACAAGGACGGTGACGAGGTCAAGCCTTGATCCTCATCCCGTGAGAGCCCCCAGGCAGAGGATCTGTGCAGGGGCTCAGCTGTACTCCCCTGAAACTGTTTCTCTGGCTTGGCAGCAGTGTATTTAAGATGACTGGCAGGCAGATTCCTCCGAGAGCCTTCTGTAATCTTCGGGACAGAGGAGGAGGGAGGGGGCATTGAGGTTGTGTGAGGCTGCTGAATTCTTCCAACCTTCTAGATCCTTCCCATTTTCTGGCTGCTCAACAGGTTCTTATCCAGGTTAAGAGTGTGGAGCTGAACCAATTTTTTCTCCTCCTATGAACTACCGAAAAGACCTCAGTCTAGTGGAGTCTCCCACATTGTGCTCTAGTGAGAGATCAGCCAGCAGGCTGTCGTTCACGAGCATTTAATCAATCTTTTCCTCTCAATCTTCAGATTTATTTTTCCTTCAGAGAAGAAAATTCATCCACTATCTGCTAGAGACAAAGCAATACTGAAGGGGACCTCTGGTGGCTGTGGCGAATAGAGGCATAGAAGTTATGTCATTGAAATCTGGGCTTTTCATTGGTCCTTTGTCTCTACCAACCCCATTTGTCTGGACTGGTCTAACAGGACGATATAGAATGTATTTTTAAATAATGTGCCTGGCACAGATACATTTATATAATATCAACTAAATTCTAATCTACCCAGTGCTGACTGTATTGTGCGATACTAGACATGACAATGCCCGAGGAAAAAAGTATAACTTCTGTATGGCTCCCTCCGATGTCTATTGTGGTACATGGCTCCCTCCGAGGACTATTATGGGAGTGACTGAAAATGAAGTAAGTTGGGAAGGGGATCTGAAATAGAGGAAAAATCCCCAGGTAGTTGCAGATGAAAGCTTATGGCACCAGATCACAGCTGTGGTTGTGATTGAGCTGGAAACCCAAAGAAACCTGAATAAACTGCCGGGACAAAAAGAACAGGGTATTAAAACAGCTCAGTGGATCCAGGGAATATAATTAAGAGCAGGCATTTATTTTTTCTTGGGCATTGTCGTGTCTAATGTTGCACAATACAGTCAGCACTTGGTAGATTTGATTTAGTAGATACTATATAAATATATCTGTGCCAGGTACTTGTACAATCAAGAGATGTAGAAACCTGCAAATTGTTTTATTGCAAATAAGATTACAAATAAACTAAAATAAACATAGTTAACTTTGGTTTTTAAAATGTTTATGTAATGAGGAAGTTTATAGGTTGAAAACTAATGCAAGAATTATATGTGTCTGTTTTTGAATAGCGTTCATTTTTTTTTTAAAGAATGATGATTGTGGCAGTTGTGAAAATTTAATTCTCTGGTAACAAGCAGGAAGTCAGTTCTCACATATGGGTGACATCTGCACCGACTGAGCCCGCCCGGAAGCATCTCCCCAGCTTCCAAAGAAAGCCTTTGGGAGATGCACCACATATGTGTGGTCCACTTCCTGCCCAAGGGTGCCATCTTGCCTCAGTCTCCTTTTTTCCACCGAGTCCTTTGGATGTTGTCCAGTTTTCCCCTGGAAAAAGTCTGATTTATTTATTTTTTTTTGTTGTTACTTTTTGTCTGTTTGCGTACTGGTTCCTTCCTGCCCCTGAGCCAGCTTGCTTCGGCGTCGCTCCTCTGGTCCGTCTCATTCTTTTTTTTTTTTTTTCTTTTTTCATTGATGCGCTGTTTGACCGGCATTTTTGTCCTTTTCCACCCAAGGACCGAGGACCCCTGACCCCTGCCCGGTGGCAGAGACCCCCCGACCCCTGCCCAGTGGCAGAGACCCCCCTTTTTCCAGTGGCCTCCAGTGACTTCAAGAAGTGTGACCGGTGTGGCAAAATGATGTCACTCACCGACCCACATGACTGCTGCCTTTGGTGTCTCGGGCCAAAGCATGACTCCAACTGTGAACTCTGCAGAACCATGATCTCAAAGGTCTTAAACCTGTCAGCAGCAGCAGGAGAAATTCTTTCAGAAGTCCGACTCCATGCCTGAGTCTCCGACGTTCCAGGGCCCCCTCCAATACATTGGTGCCCCACAAAACCCGAGCCTCTTCAGAGTCTCGTGGCTGTGGTTTCTCTGAGCAGAAATCCCCAGAGGTGGAGCGCAAGAAGAAGAAACCCTCAAAGACCGTCTCGGAGGACGGATCCGGGAAGGTGAAACTCCACCACAGGTCCTGCAGTCCCAGGCATGAATCCGAGCAGTTGGGGCAGGAGCAGCCCTCCAAGCTGCCCCTGCAAGGAGTTGTCAGCACTTGCCGAATGGCCTCAGACCTCCGAGGCCATCATTGAGGATGCTCCCTCGACAGTACAGATGCCAGGACCAAAGCTCTCGGTGCCTTTGTCGAAGGCTGCAGAGCCAGCTGGCATGGAGAGCAGGATGGCAGCTCTAGAGAGCAGTATATCTGCCCTAGTGGTCATGCAGCAGGCTTTTATGTCCAGCTCATCCAGTTCATCTGCCCCAGTGATGGGACCGTTGACATCGAGGGTTTCCCTGGACAACGAGCCAGCCCTTGAGTGCCACCAGCTTCGAGATAGCCCCCGGCACCGGTCGAGGTCCTGGTCCTGTTCCTCAGGCTACCGGTCCTTCCTGGCAAGCACCCGTGGCTTAGACCTCAGATCATCGACTGCCTGCCATGGACCTCAACTGAGGGGGAGTGGGCAGCATTGGACTCCTACTCGGACTTCGAGTCCGAATGGGAGACCGAGAGCAAAGAGTCCCCAGATATGAGAAGACACTGTATGTGCCCTCGGATCAGTCTCCCCCGATGACCCAATGCCAGTCCCCTCCCAAGGACGTCAGTTTTCTCGATTTCATCAGGGACATGGCCAAGGCTCTCACTATTGAGACCAAGGCAGAGAAGGACCTGCACACTGAGGAATTGGAGATACTCCAATATGATGCACCCCTGAAGGAAACCCTTACGGTACCGGTGCTCCCTGTCCTCAATTGCCTCCTCTTCCAGATGTGGAAGACACCGGCATCTGTACCAGTTGTGAGTAGGCACCTTGACGCCATGTACCAGGTACATCAAAGCTCTGGATTCTAAAAGACACAGCTCCCCCACAACTTAATGGTAGTGGAGTCGGCAATGCGTTTACTCAAAAGCCAGATAACTCATTTGTCTGTGCCACCCGGCAGGGAAGTCTGAACCCTCGACGCCCTCAGCCAGAAGGCCTTCCAAGACTGTAGGCTAACCTGCTGTATTCAGTCCTATCATCTCTATATCAGCATGTTACCTGAAGGAACTGTCGAAGGAGCTTAGTGGATTCGTGGCGGGCCTTGACAGGGAATCCCTACAGAAGTTTAAAGCCCTGACCTTGGTGGTAATAGTGCTCAAAGTTTTTGTCCCGAGCAACCTATGATGGCTTTATATCATTGGCCAGGTTGTCTGCTGCAGGCATCGGGGCATGCGGCCAAGCTTGATTGCAGTCATCTGACCTTGAGCAATGGGTACAGGACAAACTGACTGATGTTCCCTGTATAGATGAGGACCTATTCGGAAAACCCATGGCAGACAAGGCTGCAGAAATAGAAACAGAGTTCCTGACGAGAACCAGGCTCTTAAAGAAGACCTCTGTACAGCCCGGAAGAAAACCCCAGGGAAAAAGCCCTTCTTCCCAAGGGGGGCTTCAGTGGTACACCACATTTCCAGGCCTTCTCGACCCCCTCAGCAGGGCCAGCAGCAAAAAGGCCAGGGACATGGTCCACAAAAGCAAAAGATTCCAAAGTCCCAGGCACTGGCTCTGGCCCAGCCTGGGGGGACTTTAGATAACTAGAGCGTGACCTCCCCTCCCCCAGGGGGTCACCTGCAGCTCACAGGGGGGTGCCTAGTCCTGTTTGCCCACAAGTGGACAGCCATCACCTCCGATACTTGGGTGTTACAAGTAGTCAAGGAGGGCTATCTCCTCCATCTACAGCAAGTGCCACCTTTATACTTCCCAGGAGAGCCCAAGAGCCCACCAAGACCTCTCCTTCACCAGACCCTGCTCCTCAACGAGCTAGCAGGCCTGATCCAGGACGCGGCAGTGGAACCAGTGCTGAAACATCTCTAGGGCACAGGCTTCTACTCCAGGTATTTCCTCATCCCCAAAAGGACAGGGGGCTTCAGGCCCATCTGGACCTCTGAGAACTCAACAGGTTTCTGGTCAGGGAAAGGTTCAAGATGCTCTCCCTTAGGACACTGCTGTCATTCCTCCAGCAGGGAGATGCCTACACACACATCCTGATTCATCCCAGCCACAGAAAATACCTCCTGTTCATGGTGGGAGGACAGCACTACCAATACAGAGGGCTGCCCTTTGGTCTGGCCTCATCGCCAAGGGTCTTCACAAAGTGCTTTGCGGTGTTTGCAGCCCACCTCTGACTTCAAGGGTCCTTCGTCTTCCCTTATGTGGACGTCTGGCTCATAAAGGAGGATACAGCTGCAGAGGCTCAATGTGCCACCGAGCACACCTTAAACCCTCCTACAGCACCTGAAGTTAGTCATAAACTATCCCAAGTCCCACCTCACTCCGGCCCAGTGCCTAGAGTTCATAGGAGCACAACTAGATGCCCTTCAGGCAAAAGCCTTCC
The DNA here is from genome assembly GCA_033557465.1 of Ichthyophis bannanicus. Lineage (NCBI taxonomy): Eukaryota > Metazoa > Chordata > Amphibia > Gymnophiona > Ichthyophiidae > Ichthyophis > Ichthyophis bannanicus. The sequence continues at coordinate 386,649,158 of CM066038.1, read as the reverse complement.
TTCCTCAGGAGAGGTCGGAGTGTCTTGGGGAACTAGTCGCAGAGTTGCAGTGGCACAGGACACTGCCTGCCCGGCTTCTTCTCCGCCTATTGGGACACATGGCCTCCACGGTCCACATAATCCCAAATGTCCACCTGCACATGAGAGCTGCCCAGTGGTCAATGTTCCCTCTAATTTTCTGTAGGCTGTGTGCGCATAAAATATTAGCTGTGTGCAGCTTTTGAAGGAAGGTTAAATTTTTGTGCGCCACATAACGACACTCGGAGTTATATACTTTAAAATTTGACTACACGTCAGAATACAGTATGTACACCACATTGATTTTAATCAAATTAAATGAAAATAGACGATTACTAAATGAAGCGGGAAATTTCTAGTAATTACAATAACTTTTAAATTTTAAAGACATCTGTGTTTTCTATCAGAATCAGAGCCGTAATTTTTGTGCGCTCTGTTGTAAAGTATGTGCGCTCACTCGGCGAGGTGTGTGCACACGCGCACAGCTTAGAGGGAACAGTGCCAGTGGTGCCTCCGCTCTCAGGGGACCTAAACCACAAGCAGATTTAAGGACAGAGTGCAGGTGACACACTAGTTGGCAGGCTCCCTCAGATGGTGGCAGAATCTGTCACCTTCAGGCTGGGATGCCCTTCCTGGCACCTATCCCCCAGAAGATCCTCACCATGGATGCCTCTCTGATGGGCTGGGGAGTGCATTGCGAGAGCCTCTAGACACAAGACTGCTGGTCCCAAAGGGAGTCCAAGATGCAAATCAACCTGCTAGAGCTCAGGGCGATATTCCTAACCTTCCGCCTCAAGCTACTGTCCAAACCAACAATCAGGTTGCGATGTTCTACGCGAACAGATGGGGGAACAGGGTTGTACCCCCTCTGCCAGGAGGCGGTAGCCCTTTGCTTTTATGCTACACGCAGAGGGATGCTGTTAAGGTCAGTCTACCTCCTGAGCCAGGACAATGTCTTGGTGGACAAACTGAGCAGAGTCCTCCAGCCACACGAATGGCACCTGGACCCAGTGGTAGCCTCGCAGTTTGTTTATTTCACTTGATAGACCACCCTTCTGTGGTAATCAGAGCAGTTTACAATACAATAAATTTTAAAAAAAGGAGAGGCACAAGGCCAGGAAAGTGGAAAAAGAATTTACAATCCTTGACAGAATAGGGGAGAAAAGAGGAAAATAGGGACAGTAAATGTAGGAGAGACTTGCACGAGAGGGGAGGGAAGATTAAAGGCCAAGGAAAGGAGGTGGGTCTTTAGGTCACGTTTAAAGTTGGTATGATGGGGTTCTAAACGAAGGGAAGTGGGGAGGGAGTTCCAGAGGGCAGGGCCTGTGAAAAAGAAAGCTGAGGAGCGGGTGGACTGGAGGTGGGCGCACGGAAGGGGGGGGAGTGTAAGGCGATTAAGGTGAAATGAACGGGGGGGTATGTCTGGGCGTGCCAAATATTGTTGTTCTGACTCTGGGGCTTCCCCGTGAAGGACCTGTTCACCAGCCCGGACAATTGCCCCATTTCTTGTGCCGTTCCTCATCCCATGGACAGAAGGCCTCCAAAATAGCCAAGACCTTAATCAAGACTCAGCGCAACAAAGCATTGCTAATGCTGATAGCCCCTCCGTGGCCCAGGCAGCTGTGGTTCCCACTGCTCCTCTCCTTATCGACAGTCCCACCGATTTCCCTAGGCCGAGCCCCAGGGCTGTCTCCTGCATCCCAGTCTGGGGTCCCTCTCGCTTATGGCTTGGCTGCTGAAAGGATAGCGTTAGCCCCCTTCAGTCTCCCACAAAACGTGGAAGAAATTCTCTTGGCCTCTTGTAAGGTCTCCATAAGAAGGGCGTATGCCTTCAAATGCGTAGTTTCTCGGTATGATGTGCAGAAAGGTGGGCGAACCCATTCTCCTGCTCAGTGCAAGTGGCACTCCAATACCTGCTCCACCTTTCACAGGCAGGACTGAAGTACAACTCTGTCAGAGTACACCTAAGTGCCATCGCAGCGCATCAAAACTCCATCGAGGGGAAATACCTCTCGACTCAGCCTCTTGTGTCTCAGTTTCTACGGGGTCTCATGCTTTCCAAACTCCCCATCTGCCCCCAGCAGTGGAGTGGGATCTTAATGTGGTGCTCTTGCAGCTCACAAAACCTCCATTTGAGCCTCTGGATACCTGCCACCTGCGGTACTTCTCCTGGAAGGTCACTTTCCTGGTAGCACTCACATCAGCTCGCAGAGTCAGCGAGCTCCAGGCTCTGATGGCAGACCTGCCTTACACGAGGTTCTACAAGAACAGGGTGGTGCTCTGCACATACCCCATGTTTCTGTCGAAGGTGGTGTCCCCATTTCACCTCAATCAGGAGGTGGTGCTCCCCACCTTCTTTCTGAGGCCTCACGCTGGTAAGGCAGAGACCATTCTCCACACTTTGAATTGTAAGAGAGCCCTGTCCTTCTACCTGCAACGGACCCAGGGCCACTGCAAAGCACAACAGCTTTTCGTATCCTATGACCCCAGCCATCTGGGGCTTCCAGTGACTAAGCAAACTCTGTCCAATTGGGTGGCGGATTGCACTACCCTTGCCTACGAGCAAGCGGGGATCTCTCTGGACCATAGGTGCACCGTGTAAGAGCCATGGCCACTTCATTGGCAAATCTACGTTCTATCCCCATCATGGAATTGTGCTAGCCTGCCACCTGGTCTTCGGTCCATACCTTTGCAGCTTACTACTGCCTGGAGAGGGAGTCCCAACAGGACAGTGCCTTCAGCCACGTTGTACTCCATAATCTATTCAGGGTGTAGGCAACTCCTGCCCTCCGACCCTTCTGTGTTCAGGCTACCGGAGAGCTGGTTCTCTGCCAAACACCTGGGTCTTGCGAGAGTCTCCGCTCAGCCATCTCTTTTCCAGGTTGAAGAGCCCTAACCTTTTTAGCCTCTCTTCATAGAGGTATCCTTCCATCCCCTTTATCATTTTGGTGGCTCTTCTCTATACCTTTTCTAACAACGCTATATCCTTTTTAAGATATGGCAACCAAAATTGCACACAGTATTCAAGGTGGGGTTGCACCATGGAACGATACAGAGGCATTGTAATATCCTTTTTTTTTATTCTCCATTCTTTTCCTTTTGATACCTAGCATTCTATTTGTTCTCTTGGCCACTGCTGCAAACTTAGCGGAGCGTTTTAAAATGTTATCCACGATGACACCTAAATCTTTTTCCTGGGTGGTGGTTCCTAATGTGGAACCTTGCATCATGTAACCATAGTTTGGGGGGTTCTTTCCTAGGTGCATAACTTTGCACTTGTTCACATTAAATTTCATCTGCCATTTGGATGCCCAGTCTTCTACTTTATCAAGATCCTCTTGCAATTTTCCACAATCCTCATGGGTTTTAACAACTTTGAATAGTTTTGTGTCATCTGCAAATGTGATAACCTCACTTGTTGTTCCCATTTCCATGTCATTTATGAATCTTAAAAAGCAGCGGACCCAGCACAGATCCCTGGGATACTCCTCTATTCACCTTTCTCCATTGGGAAAATTGGCCATTTAGCCCTACCCTCAGTTTTCTATCTTTTAACCAGTTCCTGAATGGCCAGGCCATGGCTCACAGTGTCAAGGCCATGGCGGCTTCTGTGGCAAACTTGCACTCCGTCCCGATGTTAGACATCTGCCGGGCTACCACTTGGTCTGCAGTCCATACCTTGGCAGCTCATTGCCTGGAGAGGGAGTCCTGACAGGACAGCGCCTTCGGCTAGGCCATGCTCCGTAATCTTTTCGGGGTCTAGGCAACTCCTACCTTCTGGCCCTTCTGTGTCCAGACTACCGGAGCATTGGTTCCCATCGGACACATGGGTCCAATTGCGGTCTGTATTTGTGGACTCAATTGCTGCTGCTCACCGCTCACCTTGAGGGCGACCGTAGCTTTTTCTACAGGCTTTTGGTAGCCTGTAGCTGGGGAGTCCCATAGGGTGAGGACTGACTTCCTGCTTGTTCCCAGAGAAAGCGTAGTTATTCACCTGTAACAGGTGTTTTCCGGGGACAGCAGGAGTCAGTCCTCACTACCCTCTCTCCCTCCCCTTGGAGTTGCTGTATATATATTTTTGTTGTCATCTTTTATCAGCTAGCTATGTCATCTGGCAGAGTAAGATGGCACTCTTGGGCAGGAAGGGGACTACGCATGCATGGTGGCATCTCCCACAGGCTTTCTTTGAAAGCTGGGGAGATGCTTCTGCGAGGGCTCTGTTGGTGCCGACGTCACCCATATGTGAGGACTGATTCCTGCTGTCCCTGGAGAACACTTGTTACAGGTGAGTAACTACGCTTTTTGTGACTTCCAGTCAATGCTGACTCCTGGCGACCCAGCAGCCGCTGGACTTTCTATGCAGTGTGACTGAAAGTACATTGCCAGGCCTTTCTTCCGAGGCAATGGAGGGTTAAGTGACTTGCCCAAGGCCACAAGGAGTGGCAGTGGGAATTGAATCCTGGTTTCTTGGTTATCAAGCCAGTTCTCTAACCACTAAACTACTCATCCACTCCCAAATCCTGCTTAAAGACCACTTTTTGAGATGACTTTTAAATCTAAACCCCTGACTCTTCTGATCATGACCTTCTCATGTTAAGTATGTTTTACTGAAATAATTCTAGCAGTCAATTACTCAAGTATATCTCGAGGAACAAGCAGGAATGTAGTCTTCACATGGGTGATGTCTGTTCGGACAGAGCCTGTGCAGAAATGCACCCCAGCATCCAATTGGAAAGCTTTTGGGAGCACTCCACTGTGCCTGCGCAGCTGCCTTCCCAATGCCCTCTCTTCAGTTCTTCGTTTTCCCTGGAGCCAGCAGGAAACAAATCTGTCACCGCAGAAGAAAACTTCTCTTTTTGGGATAGCGCCTCTGCCTTCCCATCGGCACCGGCAAAATGCTGGTTCCCTTATTCTTTTCTTTTTTTCGTTAAACTACATTTTCCAAAAAAAAAAAAAACCACCTCTGGCGTCTCTACGCTCTCATAGGCCTATAGCCTTCCCATCCTTAGAAGGCCTGGAGAAACCAGCTAGTGGTTTCAAAAAATGTTCTAAGTGTGCCAGCACCATCTCAGTGACTGACACACATGACTGGTGTTTTAAAATGCCTCGGCCCAGACCACCAGCCAAAAGATTGTTTCCTCTGTCAGAAAATGACACTGAGAGGCCTACAGAAGCAGACTTCTAAATTTGAGACACTCTTCGCCTCAGATGCGGTGTCGGTTGGCATCCACTTCATCAAAGGCCTCATCCTTCTCTCATGGATCTCAGGTATCATCCAAGTCTAAGCAAAAGTCTGCATCGAAGCAGGACAAAACCTCCAGAGGTAGATCTCGTTCAAAGCATCGAGATCCCTTGGGCGTTGCTTCGGAGGTGGATCAGCCTGCCAGCACAGTTGAAAACCTTATTTGCAAAGACTGGCAAGATAAGACCTCTCAGAATCAGAAAACACTACTCTAAAGAGACATCTAGAACAACAGCTGACCCTGCTAGAAAAAAGACAGCTGCAAAGAAGTCTTTCTACAATAAAAAGAAGAAATTCTACTCTTCTTATCCTCCTGCTTCTCAGTACCAGGGTCAAGCCTCACAGAAGAGGCAACAGCCTTCTAAGCATAGAAGAAGCCACAGGTGGCTAAACCTCAACCAGCTCCGCAGCCACAGTCTGTTCCTGGTTTTAGACTCTTAAAAAAAAAAAAAAGAGAGAACATTGCCACCCAGCCTCTGGAGGACCCTTTCCCCTCCACATAGCAGGCAGACTGTGTCACTAGGCCCATAGATTGCACCTCATCACCTCAGAGCAGTGGACATTAAACATAGTCCAGGAGGGGTACAGACTTCATCTATAAACTTTGCACTCCTCCGCTTTCACAGGAGAATTCCAAACTCAACCCCCACTCACTGCTCTCTTACAGGACAAGATGTCTTCTCTTCTGTTTCGGGGCGCCATAGAGAATGTCCCGACATCCCTGCGGGGAATGGGTTTCTATTCTCCATACTTTCTCATTCCAAAGAAAACCGGAGGATACAGGCCCATTCTGGACCTCAGAATCCTGTAGTTTCTAGTCTGCGAAAAGTTCAAGATCATCTCTTTTGGGACTCTTATTCATTACCTCCAGAGTCAGGACTGGTTCTGTTCTCTAGATCAAAAATAAGTGTACACACATTATCCTCATCTATCCAGGACACAGAAAATATCTATGTTTCACCTTTCAGAGAACACATTATCAATACAGAGTACTTCCCTTCAGACTCACCTTTTCCCCAATAGTCTTCACAAAATGCATGGCGGTCATGGCCACATACCTACGGTCTCTGGGATTTTTATCTTCCCCTATTTAGACGACTGACTTTAAAAGCAGACACCTCCCAGGAGATACAGCTTTCCTTGCATCGTACCATCACGGTACTACAACACTTGGGATTTGTCATAAACTTCCCAAAATCCCAGCTCACTCCAGCTCAAAAACTAGAGTTGATCGGATCCCTACTGGACATGCAGCAGTCCAGGGCGTTTCTGCCCCAGCTCCACTGTATTTCTCTAATCAAACTAGCGTCCCAGATGCTCCACTAGGACCATCTGTCTGCCTGCGAAATGCTGCAGTTCCTTTGGCACATAGCTTCTACAGTACATGTCGTTCCATATGCCCGATTACATACGCGGATAGCCCAATGAACTCTTGCCTCCCAGTGGACACAGGCCTCCAGCCGTCTCTGGGACAGGATCCATGTTACTGCTCCTCTAACCACATCCCTTCAGTGGTGGTGTTCCCCAGAAAATCTGCTCATGGGGCAACCTTTTCAGATACCTCCACTTCAATGTACCCTAATGACAGATGCCTCCAAACTGGGTTGGGGAGCACACCTGGGCAACCTGTCTACACAGGGGCTGTGGACAACGCACAGGTTACACCTCCATATCAATCTTCTGGATCTTCGTGCTATCTTGAATGCCCTCCAGGTGTTTCAACACCACCTCAGGGCACAACAGTTCCTAGTCAAGATGGACAATCAGGTCGCCATATTCTATGTGAATAAGCAGGGAGGAACAGGCTCTTGGGTCCTCTGCGAGTAGGTGCTACACCTGTGGTCCTTTGCCATTGCTCATCAAATTTATTTATTTTATTTATTTGTTTATTTATTTTCTCTTATATACCGCGCTATTCTGCATCAGTGCGGTTTACATTGAACAAACTGAAATTACATTGAACAGGGCATTATAACTTGGAGATAACTATTTTACAGGGAACATGGGCTATGGAGGGTTAAGTGGCTTGCCTAAGACCACAGGGAGCACCTGTCAGACTAGAAACCCCAGTCCTTCCGGCCCAAGGTTGCTGTCCTCTAGTGGGATTTGAACCACCGACCTGGCCTGAAGTACCTTGCCCCAACCACGAGGCCACTCCTCCACTCCAAATACACCTCCAAGCAGCGTACCTCCCGGGGAAGTTCAGTGTCTTGGCAGACACACTGTCGCATCCTTCTTCCCCACAAATGGTCTCTCCTTCCGGAAACAATGTCCTACATCTTCCAGACCTGGGGAACTCCAGACATAGATCTGTTTGCTACTTTGTAGAATGCCATGCTTCCTCGCTTCTGCACAAGGAGTCCCACATCCATCGACCAGCAGGTGGCTGCCTTGCAGCGACCAGCAGGTGGCTGCCTTGCAGCGACCAGCAGGTGGCTGCCTTGCAGCGACCAGCAGGTGGCTGCCTTGCAGCGACCAGCAGGTGGCTGCCTTGCAGCGACCAGCAGGTGGCTGCCTTGCAGCGACCAGCAGGTGGCTGCCTTGCAGCGACCAGCAGGTGGCTGCCTTGCAGCGACCAGCAGGTGGCTGCCTTGCAGCGACCAGCAGGTGGCTGCCTTGCAGCGACCAGCAGGTGGCTGCCTTCCACCGACCAGCAGGTGGCTGCCTTCCACCGACCAGCAGGTGGCTGCCTTCCACCTACACTAGAGTCAGGGTCTGCTTTATGCTTTCTTTCCTATACCCCTCATTCCCAAGATGCTTTTCAAACTTCAGTCCAACAAGGGCTCCATGAGTCTCATAGCCCCTCACTGGTCGCGGAAACCATGGTTTCCACTGCTACTACGTCTGACTCTGCCTCTGCAATTGGGATTAGCACCCGATCTCCTCTCTCATGATGACTGCTCACTACTCCATGCCAATCCACAGTCTCTCCGCCTCACAACTTCGCTGCTGAGAGCATAGCATTACAGGGCATTGACCTTCCACAAGAGGTTAAGGAGATCCTTTTGGCTTCTAGAAATCCCTCCACCAAACTTTCATATGCTTTCAAGTGGCATAGATAACGCTTTCTGGGGCTCCCAGAAAGATCTCAATCCCTTTTCTGCTCCGGTGGTCACTCCTACAAATACCTCCTCCACCTGTCCTCGGCAGATCTAAAGATCAACTCAGTGAGAGTCTACGTCAGTGCCATTGTGGCCTCTCACACCTACTGGATGGACAGCCCGTTTTTTCACATCTGCTAGTAGCATGTTTCATGAGAGGTCTCCTGCTGTCCAAACCGCCCATCAAGCTGCCTCCGGTGGCTTGGGACCTCAGCGTCATTCTAGTGCAGCTTCTCAAGCCACCCTTTGAACCATTGGCCACGACTTACCTGAAGTTCCTGTCTTGGAAGGTAATCTTCCTAATTGCCCTTACTTCAACTAGATGCATTTGTGAGCTTCAAGCTCTGGTGACAGACCCCCCCCCCCCCACCCGGTTCCACCATGACAGTTGTCCTTCGGACTCGCCCACACTTTATGCCAACGGTGGTGTCTCCCAGGGGCGGTTCTATCATTAGGCCAACTGAGGCGGTGACCTCAGGCGGCAGTTTCTCAGGGGCAGCACTCTGGATGTGTTTGTTTCTCATTTTGCCGCCTTTGTGTTGCCACTGTCTTCCCACTGCTCTTTTTCCTGCTCAAGCTCATCCGAACGAGAAAAAAAGCAGCAGGAAGGCAGTGGCAGGCCAGAGGCGGCAAAATCAGAAATAAATACTGCCGGAGTGCCGTCCCCCGAGAAACTGCTGCGTGGACTGGAGGAAAGACATAAATGCATACCAGAAGTCGCGGCTGTTACTGACAGCCCATGGGGATCCCAAGCCCCACGGGCAGAAGCGGCCAGGAAAACGGGTGACTGTCCGTGGGAATCCCAAGTGTCGGCCCAAGCTGCTTCCGTTTCAGAGCTCCAGGAAGCACTGCGCCAGTAATAAAGCCTCTTGGCAGCGCTAAGGCCACAGCAGACTCCAGGCTGCGGATCGGTGAGTGAGTCATCTTTAGTGCAATACTGCTTCAAATTTAATCGGTGAAAATCAGTTGTTTTCATTGCTGTAAATCAGGGCTTCCCAAACCTGTCATGGGGACCCTAAGTAATATCAGGTACATATATTTTCTTTCACTACATAGCTAAGCTTTGAAACTCATTGCCAGAGGATGTGGTCAAAGTTGCTAGTGTAGCTGGTTATAAAAGGTTTGGATAAATTCCTGCAGGAAAGTATTAGGTTGACCTGGGGGAAGCTACTGTTTATCTCTGCAGATCAGTAGCATGGAATCTGGCTAATTCTGGGATTATTCCAGGACCTGGATTGGCCACTGTTGAAAACTTGATACTGGTCTTGATTGAGCTTTGGTCTGACCCAGTAGGACTATTCTTATGTCCTTATACTGTTTGAAAACTCATGAATATTCATTTTGGATATTCTGAAAACCCTGTAATGTCTCCAGGACAGTTTGGAAAGCCTTGGGGTAAACACTAATGCAAAACTGAAAAAAACTATGATAAATCTTTTCCTACCTGCTGTGCGTTTGTAATGGGAGTAAAATGCTGCAGGGCTTAAATAAACGTCTCTCCCACAGAGCAGACTTATAAAGTGAAGAAAGCACAGCTGGCCCATGAGAGATTTAATCAGTCAACCGTGGTGATTAGTGGTAACCACAGTCCCCAGTTTTTTGCTGCAGCTGAAGGGGAGATTCCATGGCAAGAGTTAGAAACGTCAGCTGCAGTTTCTGAAATTCTGAAGTACATTTGCAAAAATCTCTGTATATTTGAACCTCAAATAATGTTGCATAGTTTGTTGTATTTCCTGTTTTTTTCTCTCCTTATTATTTATGAAAATCAACATCAAGTAAATAAACCAATCAATACATCCATGTCATTTTATAACCCCCCTTCCTACCTATTACCCCCAACCCCGTCTTCTCCCGCCCCTATCACACAATGTACAGATTTCCGAGGAGTATGGCGTTACACAGTCAGTTTTGTTGCCAAATACCTGAAGCATATAAGCATTTTCCCTGACAATCCCATCTGGCACATATCCTTCCTTAGCCACATCATTCCATATATAATATTCAATGTCATATTAGCCAATATCCGATTATTCAGTATTACATTATTCAATGCCAGAAGCCCCAGCTCCACACTTATCCTCCTCCTCCTATATATTCATGCATTTTCCTCCTCTCTCCTACCTGGGTCCCTCCATTTAAGGTACGGGTCCCATGTATTTTGGAAACGCACCGTACTATGTTGATGCACAGCTGTAAAACGATACATTGAACAGAAATGCTCTACCCTCCCCTGAACTTCCGCCAGGGTTGGCACCAATGTCGACTTCCACTTTTTCGCTATCAATTGCCGGGTCGCCATGCACACCAGTCCACACCAACCCTGGCCTTTCTTTCTCATCCCTCCATCCTCTACATTAAACAGCCCAACCTCTTCCCCAGAGACCTCATTTAACCATCCCGCCACACCTTGCCACAGGCGGTCTAATCTTGGGCACTCCCACTAAATGTGGAAGAAGGATCCCACCCTTCCACAACCTCTCCAGCACGCTGCGTTACCCCCCCTGCCACTTCTGCAGCTGCTGCGGGGTCATGTACCAATCGTACAACATTTTATAATTATGTACCAAAATGTTACTCGATATCGCCCCTTTGAACAACCCCTTACATATCCGTTCCCATTGGAATCCATCCCAGCTTTTATTCAGGTCTGCCTCCCACGCTGTCCTGTGTGCCCAGGCAGTCTCCGGTTCCTCTTCCATTGCTTTATATAGGTGGGAGATAAGCCCCTTAACCTCTCCTTTCCCAAACAGCCCATCTATCACCTCCCCCTTGGGACCCTGGCCTCTCTGCGCTACCACCATACAGTAATGCAAGGCCTGAATATATTTAAACCGATCTTTATTCGGTAAGTGAAAGTCCTCCTGCAACTCCTCAAACGTCACCCAGTTTCCACTTTCTTTAAATTGCCCCACTACACACAACCCTCCCTCTGCCCATCTCTTGAAGGCAGGGTTCGTCATACCTGATGGAAACTCCGAGTTCCCCATGAAGGGTATGAATCTAGATCCTCCCAAGGCCCCATACCACCTACTTTGCCATTTCCTCCAGTACCGCAGGGTTAGTGTAACATAGGGATTCCCCTGCTGCCCTTTAAAGGGTCCCCCCCCTTTAATCCATATATTCCCTTTTAGGTCTCCCTCAGGTTTTAGACCTTCTTTCTCTAACTGTTCCCATTCCGTTGATCCTCGCAGTTCCCATTCGACCACTGCCCTTACTTGCGCTGCTTCATAGTACCGAGTCAACATGGGGACCCCCATTCCCCCAGCCCCCCCCCCCCCTTACTGGCGCACAAAATCCTCTGGGCCACTCAAGGTCTCCTACCCTTCCAGATAAATTTCATAATCCGATCCTGCAGCTGCTTGAGAAACCCTCTCGGGACATCCACCGGGAGATTCATAAACAAATACAACAGCCGAGGGAGTAAGATCATCTTTACCAAATCTCTCCTTCCTAGCCATGACACCTCATATTTCCCCCAATCTTCTAGCTCATGAAACATTTTTTTCTGAGCTACCACATAGTTTTCCCGAAACAGCATTTCCCGCCTTGGTGTAATCTGCACTCCCAAATACCGAATACTAGTACTCGCCCACCGAAAGGGGACATAATCTAGCCTCGTCCCCTTTGTTTATGGTGAGGTTCAAAATCTCTGATTTTGTGGCATTCATCCAGAAACCCGACACTTCCCCATATTCGCTAAGTTCCGCTACTATTGCCCCCAAAGTCCTCTGTGATTCTGAGATGAAGAACAAGACATCATCTGCGAATAAGGAGATCTTATGGGCCTGTTGTCCCATTGGCACCCCTACTACATCCTCCCTATCCCGTATCCTTTGCGCCATGGGTTACAGTATAAATAACAGGGGTGACAAGGGGCACCCCTGACGCGTACCTCTAAACAGTTCAAACCCCCTTGTGACCGAGCCATTCATCTTCAGACATGCCTTCGGTAAAGGGTCTGGACCCACTTAAACTCCCCTTTATACCTACTTTTTCCAACACCCTAAAGAGATAGGCGAGTTAACCCTATCAAAAGCTTTTTCAGCATCAACTGCCAGCAATGCTATCCCCTCCCCCGCCACATTACATTAAGAGCCCGTCGTATATTATCCGATGTGTATCTCCCCGTAATAAACCCAGACTGATTAGGATGTATTAGCTTCCCCAGGAGCGGCCCCAGCCTATTTGCCAGGATCCTAGTAAAAATCTTTAAATCACCCCCCAGCAATGATATGAGCCTATGCGAACCGCACTCTTCAGGGTCCTTACCCTCTTTATGTAGAATGCTAATTTCCGCCATCCGCAATGAAACCGGCATCTGACCCGCTGCACTAAAGGAGTTATACATTCGTACCAGAGGACCAGCCACTACCCCCGCAAAGACCTTATAAAACTTGTTGGAAAATCCATCCAACCCTGGTGCCTTATGCCCAGGTAACCCTTTAATCACTGCTAGGACTTCCTGCTCTCGAATTGGGTCTGACAACTCCTCCCCCTCTTCCTCCGTAAGGGAAGGTAGCGTAGCTCCATCCAGATATTCCTGTATTTTACTTTCCTCCACTAACTTCTCCGGTGTGTATAATTGCTGATAATATTGAATAAATCTTTCCTCGATAGCACTCCCCTCCCAAAGATCCTTCCCCTGTGTATCCTTAATTCGAACTATGGCGTTCCTAGATCTTAATTTTTGAACTTTGCGGGCTAGCATCCTCACAGCTTTATTGCTAAAGGCAAAACTCTTCTGTTGCAGCAGTTTAAGTTGCTATCTAATTTCCTGCATATGCAGCTCACTCAATTCTCCTCTTAATTCCCCTAGCTCTTTTATTAACTTACTATCCTGTGGGTCCCTCTTTAATTTTTTCTCCACCTTCCCAATCGCTGCTAGCAAGTGTTCTTGCTGCTGTAATTTTTTCTTTTTCCGATAGGTTCTGACTGCAATCAACTTCCCCCTACCTACTGCTTTCAAGCAATCCCAAACCGTCCCCGGTGAGCATTCTCCTGTGTAATTTAACAATATATATTCTACTATTCCTTCCGTAATCTGACTTACCACCTCTTCATCCTCCAGGAGGGATTCGTTCAATTTCCACCACCCTCTATTCAATCTCAGGCCCCCAATTTGAATCTCGCAGGTCACTGGGGAGTGGTCTGACCATGTCCGCTCTCGTATGTCGCACGTCTTTACAGCTGGCATCAGGATATTGTCTACAAGGATCATATCTATTCGGGAGTACACCTCATGCACCCCCGAGTAGAAGGTATAGTCCCGCTGCCCCCTATTTGTTTCCCTCCATACATCAACCAGTCCGAGACCTGTGATTAACCTCTTCAGCCCTATCCTATGTTGCCTTGGTGAGGACACCACCCCTTTGGATGTATCCATACAGGGGTCAATCGCCACATTGAAATCTCCTCCCATCAGTAGGCACCCCTCCACCAGCCCAATGAGCTTATTGTGCAGCTCCCGAAAAAATTGAGCTTGCTTAACATTCGGGGCATACACACTAACCAGTGTGTATAACTTCTGATCCCATTTCAATTTCACATCAATGAACCTTCCCATTTTGTCTCGAATTACTTCCCCCACTTGCCCCAAAATCTGTGCCAATAGTAAAACACCAACCCCACCCTTCCTTTTTTCTAATCTGTTGGAAGCAAAAAATTGCTGAGGGTAGTGAGGGTGTCCCACCCGGCCTTCATCCTTAGTCAAGAGGTGTGTCTCCTGTATAAAGACAATATCCCCTTTCAATCTAGTACATTCTTTCATTAACATCTGCCTCTTAGCATATGAATTGAGGCCTCTAACATTCATACTCATTAAATTAATGTCAGGCATTATACCTTTCCTCCCCTCCCTCTTTGCCATCACCCCTGTTTTGCCCATACCCCTCCCCCCCCTCCCCCCTTCCCCCCTCCCACCCCCTTCCCCTACTTCCATCAGTTCCAACCTTGGAACCCTTCCAGTGACCTCCAGCTGACCGCCCATCCTTTCGCCTTATCTAAACCTCCCCCCTCTTAGATACTTATCCTCCCCCATCCATCCCTCACCCTCTATTCCAAAAGGCTATCACCCAACCTCCATGTACCCCTTACATTCTTCCTCCACCTCCAGAAATATCAACCCAGGGGAGGGGCAAACCATGCCGCCCCTACACAACCCTCTCCATTAAGCTCCCCCAAGCTACACTTACCCCAATAACAACAATATTGCAACAAGCATCCACAGCAATCCTTATTCATTTTAACAGTCTCTGACTTCTTAATCTTTTTTCCTTGCCCGGTACTCGACTCTACTGGTGTGTCCGCTCCTTCTCCTCCTCGCCATCCTCCCGCTGACCGTGATTATTCCTTTTCACCACTGGAAAATCAGTCCAGCCTGCTTGTTGCATACTCCTGATCGCCGCTTCCACAGAGTGTACTGTCGCTGTTTTCACATTTATAGTAAATTGTAGTCCCACCGGAAACAGCCATCGATATCGCACGTTTTCCTCCCTTAGCCTCCTGGTCACCGCTTGATATTCTCTGTGTTTTTTAATAGTAAGGCTGGATATATCACAAACACCTCCACTTCAGATCCTTGCCATTTAATCTTACCAAGCTTCCGTGACGCCCTCATCACCAGCTCTTTTGATCGAAATTAATGTAGGCATACTACCACATCCCACACCTTATTCTCCCTCCACGGCCCCAGTGCTCTATGTGCTCTGTCCACCATCAGGCAGACTCCTTCCACTTCCATATCTGCCGCCCGGAGCGCCGCTCCACAGAATTCCTCTGCCAAAGAGATATAATTCACTGTTGAATCACTCTCTGGCAAGCCCCTTATCCTGATATTTGATCTCCGTGACCTATTCTCTAGGTCTTCAATATTTTGCCACAGCTCCTCTTGAGCTCCACTCACGGTGTCTATCTGTCGATCCTTGGTAGCCCATCTGCCTTCCTGTTCCTCAATCCGGTTTTCCACTTCATCTAACGAGTCCCCATATTTTCCATATCCGATTTTTATCTCCTGGAGCCATCCATGCACTTCTTTCTTTAATGCTCCCAGCTCAGATCTCATTGACTCAGACCACTCCTGTAAATCATTTCTTAGAGCTTGTATATCATTAGACGTACTTCCTGTCGTTCCAGCCTCTTCCATATCCTTTTGTTCACCACTGCTCCCCGCCATTTTTGCCGCATGGTTCTTGGCACTCCCCATACCTTTAAAGGAAAAGGATTTGAGGTCTACGGCGGACTTTCTTGCCGCCATCTGCTGCACACGCTCTTCTCCCTCTAATCTGTTACTTAGACCCGCTTCCCCTGTTCCTTCTCCCCTTGCGAGGCTTTAATTACCCTTCCACCAGGGCACTGGGCTCTATTCACCAGCGGTACACCTGCTCCTGCAGACTCCTGGTATCTTGTAGAAGCAGGTATTCACCTTCTCTCTGGTCTGTAACTGCCGTGTACTTCAAATAGCAAACAGTGTTCCTGTAGCCTGTCCTCTTAGGCCGGTCTTAACTCCCGGGCCTCACCGCCACGTGCGTTCGATCCTCCACGCGTTCCTACTCCTTCTACTGCGGCCAACTCTCCGTGCACCAGCCTCCCTTTCACTGCGGCTACACTGCCGCTGGCACCTGCGATGTAGGCTGCAGATCTGCACCGCCCGTCACCCGAAGCAAGACTCTGCTATCTCCAACCACCCTGCGATAAGGGTTCCCAGGCCTCTCCTCTCCGTGCATTCTCACAGTCAGCGGCTTGAGGGGGATGGGTCGCCCTCCACTCCGCCAGCTTATTATTGTCTTGGCACGTACATCTGGGGTTTATTCTCCGTTTGCTCTCCTCCCTCCTCCACTGCCATCCGGCTCTTCACAGGGGTATTTTTAACTCTTCACAGGGGTATATTTCACTTTTTGATGAGCCTCGTGGTGGAGCCCGGTCAGAATGCTGCCATCTAATCAGCCGATGTCACCGGAAGTCCTTGTATTTCCTGTTAATTTATTTGATCCATTTTGGTGTTCAGTTTATTTAGTAGGCATATGGATGATCTAGGGCCCATGGCAATATTTACCATGCTGTTCTTTTCTGGGTAGGCTCCTTGTTGTATGTATTTTGGAAGTTTATGCTGGTATATTAGGGTAGATTTGGCCGTGTAGATCTTCGGTGACTTTTGTAGGGTTTTTATATTAGTTCCCAAAATACCTGCTACTGGAGAATGTTTGTTGTTGGTGATGACCAGAATCAGATTTTTTTTTAATATATTGAGTTCTGTAGATGAATGTCCTACCTCTGCTCTGCACCCATTGTTGAGGAGGTGGGTTCTGTGAATGCAAAATATGTTCAAAAAGAAAAAGCAAGCACCATAACACAGTTTATAACAACAAAATACAAATTAATTATAATTTGCAGTTACAAACTGCTGTGGTTCTTGCTCTTTCTTTTAGTTCCTTGCTGTACAAACATCTTGCATTTGCTCCACATAATCTAATCAGCTTTTTGGTTTGGTTCAGTCCTTGACTGGAGTTTCGAGAAAGATCCCTTGGGGGGGGGGGGGGGGCGGCGCCATCTCATCCCTTGCCTCAGGCATCAGATTGACTTGAGCCGCCTCTGGTGTCTCCTTTTCATTTAAACCAGTCGATTAACCTTCCAGCCTTCTTTCCTAAAACGCTTGCGTCTCGAGCGGCAGCAAGTCTGCACACTCTTGACTGCAAGCATGTGTTGGCATTTTATCTCCAAAGGACCCAAAGTCATCATAAAGCCTCAGAGTTGTTCATCTCATTTGACTCTAGTCACCTGGGTCTGTCTATATCTAAGCGTACGCTCTCCCGATGGATAGAGAACTGCATTTCATTTGCCTATGACAAAGGAGGACTTTCCCTCTGGAAAGACATGTCAGAGCTCACAACGTTTGTGCCATGGAAAACCTCCGCTCAGTAGCCATTGATGAAATTTGCAAGGCAACAACTTGGTCTTCCGGCCATACCTTCGCTGCCCATTACTGTCTAGACAAGGACTTCTGTTGAGATGCCCTGTTTGGTCAAGCTGTACTCCTGCACCTCTTTCAGACTTAGATGCAACTCCTACCCTTCGTCCCGGACTTTGACGATATCGGAAATCCATGTAGGATCCATGACCTCTTTGAACCCACTCCGAGTAGAACTTCCACCGGTTCTGAGGTCACTTTATCTGGCATCTAGGAGCTAGGGAGTCCCATATGTAAAGACTTCATTTCTGCTTGTTCCTGGAGATAACATAGTTACTCGCCTGTAATAGGTAATCTCCAGGAACAGCAGGAATTTAGTCTTCACAACCCACCCTCCTCCCCTGGTAGTTGAAGGGCTTCATTTTGAATTCAAAAAAGCATGGGACAAACACAGAGGATCTCTAAAGGAAAAAAGGGGACTGTTCTAGTTGATATGGAAGGACAGACTAGATAGGCCATGTGGTCTTTTTCTGTCTTCTGTCATCATGTTTCTGTTTCATTTACTTTTTCTCAGCTGCAAACTCAACTGAAGAGAGGGAGTTGGAAAGGCAGGAAAGCAGTCACGCAGGTACAGTGGAGTGTTCCCAAAAGCTTTCCAATCGGATGCTGGGGAGCATTTCCCATGCGGGCTCTGTCGTTACAGTCATCGCCCATATGTGAAGACTAAATTCCTGCTGTTCCAAGAGATCACCTGTTACAGATGAGTAACTACCTAATCTTATGTATATCTGTGATTGTTTAATGCACCCTCACTTGTTATATGTAAAAGTTTAGTATGTTTGAATGTAATACTGTTTATAATGTAAACCGCCCTGATTACACGATAGGGCGGTATAAAAAACTCACACATAAATGAATAAATGTCTCTGTATCACCACTAGTGCCAAGGAGCAGGGATTGTATCTATCTTATTCATTTTTTTTATTTAAATAATTTATACTGCATTCATCATATATTGCTGAGTGGAGTACCACATAGAACAATCATAATATGCATAATCATTAACCAGTTCCTGATTCTGGAAAGACTCGGTGAAAAGGCTAATAATATACCTCATGAACCATAGGCTTTCCTAAATAAATATGCCTTCGCCTGCTTCCTAAATTGTAAAAAAAAAAAAAAAAAATCTTCTCGTTGCAAGTGATAAATCATTCCACAATTCAAGAGTCTATTAAATAAAATATAAGCTCTTACAGAAACCTCTAATTGTTGCTGACAGAAGCGCAATTATAAATCTGAAAGCTTATGACTAATTCAGAAGGAAATAAGGATATCATTTTAAAAACAATACATAAACATTTAAAACATGCCCTATACGTAACTAGAAGCCAGTATAATTCCTTTATGTGTGTAATATGTTACATCCATTTTATGCCAAAAATGAAGCAGGCAGCTGTGTTCTGTACTACTTGCAAAGATCAAGTAGGATCATCTCTTATACTATTCATGTATGTCCATACGTACACCACTTTTGACAGATAAGCAGTTTGTACATAAAACTAAATTGAATTATCTCTACAGCACTGTGTGTGTCTAGTAGTGCTAAAAATGTTTAGTAATAGAAAGCATTGAACTAGGCATGTGCTGCAGTAACAGTACATTCTGATGTATTTCATTGTGAATTAAGTGCAGTTTTTCTTTTGTTTTAGGACAATGTATTTATTGGGATATATTCCTAAGGACAACAGGCTTTATCTGGGTGATAAGGAATTGAACATAGTAAGTTACTCCTTGCTGGTCTCTGTGCTGGAGTACCAGACAGCAGTGATGCGGAGAGACTTCAGTATGGCTGACAAAGTCCTTCCTACTATCCCCAAGGAGCAGAGAACCAGGGTGGCACATTTTCTTGAGAAACAGGCAAGAAAATTCATTTCACACTTAGCAAGTTTCTTTTTGTGATAGAAAGCGTGCTTTCTGAATGTTCAAGAAGATAACTCTTTAATTTCTTTTCTTTTTTAAATGTAGGGCTTCAAACAACAAGCTCTTGCAGTTTCCACAGATCCTGAACATCGCTTTGAGCTAGCTCTTCAGCTCGGAGAGCTAAAGATTGCATACCAGCTAGCTGTGGAAGCAGAGGTGAGTCATAAGAAAATGCTTATGAAGGTTTTAGTGTATACGAGGCATGACAAAAAAGAAAGGAGACTGTCCCATAAATATTTTATTACAAAATCTGCAGAGAAATTACGCATTGTCCCCTTCAAAGTAATCCCCCCCCCCAGAGTAATGCACTTCTGCCACATACGGAAGCACTCTGTAAAGTCCTCCTCCTTGAGGTCCCTCAGCTCTTTCGTCACAGTGGCCTTGATCTCTTCTACAGAAGCGAAATGAGTTCCTTTGAGCACAGTCTTCAGCCTGGGGAAGAGCCAGAAGTCGCACGGTGCGAGATCTGGGGAATAAGGAGGGTGGTCGAGAACTGTGATCTGTTGGCCAAGAACTGCCTCACACTGAGCACGATGTGTGCGGGCGCGTTGTCGTGGTACAGCAGCCATGACTTGTCTCTCCACAGAGCCTGCCTGCTGTGCTAAACCCGGTCATGGAGGTGATTGAGGACATGCTGGTTGACTGTCTGACCCTCAGGCACAAACTCATGATGGACCACTCCCTTCTGGTTGAAGAATGCAATCAGCATGACCTTGATTTTTGATTTGGACATGCGCACCTTCTTGGGTCTGGGTGACAGTCAAGTCTTCCACTGCAGGCTCTGTCTCTTGCTTTCAGGGTTGTACTGGAAGACCCAAGTCTCGTCTCCTGTGATGACTTGGCTAACAAACTCTGGATCTTCTCCGAAATTTCAAATTGATTCTTTGCTCCATATTTTTGCCACCTCCAGTTGCATGACAAAGCAATGGAGCAGTGTGCTACAAAAAAACTGAAAAAGAAAAACAAACAGAGTGAGAGAAATGAAAAATATAGCAGAATAGTGGCGAGATGTTGCACAACACAGTGATATAAGTGGTTAGCCAATTGGCATTGAGTCATGGGCGTTGCTGCCACAGTCTCGTTTCTTTTTTGTCACACCTCGTAACCAGCATGCAGCTGACCATACATTGATTAACATTTAATTTAGCATGTACCTAGAAGCATCTTGCACGATGTAAGACATGAGGTGAATTCTTGATGCCACTTAACCATTTTTAACAAAGCTTTTGAAGACAAGCCTATAATCAGGAGCACATTGCTTACTGTATTCAAAAAATCTTCACTAATTTGCTAACAAGTAGTAAATAGGCTGGGTTTAATTCAGGAAGCTAATGCACCTTTTAATATGAAACAGATGACTCTAGTCTAATCCTTGCAGCACAGCAAGCAATAAAATAATGCTACCGCTTGTGCAATGTATGTTTTGGGCATATTTTTATAAGTAGTAAAGCTAACATACTTGTTTTGCTCCATTGCTGGAGTTGAATTAGGAGTCATCACCCACAAAAAAAGATTTTGAAATCATTATGGACAAAACTGAGCATATCATTGTACTTTTATATAAATCCTTGATACAACCATATTGAGTGGCATGTTTACTAAAGCTGGCAGCAAGGGTATTTTCAGTCGGCCATGTGTTGACTGAAAAATCAGAAGACGCACTCTTCGGTGCCCCCCGGCAGGGAGGCACACACCTTTGACGCCCTTGGCAGAAAGTATTACCAGGGCTTGATGCTCATCGACCGCATCCAGGCTTACCAGCTGTTCATGGGCATGTACTTGAGAGACCTGGCGAAAGAACTCGCCGGGTTCTCAGCTGGTCTATCTGAGGTACCCCTGCAGCTGTTCAAGAACCTGGCCAAGGCCGTCTGTGAGTGCTCCAAGTTTGTCTTGGGGAGCCTGTGACGGACGAAGCTAATTCACTTAACCCACAACATATGGCAGACTCTCTGAAGCTTAAGTTCAACCCAACCCAGCTATAACCCCACCCTCACCAACATGCATACTGTCCACAAACTCAGCTGCAAAACTTTGGAGTTCCTTCCACATTCTTTCCTTAGAACAATTGTAAAGTATCATAAATAACATAAATATTTCCACATCACTCCTCGACCCATGCCTGGTCTCTTGGATTAAGATGATGCTGAAGCAACTGGGCCCTACACTACTTAACATTATATGGCTATCACTCGCTCAAGGTCATGTTCCTGCCAGCCTCAAACATGCAATAGTTAGACCAATATTAAAAAAAAATCCTAACTTAGACCCTGCTTGGCACACCAAAGTAGAACCCGGTGAGACATCAGAAGAGTCAAGATCACTGATGGGGGAATACTCCTTCTTATGCAACCTCGCTCTAAAGGTTTTCAGGCACCGCCTACAGCACCAGTCGGTGCTCATCCAGACAGACAATCAAGTCACAATATTTTATGTGAACAAGCAGGGCGGCACGGGTTCCTACTGCCTCTGCCAGGAGGCCATGGCCCTCTGTTCCTTCACGACCAGCCACGGGATGCTCCTCAAGGCGATCTACCTATCAGGCCAGGACAATGCCTTGGGCAGGCTGAGCAGGGTCCTCCAGATGCACAAGTGGTGCCTGGACCCCAAGGTGGCACTCAGGCTTTTCCGGCTATGGGGTCTCCCCAGCCTGGACCTCTCTGCCAGCCCAATCAAAACTCAGTTGCCCCATTTTTGTGGCCCCCAACCCTATCACCCCAGGGTGGCAGCGGACGCTTTCCTCATCCCATGGTTGAGGGGCCTACTGTACGCCTTCCCTCCCATGCCCTTGATAGCTTGGACCCTCATCAAGATCCAGCGAGACAAGGCATCGGTATTCCTCGTAGACCCATGGTGGCCCAGGCAACCCTGGTTCCTCTTGCTTCTCCATCTCTCAACGGAGTCCCCGGTCCCTCTCGGGAGCAACCCGGGAGTCTTCACAGGAGAAAGGCTCGATCCTTCATCCCTACCTGGGTTCCCTATCTCTCACAGCATGGCAGCTGAACAGGTCGTCCTAGCACCCCTTAACCTCTTCAAGGAGGTGGAGGACATCCTTCTGGCCTCTCGTAAGGACTCCACGAGATGGGTCTACACATTCAAGTGGCGCTGGTTCTCCGTGTGGTGCATGGAGCACCGAATAGATCCTTTTTCCTGCCCAGTGCATTCAGTCCTTCAATATCTCCTCCATCTCTCGCAGTCTGGACTCAAGTCCAACTCAGTTAGGGTACATTTGAGCGCACTTTCCGCAAACCACCATTCCATGGAGGGCAAACCTCTATTCATGCAGTGCCTCATCACCAGGTTCATGCAGGGCTTGTTGCTCTCCATACCCCCCATTTGACCGCCCCCAGCGGAATGGGATCTCAATGTGGTTCTAGCTCAACTTACCAAGCCGCTCTTCGAGCCCTTGGCTACCTGTTCTTATGCTACCTGTCCTGGAAGGTTGCCTTTTTAGTGGCACTCGCCTCTGCCTGCAGAGTCAGTGAACTCCAGGCCTTGGTGGCTGAGCCATCCTACACCAGATTCTACAAGAACGGGGTTGTGCTCCGTACTCACCCTTTCTCCCGAAGGTGGTATCCAACTTCAACCTCAATCAGGAGGTAGTGCTCCCTACCTTCTTTCCGCGGTCTCACACCAACTCTGCGTCGGCCATCCTCCACACCCTGTCCTCCTGCCTGCAGTGGACCCAGGGCCACCGTAAAGCCTCACAGCTTTGTCTACTTCGAACCCAGCCATCTGGGGCAGGTTTGTCACCAAGCGGACCACATCCATTTGGGTGGTGGACTGCATCGCTTTCGCCCACAGTCGATCTGACATTTCTCTGGAGCGCCGTGTCACAGCGCACAATGATCCTGACTACCAACCTAAGCATATTCAGCTGGGGGACCCACTGTCTGGGGCAGACAACTCCAGGGGAACTGGTGTCCTTCAGAGATGGCCTGGCTGATCAATAGACTGTGGAAGCAAGGGTGATCAGATTGGTCCTGCTGCATTTCTGGTCCTTGTTGCTTGGGCCGGCAACAGTAAGATATTCAACCAGCAGGGAGGCACTGAAAGCTCACTGGCACAGAAAATATGGCTGATGTTCAAGTGGGCAGAGCAGCATCTTCGCGGGGTAGGGAATGTTGAGGTGGGCTTCCTTAATCATTACACTCTGGATCTGGGAAAATAGGAATTGGCAGCTGATGCCTTCCAGCAGATTATGGCTCACTGGGGGTGTCGGGTGATGGATCTCATGGAGACACGCAGGAATGCCAAGGTGCAGGTCTTTTTCAGTTGGTGGAGTCAGATTCCAGTGGCGCAGATGCTCTGGTTCAGGTCTGGCACTGGCCACGCCTGCTATATATGTTTCCTTCCTGGTCGTTCATAGAGTTCTGAGGAGGATGGTCATCTCAGTGACTTCGGTTTGGCCCTGGAGGGCCTGGTATGCAGACCTGATGCATCTACAGGCAGATGTCCCTTTCGCTTCGGTCAGGGCAAGGGTCTTCTTCAGCAAGAACTGGTCCTTCAGGACAATCCAGCTCCTTTCTAGCTTATGGCTTGGCCCTTGAAAGGAGGTGGTTGCATAAGGAGTATATTCCCCATCAGTGATCTTGACTCTTTTGATGTCTCGCCGGGTTCTACTTTGGTGTGCCAAGCAGGGGTTCTCTCCCTGGCAGGTCAGCATTTCTTCCATTTTAGCCTTCATGCAGGATGATCCTGAGAAGGGAATGGCCTTAAACTTGCTCAAGGTTCATGTTGCAGCTCTGGCCTGTTTCCACGACAGACATCAAGGGGGTAGGGGGATCACTTTCGCATTTGAAGGGTAAGCGAGTTCCAGATGGTCTCTGGTTCACTCTACTCAAGCTCGGGCTTTCTCTAGGGCAGTAGCCTGTCACAGCCCCTCCTAGTGGCAGTGTGCCAAAGGGTCAGGGTGGATATTTTAATTTTGTTGAAGAAAAACTTTTAGACCAAGTGCATTCTGGTCCTTGTCCCTCTTCACAAGAAAATAGATGTGTGAGCCTTGAGCAGGGGGGAAACAGAGGTTTTTATTCCCTTGTTACGCAAAAGGTTCTTCAGGAAACAAAGTAGAATTACCTTACTTCAGGTTTAGTACCAAGAATATTTACAAAAGGTCAGCAACTGTTACAAATACTTCACAGTTTATTTATTTTATTTATTTATATTCTCTTATATACCGCGCTATTCTGCATCAGTGCGGTTTACATTGAACAAACTGAAATTACATTGAACAGGGCATTATAACTTGGAGATAACTATTTTACAGGGAACATGGGCTATGGAGGGTTAAGTGGCTTGCCCAAGACCACAAGGAGCACCTGTGGGACTAGAAACCCCAGTCCTTCCGGCCCAAGGTTGCTCTCCTCTAGTGGGATTTGAACCCCCGACCTTCCAGCCTGAAGTACCTTGCCCCAACCACTAGGCCACTTCTCCACTCAAGTTCTCTGTATCCAAGCAAGTTTCTCAAACAGTAAGAAAAACAAGACAAAACCTCTTTCTCCAGTGTTAACAGAATCAAAAGGTACTTTAAAACATGTGCTGCTGTTATATCTCGGTAAGAGATTCCAGGCTGTAGGTAATGCACAGAGAACAATCCATTGGTTCAAGCATCAACGGTTCTGGTTCTGCAAACTCAATTTGCATGGGTTCTAGCTCACTCGTGGTGTCTTCTAATCCTGAACTTTCCCTGGTTAACACAGGTTGCAGTTCAGTATTTCTTTCCCCCACTTTCCAGCCTTGCTGGCCTGGGTTTAGCAAATAACTATTAGGACTTTTCCCTATACCTCTCTGTACAGGGTTACAAAACTTCCTCCCGCTTTGTTTCTTCTCAGAATGGCTTTTTAGGTTATCAGCCTTCCTAGGACCTGGCATCCATTTAATAAATGAAGTAGCACTGTACCTTGGATCTCTGTAGTGTTTGCTGCTGGTGTTCTCTCCACCAGAGACTCTCCCTTTGTCATCGTCTTCCTTGAAGACGGGCTTCTGGAGCTTTCTAAGCTGGGCTTGTTCTCCCTGGAATTTAGCTCTGCTTTTCCCTGTATCCAAGCTTCTCTGCCTTGCAGTGTATGAGGTTCCTTCCTCAGGTCCTTCCTTCAAAGATCCTTTCTCTTTCTCTCTCAAAGGTCCTCCCTCGAGTTCCTTCTCAGATCCTCTTTCGAGTTCCTTCTCAGATCCTCTCTCGAGTTCCCCCTCAGATCCTCTCTATCTGCTTCCTTGTGCGCACTGCTTAAAAAGGCGTTCTCCAACTGAGTTTCCTGGCTTTCTACCCAGGTGCCTTTGATTAGGTACTGCATTGCTACAACCTGGGTGTGTCAGCTTAACTTGTGCAGCCTCGTGCCTGCTCCCTCTAGCTGAACTTCTAGGTAATTGCACCCTCTAACTCAGTTGATTCATAAGAGAGGGAGTTTTTTTCTACATCCATCGCTTCAATGGCTTCAGCTCCATCACATATCCCCCCTCTTAAGATATTACGGGCTGGCTTTTCTTCGCTTGCACAGCACGTAATCCTAAACATGGCTTCTGGCTTGTTGTGCATTTTTCCTGTTTTGGGCTCAACCTTATGCAATTCCTGTTTCCTTGGCTCTACTCTAGCTAAGGTAAGCAGGGCTGTCCGCTCATGCCATGGTCTGAGGACATTAATATGATAGACCTGCTGACGACTGCTCTTATTCTCTAGCTTATATGACACTGGACCAATTTATTTTACCACTGTATATGGTCCTCTCCACTGGGCTTCAAATTTGGGGGTAGCCCCTGACACCATCACTATTACTTTTTCACCTACAGATAACTGTCTAGGTTTCGTATCCTTATCATAGTATCTTTTCTGCCTCCCTTGACTAGCTTTTAATTTTTCCTCTGCGAAATGGGAGGTACTCTGTAGACTCCTCAAATCTCGCAAAAACTGGGGCATTCCTATCTCTTTTCCAACAGGTTCCACCCATTGCTCTCGGAGTATATCCAAAATTCCTCGTGGGGTACGTCCATACATTAGTTCGTAGGGCGAAGTCCCCAACGAAACTTGCGTCCGTTCTCGGCAAGCATATAGTATAAATGGGAGCATGGTATCCCATTCAGCCATCTCACCATCTAAAGCACGCCTTAACATTTGTTTTATGGTTTGGTTTAGCCTCTCTACTAACCCATTACATTGCGGATGATAGGCGGCACTGTTCCCTCTAAGCTGTGCGCGTGTGCGCGCGCGCACACACCTCGCCGAGCGAGGACACATACTTTACAACAGAGCGCACAAAAATTACGGTTCTGATTCTGATAGAAAACAACACAGACGTCTTAAAATTTTAAAGTTATGTATTTACGGTTTTCACAAATTCTACAATATTTTCTAGTGCAATCAATGTGGTGTACCTACTGTATTCTGATGTGTAGTCAAATTTTAAAGTATATAACTCTGAGTGTCGTCATGTGGCGCACAAAAATTTAACCTTCCTTCAAAAGCTGCACAGCTGATATTTTATGCGCACACAGCCTACAGAAAATTAGAGGGAACATTGATAGGCGGCTGTCTTAATGTGTCATACGCCAAAGGCGTCCCATACCTGGGCCAAATACTTTGACATAAAGTTACTGCCCCTATCGGTTAACACCTCCTGTGGAAACCTTACGTCACAGAATAGTTTTATTATTTCCGAGGCTATGGTCTTGGCCGATATATTCCTTAAGGGAATAGCCCATGGAAATCGCGTGGCTTGGTCCACCATGACTAGAATATATTGAAAACCTCTAGGCGTTTTTATTAGGGGTCCTACTATATCCATAGCTAGTCTTCTAATAGGTTCCGATATAACCGGCATCGGAAGCAAAGGCACTTCAGGTGGTCGGATAGAGGTTACTCTCTGGCAGGAGGAACAGGACTCGCAGAAGCGTGAGGTCTCTTTGAAGACTCCTGGCCAGTAAAACCGGGCTAATATTTGGTCTAGGGTCCCCTGTACCCCTTTGTGACCGCCTACTGGGTGGTCATGAGCTAACCTCAAGACTAAGGACTTAAAAGTAGTGGGCACTACTAATTGTTTGTGGAGGGATCTAGTCTGAGGGTCTACACTTTCCCTGTATAACACCTCTTTATCAAAGATAAACCTTGGGAAGGTATCTTTCTCCACCTGGGCATACTCGAATGCCCGAGCGAGTGCAGGGTCAGCTCTCTGCTCTTTTGTGAACGATGGGAACCTCTCCACCAACTCTGATGGAACCCAGGGCAATCCCTGCCCTGCCTCTAACTCAGCTCTCCCTTGAGAGCGGCATCTCCTCTCCCTGTGTTTTTCTGCCTTAGCCTTCCTACTCTTTTCAGCTGGGGCAGTTATGAGGTCTTCGTGTGAAGGTAACTCACCTAGAGTTTCCTCTTGGGACTCAGAGGTTTTGTCTGGAGCTTTGGATTGGGTGCGTGTGGATACAAAGGCTTTCTGGGGAGATAGGCCCTTTTTCAACCCCTTCCTAAATTGGGGCCAGTCCCTACCTAGCACCAAATCATGAGGCAATTTGGGAACTACTGCAACCAGTATGTCTTTTTCTATCCCTAAACCTTTTACTATTAAGTTGTAGACCAGATAGAAAGAAGAGGCACCGTGAATGCATTTGAGTTTCACTTTTCCTTCTGCTCGGTTCGGGAGAGACTCGGCTTGATCTTCAATTATGCGCCAGAGCTTTTTTGAGATCATGCTCTGATCTGCACCAGAATCGAGAAGAGCCTTGGCAGTTATACCTTGCACCTTCACCTCTAACAAAAATCCTTCATGCAACATTTTGGTATTTTCACTTATCAGTGCAGTACACAATTTACACTCACTCTGTACATGCCCTAATTTCCCACACAGAAAACATCTATTTTTCTCAGAGCGATTTCCTGGTATAGACATAGCATGTTTCAAACCTCTTGGTTTGTACCTTGACTCCCTTCCTGATGACTGCATCATTGCCTCTGCTGCCATTTTTGAAGATTCACCACTATTATGAGTAGCTAATTTAGCTTCAAAGTATCTTTCTGTTAACAAGATTGCCTCCTCAGTGGTTCGGCAGTTTTGCAGTATGAGGAAACTCTGCACCTCTTTGGGCACAGCAGTCATGAATTGCTCTAACACAATAACATCTACTATAGTGTTAATGGTCTGATCCTCTGGCCTTAGCCATTTCATAGCCAAACTTTTAAGCCTTTGACCCAAAACCTTTGGTGTTTCACCCACTTGGAGTCGGGTAGATCTTAGCATTCTATTATACACCAAAGGAGTTAAGCCAAGGTGATCCCTTATGGCTTTTGTCACCTTTGCGTAATTATTTGCTAAGGCGGCAGGCATAGCTCTATACGCTGACAGCGCCTCTCCTGTGAGCGAGGCTGCCAGGCGTATGGCCCATTGGTCTTTCGGCCACCCTATTGTGTGGGCTATCCTATCGAAGGATTCCAAAAAGTCATCAATATCGTCAGTTGGTGATAATTTTCCTAAGGACAATGTCTCATACGACCAGGGTCCTACCACACCGTTGCTGGCAACAGCATTCAGTCCTTGGAGCGAAGGAGCCACTTCTTTTTCTGTCCTTTGTTGGGCTAACCATGCCTCCATCATTTCCAGGATGGGCTTTTGTTGCGTCTGCATGGCCGTCACCGCCTGCTGCTGCGCTTCGCAAGCCATCTCCCGTTGTTTGTCAAATTGGACCGCCATCCACTGCAGTATCTCCTTCGGGTCCATGGCGACGCTTCCTAGAGAGGAATAGAGAGGAGAAAAAAAACAAGTGTGGCACTGGCAAACTGTTGTCAGTTCCCCATTTTTTTTTTTCTTTCAGCACCCACACCTGAATCCACTACAGGTTATGCCCATATACATATTACCTGCTTCAGGTGTAGACTCAAGCTTTGAGCAAAAGATGGGTCCAACGTCCTCCAGTAGTATTGGTGACCACACTCCAGTCTTCCACTTACTTGGTGCTTCTTTCTTTCTTTTTAAACCTGGCAGTTTTTCCTCTAGCTTGGCAGATTCTTCCTCGTTCCCAGCAGAAATATCCAAACAACTACGTCATTATGTCACAGCCCCTCCTAGTGGCAGTGTGCCAAAGGGTCAGGGTGGACATTTTAATTTTGTTGAAGAAAGACAAACTTTTAGCCCAAGTGCATTCTGGTCCTTGTAGTCCCTCTTCACAAGAAAATAGATGTGTGAGCCTTGAGCAGGGTGAAGCAGAGGTTTTTATTCCCTTGTTATGCAAAAGGTTCTTCAGGAAACAAAGTAGAATTACCTTACTTCAGATTTAGTGCCAAGAATATTTACAAAAGGTCAGCAACTGTTACAAATACTTCACAGTTCTCTGTATCCAAGCAAGTTTCTCAAACAGCAAGAAAAACAAGACAAAACCTCTTCCTCCAGTGTTAACAGAAGCAAAAGGTACTTTAAAACATGTGCTGCTGTTATATCTCGGTAAGAGATTCCAGGCTCTCGGTAATACACAGAGAACAATCCATTGGTTCAAGCATCAACGGTTCTGGTTCTGCAAACTCAATTTGCATGGGTTCTAGCTCACTCGTGGTGTCTTCTAATCCTGAGCTTTCCCTGGTTAACACAGGTTGCAGTTCAGTATTTCTTTCCCCCACTTTCCAGCCTTGCTGGCCTGGGTTTAGCAAATAACTATTAGGACTTTTCCCTATACCTCTCCGTACAGGGTTACAAAACTTCCTCCCGCTTTGTTTCTTCTCAGAATAGCTTTTTATGTTATCAGCCTTCCTAGGACCTGGCATCCATTTAATAAATGAAGTAGCACTGTACCTTGGATCTCTGTAGTGTTTGCTGCTGGTGTTCTCTCCACCAGAGACTCTCCCTTTGTCACCGTCTTCCTTGAAGACGGGCTTCTGGAGCTTTCTAAGCTGGGCTTGTTCTCCCTGGAACTTAGCTCTGCTTTTCCCTGTATCCAAGCTTCTCTGCCTTGCAGTGTATGAGGTTCCTTCCTCAGGTCCTTCCTTCAAAGATCCTTTCTCTTTCTCTCTCAAAGGTCCTCCCTCGAGTTCCCCCTCAGATCCTCCCTCGAGTTCCCCCTCAGATCCTCCCTCGAGTTCCCCCTCAGATCCTCCCTCGAGTTCCCCCTCAGATCCTCTCTCGAGTTCCCCCTCAGATCCTCTCTCGAGTTCCCCCTCAGATCCTCTCTCGAGTTCCCCCTCAGATCCTCTCTCGAGTTCCCCCTCAGATCCTCTCTCGAGTTCCCCCTCAGATCCTCTCTCGAGTTCCCCCTCAGATCCTCTCTCGAGTTCCCCCTCAGATCCTCTCTCGAGTTCCCCCTCAGATCCTCTCTCGAGTTCCCCCTCAGATCCTCTCTCGAGTTCCCCCTCAGATCCTCTCTCGAGTTCCCCCTCAGATCCTCTCTCGAGTTCCCCCTCAGATCCTCTCTCGAGTTCCCCCTCAGATCCTCTCTCGAGTTCCCCCTCAGATCCTCTCTCGAGTTCCCCCTCAGATCCTCTCTCGAGTTCCCCCTCAGATCCTCTCTCGAGTTCCCCCTCAGATCCTCTCTGTCTGCTTCCTTGTGAGCACTGCTTCTCCAACTGAGTTTCCTGGCTTTCTACCCAGGTGCCTTTGATTAGGTACTGCATTGCTACAACCTGGGTGTGTCAACTTAACCTCTGCTGCCTCGTGCCTGCTCCCTCTAGCTGCACCTCTAGGTAATTGCACCCTCTGTAACTCAGTTGCTTCATAAGAAAGGGAGTTTTTTTCTACATCCATCGCTTCAATGGCTTCAGCTCCATCACAAGCCCTGGTGGACATTTGGAGGGTGGCAACTTGGTCCTCCTTGAGTTTCTTTGTGAAGAATTACTGTATTGTGGATGTTAAGGCTCAGGGGGCTCTGTCTTTGGTGCTGAGGTCCTTGAAGCTGCTGTGCTTTTTGCTTACCCGGGTTAGGATGTAGCTTGGGTACATTCCATTTTGTCTTGAAAGTACCCAAGCTACATCCATTGGTCTAGCAGGATGAGAAGAAAAGAGAAATTGTACTTAATTGATAATTTCCTTTCCTAGAAATACTGCTAGACCAGTTTAGGATTCTTCCAGGGAAGTTTGCAGCCATTTCTCCTTATTCTAGCCTGTACAGGTTTCTCAACTTCAGCATTTGGTCCAGTAAGTGAAGGTGTAGACAGTATTCCCTTTTCTTCCGAGGGTTCTGGCCTGCCAGGGTGATTTTCCCTGGGATTATTTGTTTTGGTTGGTTGGTGGGATTTTTGTTTCATTTGCTTTGCTATTGCAGTACTGACACGTGCCCTGTACCACTCAATCTCCAGGAACAAGCAGGAATGAGTCTTCACATATGGGTACGTCGGTACCGACGGAGCCTGCACAGGAATGCTCCCCAGCATCCAATCAGAAAGCTTTTGGGAGCATCCCTTGCGCCTGCGCACTGACTTCCCGCCCTTTCCACTGTCTCTCCTCAGTTTTCGTTTTTCCGCGGAGCCGGCAGGACGACGTCCTGTCACCGCAGAAACTTTTTTCTTTTAATACTTCTTTTCTTGTTTTCTTGTGGTCGCGGCTGTTTTTCCCGCCGACACCGGTACCGCCGGTGGTTTTTTCTTTTCTTTTTTCTTAAACTCAGAGAGATTTTTCCCTCTGTTTCTGTCTTAACGTTTTTGGGCCTACAAGGCCTCTCCATCATGGAGCCTTCTCCTAAGAAGTGCCTTCACTGTGGAAACACAGTTTTCTTTTTAGACTCCAATCACTGGTGTCTAACCTGTTTGGGTCCTGACCCTTTTTCCCCTGAACTATCAGGCTGCAATACTGAGAGAAGACCTTCCCTCTTTCGAGTTTCCCTCGATACCGTTTTCCCTCCTGCAGTGAGGGCACCGGGTTTTTCTTCTCTACAGGATCAGGTAACCCACAAACAGTCTGTTAAGACTTGACAATCCTTGAGTGGTAGGTCTCATGCCACGCATGATGACTGCTCCGGCCTTGCCCTCAAGACTCCATTGGTATTAAAACCACGGCGGGAGTCTTCGGGCTCCAAAGCATTTCAGGGGTTTCAGGTTGTTCCTGGGGCTCACCCCTCACAGAACATACCTGAGCCGTGTTCGGGGGTGGTATCCGCTCCGAGCGATACCGATCCCCCTGCATCGGCACCGGTGTCGAGTGTTCCACTCTTCACCAGGGATCGTCATCTGGCGTCCTCGGTACCTTCGGGACCGATCGATACGTTCCAGATTGACTTTCCTGTTTCTAAGCCATGCTCGGTGGTGGTATCCGCTTCGAGCGGTACCAATACCCCGGCATCGGCACCGGTGTCGAGTGTTCCACTCTTCACCAGGGATCGTCATCTGGCGTCCTCGGTACCTTCGGGACCGATCGATACGACCCAGATTGACTTCCCTTTATAAGCATCGCCGGTACCACCACCGACGTCGGTGCACTCTAGACATGCATCGATAGACTCGCTCCCTTCGATGCCGAGTCTGGAATCGATATCTAGTCTAGATGACTGGGTACCGACGCGCCTTAGAACCGACCCTTTTCGTTTCCGGATACGCAGTACCGAGGATACTCACCAAGACACTCTGGTTACCTCTGTACCGCTTGAGCAGCCTCCGATGATGGCCTCAATGCCATTACCGGTATCAGTCTCGATGTCGATTCCTGCAGTTTGTGATAAGGAAGCTTATCATAGCTCAGGAAGGAGCTATAGAAAAGGTGAAGTGACTCTGAACAAGCAACCTGTCAGTTCTGGTAGAAATAAGAAAACAGAATTTTCCCATAAAAGACTACCAGTCCCAGAATGCACCAGGTTTCCAACAGCCATTAGAGGAGCTGAAGCGGGGAAACGTGTGTTCAATCAGGAGGGCTATGAGGTAATCCCTAAGCACTCATCTCAAAGGGCAGGGCCTGATTCAGCACAGCTGCGCTGTGTTAGGGAGGATCACTCATCTAAGCAGAATAAGAGTAGAGTTTATTCTACAGATGACCATCTTCATGATCACCTTGGATATCCAGAGAATTGTCCTCAGTATCCTGAGAATCAGCTTGAGTTTGATCATCAGAAGCAGAAGCCAAACCGGACGGACAGAGAGGGAAAGAGACCCTTTGGAAGAAGGAAGAGAAAAGCCTTTGAGAGGTCTAGAAGAGTCCAAAGCAGTACGTATACTGGGAGGTATTCCAAGGGCCAGCATACACCATTGGACTGGGGAAAGCCAGAGGAATGGTGCTGCAGAGCTAGGAATCACCAGAGGCTACCTGTGAGGGAGACGGCTGCACGTGGAAGGGACCCTAAGACCTGTGCCAGAAGGTATGTGAAGAGAGATCCAGTGTCCAGGGATCTGGATTGGAAGGCTGGACATAAGAACTGGACTACATACTGGCCAGGCTATATAGAGAGGAACTCTAGCAGCAATGGAAGCTCAGGTATGAACACTGATCTATGCCCTAGCTATAACCTTGAAAGACAGCAGGGAAACAAGTATTCTCCTGAAAATGCTCCATTGAGAGATTCATCTGTGCCAATCCATGATATTGAACCCATGCTTGTTGAACAAGGGGGAATAATAGCAGATGAGGATCCTGTTTATATGGACTGCTCTCTATCTAAACTCCGTTGGTAACTTTCTGTTATAAAGTACAGCAACCATCACAAAGAAATACAAATTTGTTCTTTAATCTACCCAGAAAAGCTCCTGAAGCAGGATTTGACCCACACAGTAGAAAGCAAGCCAGCTAAGGGGTTTCAGCTGGATAACTGCTAGCAATTAAGCCTTACCTAATTGCTTGTGAGCTAGGAGAGAATCACTTCTGTATCTATGTGGGAAGTAATCAGAAGTTAACCTGAAAAGAACAGTTTGTTTCTTGCTTTGTGGCTTTTCATTTGTTGTTCCAAGTTAACACTGAAAGCAAGTAACCTAATTTATGTGCTACCAAGCATATCTGTGTTGGGAGAAATAACCCCATAAATAAATATCTTATTGGCTTTACCCAAGAGCACAACTAAATTATTGTCAGCAGCTGTGTCTGGTGTGAATGAACTACATTGCCCACAATACCTTGCAAATCATATAGAAATATGCACTTGCCAAGAGTGTGAAGATTCTCACCCAGGCAGCCGTCTGACAAGTTACATCGGTGCCATCAATCCTTTCTATGCCTAGTTTGGAATCGATACCTGGCATAGACGATGCAGTACTGACTGCCTCAAATCGTGACTGCCAGTATCATTATCCATCTAGTAAGGTTCTTTTTCTGCACCAGACCAGTTCATCCTCTGGTGCTCAGGCTGCATC
This sequence comes from Ichthyophis bannanicus, assembly GCA_033557465.1. Classification (NCBI taxonomy): domain Eukaryota; kingdom Metazoa; phylum Chordata; class Amphibia; order Gymnophiona; family Ichthyophiidae; genus Ichthyophis; species Ichthyophis bannanicus. The sequence continues at coordinate 386,614,689 of CM066038.1, read as the reverse complement.
TTCAACCTTAGCCTTCCCAGGGATGGTTCCCATTGAGATCCTTCTTTTCAGAAGTTTCTCCTTGACATGGCAACCTTTCTTGCTATTCCTATCCCTGGCTGTAATCTTAACCAAGGCTCTCCTGCAGAAAAGGGAAATATAATGCTTCCTTTACATAATTCTTTGCAGGATCTTCTTCTGAGAATATGGGAATCTCCTTTAAGGGTTCCCTCACCTTCTACAGCAACTAATGTTCTGTATCAGGTGCCCCCCTCTCCAGGGTTTCAAAAGCATCAACTTCCCCATCATTCCATTGTGGTGGAATCAGCAATGAGGAAGGTAAAAAGCAAGAAGAAGCATTCTTCTTATCCGCCAGGTCGTGCTTCTAGAGCACTTGATGCCTTTGGACGTCAAACCTTCCAAACATCTATGCTGGCATCAATAATTATTTCTTATATGTTTTATATGAGTCTAACACTCCAGGAGGTCACAAAGAAATTATCTCTTTTGACTCCTTTTTTGTCAGAGCCTAAGGCTGCTGACTATTCCTTGCTTCTTAGTCATAGCCGGAATATCTCTTGGTTTCTTTCTCGTGCTTCCCTAGACTCTTTTTTGAGTCTGTTAGCAGAACCTCTGCTATTGCCATTGGAGCACGTTGTAGAGCCTGGCTCCAAGCTTCAGACTCGAGCAGATGGGCACAACATACACTGGGTAATTCTCCTTGTACTGGAGAAAATCTCTTCAATAAGGAGGCTTTACGTCAGGTTGCTCATTGCTCCACTGACTTCCCTGGTTCTGGAGACCATTCTAAGCTGCCTTCTTCCCCAGGAGGTAGGAAATGTCCTACCAAGCCTTCTTTCCCTAAGAAAAGAAGGTTTCACTCTTCTCCTGCCCATCATCCAGAGGTGCCCAAGCAAGGGACACCTCGTCCTAGTCTGAAGTTTCCAAACTCTAGCCAGTCTCGACATACCCAGCAACCATAGGTTCTGAGGGTTACAATCTACAGTTAACTTCTTCTTAACAGAAGTTTGTTCCCTGTTTTTTCTTTAAGCTGTCAGGATATTCTTGTTCATGGGTTACAGAATTCTCCTCCTCTTACTATTAAGAAGGGAGGTTACAGCTATCTCATGATAGTGTCTGGCCCAACATGAACATTTTTTCCCTCAGCTGACTCGCCATATGGGTAAGTCACCCTCCAATTACCTGTTTTCTCTACCCTCTCATCCAGGATTTTCCCTGACTGAGTGTTACCATACTGAAAAGCTTCTCTAGCCTTTCATTCCAGTGTAGATCTTTTTAGTTTTCTTGAATACATTCTCAAGATAACTCATCAGACACGGACAGGAATATCTCCTCTCCCTTTGTCTGTTCCTCTCTGTTTTGCACAGAAAGATCCTCCTTGCTGTCTTTCAGCTTCTGTGCATGCAGGAGTTCCAGTATTTGAACCAGCCTCAGTAGTGATTCCAAGCTAATCCTCATCTATCTTGGACATTCCTACTCACTTTAGGCTTCTCACATTATCTTCTTTCCGGCCATCTCCTTCTCCTAGGATGTGGCAACATGCCTGACTTCAGTCAGTTTTATCTCATAATTCTCCTGCACAATGCTCTCTGCAATCTTCAGAGAAGCTTTCTACTATGGGCCCTTGCTACAGAGCATTGAACTTTATCTCTGAGGGCTATCCTATATAGTAGAAAAAAGCTTATAAATCATTCCCATGACTGTGAGGGTTCTCCCCACCCTCTTGTCTCCTGTTATAATTCAGAATATAAGCTTTTTCTGCATGAATATCCAGGGCTATTAGTAACGCATGATACCCCTATGTCCCTCCAGTGGATCCTCCTGGTATCTTCTCTATGCGTTTCTACCCATCTACCATGTCAGAGTTCTAAAGGACTCCCGACTTGTTCTTTACAGACTGATCTTATCCTCTGTTTTTCACGCAACCATCCTGGTTATTTTCCTGGATTGCATTCCTGCATCCTCTTAGCACACGGAAATAGATCTTCTATATATCTGTCAAGTGGGTTTCACCCTCTTGTTATTGGATGAATCTTTCCCCTTCACATTCCCCATGTGAATGTTCTTAGGGGGCTTGGTGTATCTTCAGACTTATTGTCATGTATGTTAATATCTCTATATATGCCTCTACATACATATGTCTGTAAGCTGTGAGTGCATAATTTATGCCCCTATATGTATATATGTGTATATATATATATATATATATATATATATCCACCTATATATATATGTTGATACATATTCCTGCATATCTAGATATGCATATATATATATAGGTATATATATCTCCCTATATATATATATGTATCTTTTGGGAGACTTTTTATAAATCGATATGTATTACGTACTATCTCCTCACTGTCTATGCTATAGCAATTTGTACCTTTCTCAGAGGTTACAGACAGTGAGTTCCCTTTTCCATACTGTTCCTTAGTATGTGGGGACTGATCTCCAGGAACAAGCAGGAATAAGTCCTCACATATGGGTACGTCGGAACCGACGGAGCCGGCGCGGGAAAGCTCCCCAGCTTTTCAGATGAAAAGCTTTTGGGGCTTCCCACAGCGCATGCGCGCTGCCTTCCCGCCTTCCTTACCAGCTCTCTTCAGTTTCTCTTTTTCCGCGGAGCCAGCAGGTCGTGTTCCTGTCACCGCTGAAGAAATTGTTATTTTAATTTGTTTCTTTTGACCGCGTACCTGCCTTTCCCATACCAAAACCGGTACTGCCAGTCTCTCTTTCTTTATTTCTTAAAAAAAAAAAAAAAAAATCTTTTTTTTATTTCAGCACAACGTGGTAACTTTTGCTAGGCCTTCAGGCCTACACTAATTCTCCTCATGGAGAAGCCAGCTCCTGGTTTTTAAAAAAGTGTACCAAGTGCAGTGCTGTTATTTCTCTCTCAGACACCCATGAATGGTGTCTTAAATGTTTGGGACCTGACCACTCCATACCGGACTACCCATTCTGCTCCCAGATGTCTAAACGTGGTATGCAGAACAGGGCCAACAAGTTCCATGTGCTGTTTGCTTCAGATAATCCAGCATCACAGTCATCCAGGTCTTCCTCTCCGGATGGATCTCAGGTAACCAAACTTTCTGTGGGCAAATCCTCTAAAAGCAAATCTCTTTCAAAAGATCGAGAGGCTCTCAATCTTGAGTTCGAGGATTCTGCCCACACCAAAAAACCCCGGCGGGAGGCTCCGGCCTCCAAAGCATCACCTATGGGGTTACAGGTTGACATCGATGGCACGGCCTCGACTGATCACCTGTTAGACTGCTCTGGGGTACCGGTCGATACCGGTACCGACATCCAGGCAGCAGTGGCGTCCATGGGCAATACTGTCCAGACCATGCAGCAGGCCGTTCTGGCTTTCATTAAGGCTGCGACGCCCTCGGTACCGATTCCATCGGTACCGACCCTGGTTCCGGTATCCACACCGGAACTGAGACCATCGACTTCCAAGCGTCGATCGGTTCCGCTTGCTGGATTCAGGCTTTTGCCCGATACCAATCCCATGCCCGATACGCTCGATATCGATCGGTACGCGTATCGTGCATTGCAAGCACAGAGAGAATACTCAGATTCTTCTGATGAGTTCAATTCCTCTGATGACTCTGCTGAGTTTGATCTTCCTGAGGAGCCCTCTTCTCTAAAGAGGGCGATGTCTCCTCCAGAGGATTTATCCTTTCAGGATTTCATTGTTGATGTAGCTAAAGGACTTCTATTGCTACATCTTCTGAAAAGAAACCCAGATCAAAAAAATTGGATATTTTAGGATACTCTAAAGCTCCTAAAGAGGTAGTTACTCTGCCTATCCATGAAATCCTTCAAGAACACTTGATGGATTTGTGGGAGACTCCTTTAACTCTGTCTCCTCATTCTCGTAGGTTGGACACCATGTACCGGGTCCCTCCTTCTCCTGGGTTTCAAAAAACTCAGCTGCCTCACCACTCCATTGTGGTGAAGTCTGCTATGAAGAGGATAAAGAGTCCCAAAAGGCACTCTTCTACCCCTCCAGGGCGAGAATGTAAGACCCTTGACTCTTTTGGTAGAAAGATCTTCCAGGCTTTATAGCCAGGATCAATTCTTACAGCCTTTATATGGGCATGTTTCTCAGAGAACTTGCCCTAAAGGTACGGCATTTTGCCCCTTTATCCCTGAGGATAAAAAGGAGGACTTCACTTCTGTGGTGACACAACTTTCAGAGGTCTCCAAGTTTTCCAACAGGGCAGCCTTTGATTCCTTTGAGGTTGCTGGCAGGGCTTCGGGAATTGCTATTGCAGCCCGACGTCTTGCTTGGCTCCAGGCTTCTGACCTAGAACCCTGGGTTGTGGATGGCCTCAGGAATCTGCCCTGTACAGGTGAGAACTTATTTGGTGAAGACTGGCAAATTAAAGCTGCTCAAATGGATGCAGAAAATGCCACTCTAGATAGACTTTCTAAGTCTACTTCTACTCCTGCCAAAAAGAAGTCTTTTAAAAGGCCTTACTATAAGAAGGCCAGATTTTCCACAAATACTGGCCAACAATCTTCTCAGCCTCGCTTTGCTGCTAAACGTCAGCCATTTAAGCATGTAAAGTCAAAGTCTGCAGTGTCTGCTACACCCCAGCAGGCTCAACCCCCTCAGGGGTTTTGACTTGCCCCTAGAGAACTTACCATTTCTGGCTCTGGAACAACCAGAGCCTCTCACCATACCTGGAAGGCTAGTTCACTTTGCTCCCAGATGGGAGCAAATAACATCAGAGCAATGGACCCTCTCTATCATCAGAGAGGGCTACAAACTTCATTTCTCCAGCCTTCCTCCCCATACCATGGTGAGGCAATTCAGTTCTCCCCCATCTCTTCTGACCCTGTTGGGTCAGGAAGTCTCCTCTCTCCTTGCCCAAGGGGCAATAGAGGAGGTTCCTCTTCCTCAACAGGGTTAGGGTTCTACTCCCCTTATTTTCTCATAACAAAGAAGACAGGGGGCTTCAGACCTATCCTAGATCTGAGAGAATTGAACAAGTTTCTATTCAAGGAGAAATTCAAAATGCTCTCTCTGGGCATTCTCCTTCCATACCTTCAGAGTCAGGATTGGCTTTGTTCTCTAGATCTCAAGGATGCGTACACTCATATACTCATCCATCCATCCCACAGAAAATATCTTCGATTTCTGTTCCAGGGAAAACATTTCCAATACAGAGTACTTCCCTTCGGTCTCGCCTCTGCTCCAAGAGTATTCACAAAATGCATGGCAGTCGTAGCCGCATTTCTAAGAGGCATGGGAATCTTTGTGTTCCCATATCTGGATGACTGGCTCATCCGAGCTCCATCTCAGTCAGAAGTCCAGATTTCCTTGGACCGCACAAGGCGTATTCTTCAATATCTGGGACTTGTGGTAAACATTCCCAAGTCCCAACTCATCCCTACTCAGTCCCTGGAATTCATAGGGGCTTATCTGGATTCCACCACTGCAAGGGCCTACCTTCCTCTGGTCGGAGGCCAACGGCTAATAAGCTTGGCCTCCCAGGCTCAGTCCAGAAGTCACTTGTCAGCCAGAGAAATGCTGCAGCTTCTGGGCCACATGGCCTCCACGGTTCATGTGGTGCCCTATGCTCGTCTCCATATGAGAGCAGCTCAATGGACATTGGCCACCCAGTGGTCTCAAGCATCGGGACTGCTGTCAGACCAGGTACTCACCTCAAAACGTCTGTTTTGGTCTCTCCAGTGGTGGACATCCTCCAAAAATCTGTTGTTGGGGACCCCCTTCCAACCTTCGTTGCCCCAAGCAACCCTCACAACAGATGCCTCCCAAACAGGGTGGGGAGCTCATCTTTAACATCTCTCCACTCAGGGAACCTGGTCTCCCCAAGAGACCACCCTTCATATCAACCTTCTGGAACTGCGAGCAATCTTCCTTGCCCTCACAGTCTTCCATACCCTCCTTGCCAACCTGACTGTCCTAGTTCAGACAGACAATCAGGTGGCCATGTTCTATGTCAACAAGCAAGGAGGGACGGGCTCTCTGTCGCTTTGCAACGAAGCTCTCAGATTATGGGCTTTCGCCAGAGAGCATCAAATTCATCTTCTGGCAGTGTATCTTCCAGGAGTTCAAAACTCTCGGGCAGAAAGACTCAGTCGAGTTCTGCTTCCACACGAGTGGTCCCTGCATATGGACCAGATACACAGAATCTTCCAGGAATGGGGGACCCCGGACATAGACCTCTTTGCAAGTCCGTGGAATGCCAAACTTCCCCGGTTCTGTTCCAGGACTCCGTGTCAGGGAGCTCAGGCCAACGACGCCTTTCTCCTGCATTGGGGTCAGGAATTCCTGTATGCTTTTCCACCCATTCCTTTGATTCCCAAGACTCTGTTCAAACTTCAGAGGGATCACGGGTCGATGATCCTTATAGCTCCACGCTGGCCACGCCAAGTGTGGTTCCCTCTACTTCTACAGCTCTCCCAGGACTCCTCCCTGGACCTGGGAGCTGCGCCAGACCTTCTGTCTCAGGAGAAAGGGACTTTGTGGCACCCAAGCCCCAAGTCCCTACATCTCCGAGCTTGGTTACTGAAGGCTTAAGCCTTCATGAGTTTAATCTTTCTCAATCAGTGAAAGATATCCTTCATGCCTCTAGGAAACCCTCTACCAGGCGTTCCTATGCTTTCAAATGGAAACGTTTTTCCATTTGGTGTGCTCAACAGGGTCTTGACCCTCTGGCATTTCCTTTGAATTCTCTACTAGACTATCTCCTGCATCTTTCCAATGCAGGCCTCAAGACGAATTCAGTACGAGTCCATTTAAGTGCTATTGCAGCATCCTTAAAACCTATTAATGGACAACCTGTCTCCTCTCATCCTCTCGTTGCAAGGTTCATGAGAGGCCTGACCCTAACTAAACCTCCCATCCGACCTCCGCCGGTAGCATGGGATTTGAACCTAGTTCTAGGTCAGCTTATGAAACCACCTTTTGAGCCTTTGGACTCTACCTCCTTGAAATTTCTTTCCTGGAAGGTTCTTTTCCTTATTGCAGTCACTTCGGCTCGCCGCATCAGTGAATTGCAGGCTTTGGTGGCTAATCCACCTTATACCAGATTTCATCATGATAAGGTGGTCCTTAGGACGAATCCCCACTTTATGCCCAAAGTGGTCTCGCCTTTTCATCTTAATCAAGAGGTATATCTACCTGTTTTTTTCCCGGCTCCTCATGCATCCAGTGCAGAGAGGAACCTTCATACTCTTGACTGTAAAAGAGCTCTCGCCTTTTACCTCAACAAGACTCAGCCACATCGAAAGTCTTCCCAACTTTTTGTGGCTTTTGATCCTTCTGATTTGGGACTTCCAGTCTCCAAACGTACACTTTCCAATTGGATTGCTCAGTGTATTTCTTTTGCTTACCAGAGTAAGAACATTTCTCTGGAAGGCCATGTCACAGCTCACAATGTGAGAGCCATGGCTACTTCTATGGCTCATCTTCACTCTGTATCCATAGATCAGATCTGTCGAGCAGCCACTAGGGCCTCGGTTCATACCTTCACAGCCCATTACTGCTTGGACAAGGACTCCCGCCGGGATGCCTTGTTTGGTCAGGCTGTCCTCAAACACCTGTTCCATACTTAAACAACTCCTGCCCACCTTCCCTAAATGGATGCCTGAGATCCATACGAAGATGGTTTACCCTTGGAGGGGGATCTCCCAGGCATCTTAGCTAGGGAGTCCCCATATGTGAGGACTTATTCCTGCTTGTTCCTGGAGATAGCACAGTTACTTACCTGTAACAGGTGATCTCTGGGAACAGCAGGAATTAGTCCTCACAACCCACCCACCTCCCCTAGGAGTTGTATCTTCTATCTACCTTCCTTTCCTCTCTCTATTGTCTCAGCTATAAACTCGAACTGAAGAGAGCTGGTAAGGAAGGCGGGAAGGCAGCGCGCATGCGCTGTGGGAAGCCCCAAAAGCTTTTCATCTGAAAAGCTGGGGAGCTTTCCCGCGCCGGCTCCATCGGTTCCGACGTACCCATATGTGAGGACTAATTCCTGCTGTTCCCAGAGATCACCTGTTACAGGTAAGTAACTGTGCTTTATGCACACAACCACTACTGTGGTGATAACAGCTTCCGCTTTGCTCTAGGTCTCCCTATCCTTGAAGATTCAAGCTTCAATATCTTTCCTATCTCTCATCAGCTAGGAAAGACAGTGTACATCTTCATTGTTTTGAGTACACATTGTTCTCCTTGGGAATATGGGCTTTTTTCCATACCCCTTCTTCCCTCCAAGACTGGGCTAGTTGTCCAAATCGGTCAGTCTTCTTCTTTTAGTCCTCAATGTTAATGACTCTGTACCTAAAAGAGTTTTCAGCTTTTTCCCATAAAGCTTTCCATTGAAGACCTGCCGTTCTAATCCTACCCCAGTTGACACCTGGATCACCTGCTATTCCAGGTCTGGACCTTCACCCTCACTGCTGTGAGGTCACCTTGAGGATTCCGCTACTGCATATCCAGTAGACTCCATCACGCTTTCTACTTCCTACAATCCAGTAGGTAAGCTCCATATTATAACTGTTCATTAAATAATTTTAATGGTACTTATCATACATGCCATGGACTCCTCTCCTGTAGTCCTTGGATTTGCTGTTTTCCTTACAGCTCTTCTATTCTCAACTCCTACCCTCCATTCCCTCATGGGATGCCGGGGATTCCTGTGTGGGAAATGTACTCCTGATTCAGGAACATGCATTTTATGGGATCTCCCCCTGGCATCTCTAGCTAGGGAGTCCCCATATGTGAAGACTCATTCCTGCTTGTTCCTGGAGATAGCACAGTTACTTACCTGTAACAGGTGATCTCTGGGAACAGCAGGAATAAGTCTTCACATCCCACCCACCTCCCCTAGGAGTTGTATCTATCTATCTATCTATCTTCCTTTCCTCGTTCTCTCCCTTTGTCTCAGCTAGGAAACTCAACTGAGGAGAGACAGTGGAAAGGGCGGGAAGTCAGTGCGCAGGCGCGAGGGATGCTCCCAAAAGCTTTCTGATTGGATGCTGGGGAGCATTCCCGTGCAGGCTCCGTCGGTACCGATGTACCCATATGTGAAGACTTATTCCTGCTGTTCCCAGAGATCACCTGTTACAGGTAAGTAACTGTGCTTTATACCAGTGATATCACTGGAAAGTTCTAGTGTTCTCTGTCTCGAACATCTGTGGGCAGGGGGGCATAACCCATTTGTCTGGTTTGGTCGGATTTCACAAAAGGAAATTATAGGTAAGTGCATTTTTTTCCCTTTTTAGGCTTGTTGATCATAATGGAAATTGTACTTTTTTTCTTGCGTGTTAGTCTAGAATGTATGTAATCCACAGAGAATCCAAAACATAGTATTAGATGCACCATATTTTTTCTCTTGACCTGGCAGTTTTCTTCCTTTTCTTTTTATGTTTCCAGCTCAATTGGAACCAGGACAGGTATCCATGAATCTTTCATAGTCAGTTACCTGGGAATTGTCTCTTATTTTGTTTTCCCTGCCGACGTGTTTAGTCTTTGCATTGATAGTCCATTTTGGCAGCAGAGCTTTAACATCATGAGCCCAAAATCCAGCTGCTAGAATGATGATGCTGAATGATAATTACAGTTCCTTCTTCCAAACTCAGATCTTCCAGTGTGCAGTACTGCCACTCACCCACTGCACCTGACTCTTTCAACATGCAAATCTAGTGCTCCTGTAAATACTGCTTTCAGCTTCTCTGTAGCACATAACACATTTAAGATTCAGAAACTAAATTTAAAAATTTGTGGAATTTGAATGTATCTGAGACCTGTTATTTTGAATCTCCAGGAACAAGCAGGAATGTAGTCTTCACATATGGGTATCGTCGGTACCGATGGAACCTGTGTGGGAATGCTCCCCAGCGTCCAATAGGAAAACTTTTGGGAGCATCCCACAGTGCCTGCGTGCTGCCTTCCTGCCTTTCCCAACTGTCCCTCTCCAGTTCTTCATTTTCCGCAGAAAAAAATCCCTTCTATTCTTCTTTTTTGTGGTTGTGTCTGCCTTCCCTCGACGCTACACCGGTACCGCCGGTTCTTCTTTCTTTTCTTCTTAATAAAACAAAAAAAAAAAAAAGCAAAACCTTCTGGAGTCTTCCCAGTAATTTTCTCCTCAGGTGCCACGTGCCATTTTGGGCACTAGGCCCAACTTTTTCCTTTAAAATGGAAAAACCCGCTTCGGGTTTTAAAAAGTGTTCTAAGTGTGGCGGTACCATCTCCATCACAGACACCCATGAGTGGTGCCTCAAATGTTTAGGTCCTGACAACTCTTTCTGAGTGTGTTACCTGTGGGATGATGTCGAAAAGGGGCAGCAAAACCGGGTTGCTAAACTTAGCACCCTTTTTCCTTCCAATGCAGCTCCCGTGGCATCGACATCTTCCAGGGCTTCGTCTTCCTCCCATGGATCTCAGGTAACTAAACATAAATCTAGCCGGTCCTCAAAGGGTAGATCTCCTTCTAGACATCGAGATGCCTCTGGCATTGCCCTTGAGGGACTTTCACCGGCAAAATTGCCCCGGCGGGAGGCTTCGACTTCCAAAGCACTAACAGGGCTCCAGGATGTTCTCGAGGCTTCAACCTCAGCAGAACTACTGGTGCCATGCTCTGGGATACCGGCCGCTAAATCTGGTACCGATACCCAAGCATCGGCATTGTCAATAGACCAGAGATTCTTGGCTATTGAACGCAGTCTGGCGGCTCTTCTCACAGCCTCGATGCCCCTGAAACCACTTCAGACAATTCAACCGGCACCGACTGCATCGACATCGGCAGGTATTCTACCGGGACCGAGTCATGCGTGTCTATCCAGCATCGACAATTCGGTACTGGACCACTCCACTGCCGACTTCGATCAGTACCGGTACCGTGCCTTGCACGATCACCCGGATCGGAGATATTTCGAATCCTCTGATGAGTCTGAAGACTCTGAAAGCTCTGCTGATACCAGAGTACTTCTTCCTGAGGATTCCTCTTCTCCTCAGCGTACGATGTCACCAGAGGATATGTCCTTTCAGGATTTTATCCAAGATGTGGCCCGAGGTCTTTGGTCAGTGGCTCCTGAAAAAGAGCCTAGGGCAAAGGAAATAGAAATCATGCAGTACCCTAAAGCTCCCAAGGAGGCAGCTACCTTACCTATTCATGAGATCTTGCATGATCTCATGTTAAGGATGTGGGAAAAACCTCTAACCACCTCTCCTTACTCTCGAAGACTCGACACCATGTATCGAGTTCCTCCTTGTCCTGGTTTTCAGAAGACTCAATTACCACACCATTCCATGGTGGTGGAATCAGCTATGAGAAGGACAAAGAGTGCAAAAAGGAATGCATCTAATCCTCTAGGACGTGAGTGTAGGACTCTTGACGCCTTTGGAGGTCGGACTTTCCAGGCTTCCATGCTTTCTGCTAGGATCAGTTCCTATATCTTATATATGGGAATGTTCCTTAAGGAGGTCACAGGAGATTTAGAGCTTATGAGCCCTCTCCTTCCTGATAAGAGGCAAGATTACCTCGCCCTTGTCAAACATGCCCAGGATGTTTCCAAGTTTGTGAATCGTGCAGCATTTGAGTGCATAAGCAGGACCTCTGCCATTGCCATAGGTGCACGTAGGATTGTCTGGCTCCAGGCATCTGACTTGGAAATTTGGGTACAGGATAAACTAGGGTATATTCCTTGCACAGGAGAGAATCTCTTTGGCAAGAATTGGCAGGAAAAAGCTAATGAGATAGATGCTGACAATATCATTTTGGATAGATTGTCTAAATCTACAGCTGATCCTGCGAGGAAAAAATCCTATAAGAAACCATTCTTCAGTAATAAGGAGAAGACGTTTTATCCCTCCTATACCCAGCAGGGACATCGTTTAGGTCAGTCTGCCCAAAAGGGACAGCAGCAACAACCTAGACAAATAAAGACAAAAGCAGCTAAGCCTCAACCGGCTCAACAGACTCCGCCTGCACAGGGGCTTTGACTCCTATCTAGAGAACTTTGCCTTCCTGGCCCTGAACGGCCCAGAACCCTCCACCATCCCAGGAAGGTTATGTCATTTTGCCCCCAGATGGGGTCAGATAACAGCAGAAAATTGGACTCTGTCTATTGTAAGAGAGGGGTACAAGCCTCATTTCCTCAGCATGCCCCCTCCTACAGTCGTAAGACAGTTCAATTCTCAGACCTCTCTCAGCGACCAGTTAGGGCAAGAGGTCGCTGTGCTCCTTGCTCAAGGGGCAATAGAAGAGGTACCCATTCCCCAACGGGGTACAAGGTTTTACTTCCCCTATTTCCTTATTCCAAAGAAAACAGGAGGACACAGACTCATTTTAGACCTCAGAGAATTGAACAAATTCCTGTTCAAAGAGAAGTTCAAAATGATTTCTCTAGGAACTCTGTTGCCATACCTTCAGAGTCAGGATTGGCTTTGTTCTCTAGATCTCAAGGATGTGTACACGCATGTTCTCATCCATCCAACTCACCGAAAGTTCCTTCGCTTTTTGTTTCAAGGGAAGCACTACCAATACAGGGTTCTTCCTTTTGGCCTGGCCTCTCCACCAAGGGTGTTCACAAAATGCATGGCTGTGGTGGCAGCATTTCTCCGCACCCCAGGAATATTTGTCTTCCCTTACTTAGATGACTGGCTCATTCGAGCCCCTTCAGAGCCAGAGGCCAGGGTTGCCCTCTCTCGCACAATGCGCATCCTTCAGTATTTGGGACTTGTCACAAACTTCCCAAAATCCAACCTTGCTCCCACTCAGTCCCTAGAGTTTATAGGAGCTCTGCTGGATACCAGACAGACAAGGGCCTACCTCCCACAGCCCCGCTGCCTTCGCATTGTGCAGTTAGCTTCCCAAGCAGTGCTAAAACCTCACCTCACTGCTCGGGAAATGTTACAGTTGCTAGGCCACATGGCATCCACCATTCATGTGGTTCCTTATGCTCGCCTCCATATGAGGGCAGCCAAGTGGACTTTATCCACTCAGTGGACTCAGGCATCAGGTTGCCTGTCAGACAAAATAGCAAACTCAGATTGCCTTATTTTGTCCCTCCAATGGTGGCAATCACCCCAAAACATTTTGGTGGGGTCTCCTTTTCAGCAACCCCCACCCCAGGCCACTCTAACAACAGATGCTTCACAAGTGGGTTGGGGAGCCCACCTGCAAGGCCTCTCTACCCAGGGTACCTGGACTCCTCAGGCCTATTTACACATCAATCTCCTAGAACTCAGAGCAATTTTCCTTGCTCTTCGAGTATTCCACACCCAGCTCAGCTACAAGACAGTCCTAGTTCAAACAGACTATCAAGTAGCCATGTTCTACGTGAACAAGCAGGGCAGAACAGGCTCTCTGTCGCTTTGCAACAAAGTTTTACGACTATGGGCCCTCTCCAGAGAGCCTCAGATTCATCTCCTTGTGGTGTTTCTTCCAGGCATTCAAAACTCTTGGGCAGACAGACTCAGTCAAGTTCTGCTTCCACACGAATGGTGTCTCCATGCAGACCAGGTGGCCAAAATATTTCAAATTTGGGGAACCCCAGAGATAGACCTCTTTGCAAGTCCGCTGAATGCCAAACTTCCCCGGTTCTGTTCCAGAATTCCAGCTCAGGGTTGTCAGGCCAGGGATGCTTTCCTCCTCCATTGGGGTCAGGACTTCCTGTATGCCTTTCCACCCATTCCCCTAATTCCCAAAACCCTGTTCAAGCTTCAGAGAGACAGAGGTCATATGATCCTCACAGCTCCACATTGGCCACGGCAAATGTGGTTCCCTCTTCTCCTACATCTCTCTCAAGCTCCGCCTCTGGAGTTAAGATCTACTCCAAATCTCCTTTCTCAAGAGGACGGGATGCTGTGGCATCCCAATCCCCAGTCTATGCATCTCAGGG